>CM053506.1:53032382-53073524 GCA_028627145.1 Eidolon dupreanum | reverse complement strand
AAATAAATTAGAAAATAGGAATCATATGATCATATCAATAGATGCAGAAAAAGCCTTCGACAAGATACAGCATCCATTTAGGATCAAAACACTTAACGATATCAATATAGAAGGAAAGCACCTTAACATAATAAAGGCCATATATATGACAAGCCCTCAGCCAACATTATACTTAATGTTGAAAAACAAAAAAACTTCCAAGATCAGGACTAAGGCAAGGTTGTCCGCTATCACCACTGTTATTAAATATGACAATGGGGGTCCTAGCAAGTGCAATCAGGCAAGAGAAAGATATAAAAGGCATCCAAAAAGGAAACAAAGAAGTCAAACTCTCACTATTTGCGATGACCTGATTCTCTATAAAGAAAACCATAAAGACTCCACAAGAACACTACTAAAAACAATAAGCAAATACAGTAAAGTCTCTGGATACAAAATCAATGTTCGAAAATTCATAGCACTCCTATACTCTAATAACGAAGTGTCAGAAAAAGAAGTGGAAAAAATAATTCCTTTTGCAATTGCACCAAAAAGAATAAAATACCTAGGAATAACGAAACATGTGAAGGACCTACATAATGAAAACTATAAGACCCTATTAAAAGAAATCGAAGAAGATACAAAGAAATGGAAAGATATTCCATGTTCTTGGATTGGAAGAATCAACATAGTTAAAATGACCATATTACCTAAAGCATTATACAGATTTAATGCAATCCCCATCAAAATCCCATTGGCATTTTTTTTAAGAAATAGAACAAAAAAATCATCAGATTCGTATTGAAGCACAAAAGACCCTGAATGGCCAAAGCCATCCTGAGGAAAAAAAACGAGGCTGGAGGCATCACTCTACTAGACTTCAAATTAGACTACAAAGCAACAGTAATCAAAATGGCATGGTATTGGCAGAAAAATAGACACACGGACAAGGGGAACAGAATTGAGAGTCCAGAAGTAAACCCATATTTATATGGGCAAATAATTTTCAACAAATACACCAAAAATATACAGTGGAGAAAGGAAAGTCTCTTCAGCAAGTGGTGCTGGGAAAACTAGAAAGCCACTTGCAAAAGACTGAAACTAGACTGTTGTTTGGTTTTGTTTGGTGTCAGCAACACCAAAATTAACTCAAAATGGATTAGGGACCTAAATACAAGACCTGAAACAATAAAATGCATAGAAAACATAGGAATGAAACTCATGAACCTTGGATTAAAAGAGAATTTTATGAATTTGACCTCAAAGACAAGGGAAGAAAGAGCAAAAATAAATGAATGGGACTACATCAAACTAAAAAGCTTCTGCCCGGCAAAAGAAACCATCAACAAGGTAAAGAGACAACCATCGAATGGGAAAATATATTTATTTGCAAGCAACACCTCCGATAAGGGCCTGATATCCAAAATATACAAAGAACTCATACGACTCAATACCAACAAAAAAACAAATGATTCAATCAAACCATGGGCAGAGGACCTGAACAGACACTTCTCCCTAGAGGACATACAAATGGCCAACAAATAAATGAAGAGATGCTCAACATTGCTAGCTATCAGGGAAGTGCAAATCAAAACCACAATGAGATACCATCTCACACCTGTTAGAAAACCTATAATCAACAGAACAAGTAATAAAAAATGTTGGAGAGGATGTGGAGAGATAGGAACCCTCATACGTTGCTGGTGGGACTGCAAACTGGTACGGCCACTATGGAAAGTGGTATGGAGGTTTCTCAAAACACTAAGAATTGACCTACCATATGATCCAGCAATCCCTCTACTGGGTATTTACCCCAAAGACTTGAAAACCCATATCCAAAAAGATATTTGCACATTGATGTTCACAGCAGCATTAATCACAGTGGCCAGGAAATGGTAGCAACCGAAATGTCCTACGATAGACGACTGGCTAAAGAAGCTGTTGTACATATATACAATGGAATATTACTCAGCCATAAGATGAGGTGAAATACTGCCATTTGTAACAACATGGATGAACCTTGAAATAATCATGCTAAGCAAAATAAGCCAGACAGAAAAGGTTGAAAATCACATGATATGACTTATATGTGGGATATAAATCTAAAAGCAACAAAGGAACATGACAAATAAACAGAGACTCATGCACATGGACAATGGACTAGTGGTTATCAGAAGAAAGTGTGGAGTGGTGAAGGGGACAATAAAAAATAAAATGTTAAAAAAATTACGTATATATAGTATGAAAAAAAAATAAACTGGCATTTAAAAAAATAAATAAAATAAAATCATATGGGCCAAGGGCTTACCTGTGAGTGCATGGGAGAAGGCAGATATTATACTACAAATTAAATTTAATAGTTTATTTATTCAAAGGTAATTTCATTAGGTTGCTTTCTTTAGAAAATGATCATTTTATTTGAGTTGTAAAACTTATTGGCATAAAGTTATTTAAATATTCTTATTCAAAATATCTCTTCTATATCTGAGGTTATATCCTCCTTTACATTTCCAGTACTATTTGTGCTTTCTGGGTTTTTCTTGATCAATCATTCAAATGATTTGTTTATCAGCCTTTTCAAGAGACCGACTTTTGGCTTTGTTAATCCTTTTCATTGAATCTTTGAAAAAAATCTTTTTGAATTAATTTCAAACCCCAATTTTATCACTTATTAGCTAGAAGCTGGGATAAATTTATCTCTGTGCCTTAGTTTTCTCATGTGTAAAGTGAGAACAGCGATGGCACTTACCTTTCAGGGTTGGTGTAAAGGTTATATGAGGAAAACCTTATAAAGTACGTGGAAAAGTGCTTGGTAGATTGCAAGTTCTCTTCAGGTGTTAGCTTTATCTTTGTATCTATTTTACTTCACTTTATTGTTTTGTTCTTTTCATAATCTAAATTTGATGCTTAGCTTATTGATATTTAATTTTTATTTTTAAATATGAGTATATAAGACTTCACTGTGTCACACAAGTTTTAATACGTCCTAATTTTCTTTATTATTTAATCCTAGGTATTTTCTGATTTGCATTATAATTTTTGACCACTGGGGTTTATATGTTACGCTTTTAAACTTCCAAATGTGGGTTTATATATACAGTTTATTATTCATTTTAAATTTAGGTGCAGAAAATATGGTTGATATAATTATTTGAATGTATTAGAACTTGCTGTACGGACTAGTAAACGGTTACTGTTAATAAAATGCTAATTTCTAAAGCCAAACTTAACTTCCAAAACCAAATGACCCTGTCATGTTCTCTGCTTAAAAATCCATAAATATTCCTAGCTCACAGAATAGAATTACCAAGACATAAGAAGAGCTATTATGATCTAGCCTTTGCTGGGCTAATACCATCCTCCCACTCCTCCATATCCTTACAATGATCCAACTATACTGAAATCACTGTAGCCTATCTTTATAGGCAGTCCCACTCAGACTTCCATTGCTTTCCACAGCCTTCGTGCTCTTCCCTTTGTTTTTCACCAGGTTAACTTTAATTCACTCCTCAAGACCTGATCTATGAGTAATAATCTTTGTAAGCAATCCCTGATCCCTACTCATCAGGCTGAGGAAGTGTCCCATCTCTGTACTTCTAGTGTACTTAGAATATGTACCATAGCTGCTTCACAGTTCTTGACTAACATCATTCAAAAACTATTTAATTACTTGGAATGTGTCACACTCTAATAATAACAGTAAGACAGATGTGATTTCTCTGCTTATAAGGCTTATTTAGCCAGGTGATTTTTTTGTACTTATCTTGCAGCACTGTAATCTCCATTTTCTAGCATGCTACTAACTATGTAATAAATGTTTGATAAATCAATGAAATGAATAAAAAATAATAATAACCTTGTTAAGAAAAATATAATTGGGGAGTTAAAGCAACTATAAAATCACATATTATACTCTTAGTAATTCTTTATAAGTATATTGAAACCTAAAAAGGCATCCCCCAAACATTACAGTTATAGCCAGTTATTAATAACCCAACAATCTCTAAGTATTAGCTCAAGAATTTCGCTCCCATAACACATTTTCTAGTGATTTCTGGAAGCCAAGGAAATTCAGATCCAAACTGTAAAATGGGGAACCTTAGTATATTTAAAAACCCTCTTCCCAAAACATATCTGATTTATTCCATATTTTGAATTACCTTAGCTCTAAGTTTATTAGCTTTTTCTTAAAATATTTTTCATACCATGAAACAAGAATGCTAATATGTTCTAAATATTTTACACATATTAAATAATTTAATCCTCACACTAACTTTGAGGCAAGTATTCTCATTATGCATAATTTTACAAGAATAAATCAGAGGAGAGGAAAAAATGTTGTAGATTATAGAGGCTTTGTTCATCTCTCTTGTGACCAAATCAAAGTTGTGACTTTGGGAAGACAAAGTTATGACTCTGGGAAAACAAAAGGAAGAATACGAAGGCTGTGGAAAGGAATGGAAGCCTAAATGGGACTGCCTATAAAGATAGGCTACAGTGATTTCAGTATAGTTGGATCAATGTCAGGGTATTGAGAAGTGGAATCAAAAGAAACTTGGAGCAAACAGCAAGGAAAGTCACCTGGGATCTAGATGAACAGAAGCACTACAACTAGGGAGAGAAATAATTAATCAACCTGCAACGGTAGAAAGGTAGGAGGGGGTGAAGACACAAGGATGCCTGGTCTCCAGCAGCTGAGTGGGGCAGAGGCTATGGTAGCGACAACCAGCAGCTCCAGATGCTTTTTAAAGGGGCCACGTCCACGAGGGGACTTTGACAATGATGATCCTGCTCACTCTGAGCACCAGTGATGGATTGGTTGCTCAGGGGGCACCAAAAGACACACTGGTGGCAGCTGGCCTCAGTTTCTGGCATGGTTTCTTGAGGCTGCTGTAAGCACAGCATCTGTGGATTGCTTGCTAAATCTTAATAGGTGGCCACGAAGGGGCACAGCTGGGGCTAAACTTGGCCTGCAGTTGAACCCCTCTCAGGACTGTGCCACTGGACACCTACCACACAAAGCCACAATAATAAGACTGGGGAACTTAAGAGTTTTGCTTAGTACATAGAAAAAGACACAGTAAGGCAGCCAAAATGGGAAGATAAAGCAGCAGAAACCATAAAAGAGAACAGAATAGAGATCCAGGAATAATGGAGTCAAGCAAACAGATGCAATTCAAAACACTAATTATAAAGATCCTCAATAAACTTAGGGGAAGTGTAGATGGATTCAGTGAGAACTTTAACAAAGATATAAAAAACAAAACAAAAATGGAAATGAAAATTATAAAAGGGAACTAACTGCTTTTCTCTTGCTGCTTTTAAGATTCTCCCTTTACATTTAACCTTTTGAATTTTAATTATGATGTGTCTTGGTCTGGGCCTCTTTGAGTTCCTTTTTCTTGGGACTCTCTGAACTTCCTGGGGTTGTATGTCTATTTCCTTCACCAGGTGAGAGAAGTTTTCCAACATTATTTCTGCAAATAGCTCTTCAACGTTTTGTTTTCCTTCAGGAACCCCCATGACATGGATGTTTTTACATTTAATAGTGTCCCATAGGCTCCTTAAATTATTATAGTCTTGGCTTCTTTTTTCTTGCCGTTCTCACTGAATGGCCTTGGCTTCTCCATTCTCTGTATTGATGGTTTGATCCTCTTCTTTATCCACTCTGTGTATTCCCTCTAATATATTATTTATCTCGGATAATTTGTTCTTCATTTCTGACGGGCTTTGGTGTACACTGTTCAAAATTTTATTTAAGAACTTAGTCATATCTTGCTTATGTAATCCTTAAAAAATTAAAAAGTTGTTCTAAAAAGAGAGAATCAGACCTCCACTAACCCCAACCCACAAAGGATGGATGAAGGGAGAGAAGGAGGAAAGGAATAAGAGAAGAAAAGGTAAGAAGTAGATGGAGTTCAGAGAAATGGGAATTTCTATCTGAGAGACCTAGATTGGAAATTATCTTATAATTGGAAATTATAAGATGGTAGAGCAGGAGAGAAGTATTAGGGTGGAACATAAAGATATGAATTCAAATGTCACTATAGAAGATGTAAAGATGCTACCATAAATCTTGTGACATGCTCTCCCCACAGTATCATATACACTTGTTAATTACACAAAAAAACTACCTGAAGCTAAAAGCATTCAAACTGGAGAATGACCAAATAAATAAGCCAGGAACATACCCACCAAACTTAAATTAAGAAGAGAGTCATGGTATCTTGGTAATGAAGAGGCAGTCTGAATTGAAGAGAAGAGGAAGAAACTTTCTCTATCTCCCTTTCTGGAGGAGCATAATAACCAAAGAGTGGGGGGCAAGGCAGGTAGGATGTTTCCAAGACCGTAAGTTCCAAGTTTCTGTACGGAATAGAGAGGTATAGGACTAAATTTTCAATCGGTTCCAAGGAGACACCAATAGTAAAGACACAGTTAAGCTTTTCCTCAAGCCTGGAGCTGTAATTGCTTTGCTGCAATGCAGAGCCTCAAGAGGCTGCTAGATCTAACGGATTTCAGCAGACTCAGAGGCAACCCTCATCTGTTACAATGCTAAAGGATCTTGCAGTTGGGAGTGCCTGGAAGCACTGACTCCTCTCACAGGCTTCAAGACTGAGGTAATCTCTTGGCTCCTTTGTTATCAGTCCACAGGATAGAAAAAGTCCTGCCTGCTATGTATGCCCACTCATGGCCAATGAACAACAGATGCCTACAGTTAGAACTAAATGAGTGCTTAGGGAACCCAAAACCCCTGGGAGTGGGTGCAAAAATATACAACTCATTTAAAGGAAACTCAGCAACTGGAGTGACGGCTAAGGTTAAAATCAGGTGGCTCTTATTTAAGCAGAACTAACAGACAAGATTGGGTGACAATGGACACCCAGGACACCTAGATGATGTCAGCTGTACCAGTGAAAGAGAAGAAACTCAGGGATGTCAAAATTAAGGAGCTGCCAAACTGGATACTGAGTGAAATCTCACCCCCAAAGGCACAGTCGGATCATTTCAAAGAGGTTACTACCAGCATGACAACAAGTATGTCAGTGTGAAGAAAGGGAGCATTCCTGGGTTTCTATGGTGCTGGCACTGACATGCTTTTCAACTACCACTTTTCTTACAAAGAACTCAAACATGAATGGTTGGCTACACAGCAACCACTGAAAAGGGCCCAGCATGAAAGGTGTATTCTGCATTCCTCACTATGACCTTCTTTGCCCTGCACCTTTCTGTGAAGAATTCAATCGTTGCTGAATCATTTTATATACTAATTGAAAGATGACTAGTACATTTAAAAAATTGAAAAATTTTTAAAAGATGAGACCAGGTGATTCAGAAGGCTGCCAGTTTTGGATTAGGACCTATAGGAGAAGAGGCTCTCAGTAGATCAAGCTCCAGTGCAAGCTTCCCTGATGCTCAGACTCAACAGATTCAAAGGTACTATAGATATCTGTGGTAGACAGGGATGCTGTGTATATTCTCTGACAGGTACTCATAGCTGAGTTGCAGCACAGACCTCTAGGTTTTCTGAAGCAAGAACATGTCTTCTATAACACTGTATAGAAAATGTAGCTTCTGGCATGATACTGGGCCTAGAACAGAACCCAACCATGGAACATCAAAGGTTTTGTGACCAGCACTAGCCATCATGATCTCCCAAGTCACAAGGTCACATGGAGAAGCATTCCATTGTATGATGGAAATGGTAATATTTGTAATAATGTCTAGGCAAGTCCAGAGGGCTCTAGTAAACTACAAGAGGTGGCCCAGAACCTCTTGTCACCCACCCCTATCACACTGCCTTTATTTCTGCTCACACCGATGACTGAATAGTAGGTTCCTGGTGACTGATGAAAAAAAAAAACAAAAACCTGGGGCCTGGTTAACAGATACGAGTCGAAAATAAACTGCCATTGCTTTACAGTCCTACATAGATGGCTCTGAAAGACAATGATGATGTATAAATTTTCTCAGTGGGTATGATGAGGAGAGAAGTGATAAGAGAAGAAAAAACACGGACTCCGTGGGAGTGCTGAATGGTCTGGCTGATTGGTTAGGGGGTGGAAGAAGCAAAACTAGAAAATAAGAGGCAAGGAATCTGGAGAACAGCCATGTTAATGGCACAAAGTGCCAATCTTTATGTGTTTTGTTAATGCCCACTACAAAGCACCAACAACAGAGACATTTAACTACATCCAAACTACAGATGGAATGACTTATCAGTGGAAGTTAGCCAGCTTCTGATCTCAGCTACCTTGATGCCTGACCAACAGGGCAATAAATGGAGAAACCACAGTGACAGAGAGGAAGGCTTTACACAGGCCAACAGCATGGGCTTCTTATAAAGGTGACCTAATTACTGCTACTGTAGAATACCCATTGAACATGTAGGTGCAGAACTGACACTCTAAATATGGGTTTGTTTTCTCTGCCATATCCCATTTCTAGCACCACTATCCCAAGGTTTATAGAATATCTCCTGCAGAACATCAGGATTAGCTGCCACAGCGGGGACTACAGCTGTCCCACTAATCCTCCTGTTTTAGAGATTTATTTTAGCAATTATAACCAGCCACCACTCTGAACGGTGACAGAATAGATTTGAGGGAACATGAGGTAATCTAAGTAATAAAAGGTGTGATACACTTGTGGTACTCTGCAACATATCCTCTCATTATAGCTACCTTTTCTCATTGCAGCCAAGGCAGACAGTTCTATGCACTGTCCAACAACATCTGACATCCACTATGAACCAAAGCACTGCTCTGTACTACTCCTCAGGGTTTTCTCTAAACCTAAAGAAAACTACTCAGCATGAGGACAACCACAAAAATGCTAGAGTTAAAAGCTCTGGGAGCCACCTTCAATTAATAAAAGGAAAATGTCCCAAGGTCCCTGTCCTTTGGTGGGACAACAGTGAGGTACATTCAGAGGGGCCCAGGGTGATTGAACCCCAGATCCCTATAGTGATAACTAGCTCATTAACACCATATGTAAATTTACTCTCCTGTCAACTGTCTCATTTTTGCTTCTTTGGATCACCTCAAAATGAACTACGTAGTCATAAGTCCTTTTCTCAGGTTCCACTTTCAAAGGAACTCCAACTAAGAGGTGGTACAGACAAGACTCAAAATGAAGCAACTTGGCTCCACTGTCCATGCACTTAACAAGAGTATGTTGCCTCTTTAAAGTAGTAGAATGTGGTGCTGTATACCAGAGGCCGCCAACCCCCAGGCCACAGAGCAAGAGGTTAAGAGGCAGGCAAACAAGTGAAACATCATCTGTATTTGCAGCCAACCCCCAGCACTAACACATCACAGTCTCAGCTTCATTTCAGGTCCTCAGGCGTGAACTGCAAAGATGAAGGATCTAGGTTGCATGCTCCTTATGAGACTCTAATGCCTGAGGATCTGAGGTGGAGCCAAGGCAGTGATGCTAGTGCACTGGGAAGCGGCTGCTAATATGGATTAACATTAGCAGAGGTCTGACTGAACAAAGACCATAATAAATCAACTGCTTGCAGACTCATATCAAAACTCTATGAGTGTGAAGCAAAAGACAATTAAGTTGCATCTGGTGGTAGGCTTTATAGCAGCAAGTGAGTTGATATACTTCAATTGTACAGTTGCATATGGTGGCATCTGATTCTGCATTATGGTGAGTTGTATAATTATTTCATTATATATTACAATGTAATAACAGAAATAAAATGCATAATAAATGTAATGCGCTTAAATCACCCGAACCCCACCCCCACAACACAACACACACACACACACACACACACACACACACACACACACACCACCTCCGCCCCCGTCCATGGAAAAATTGTCTTCCACGAAACCAATCCCTGGTGCCAAAAGGGATGGGGACTGCTGCTGTATACTATGGGATACTAAACATAAGTAAGAAGCAATGAACAAGTGTACATGTAGCAGCATGGAGAGATTTCAACTTTGCATTATTAAAGAAAACAGTGAAAAAAGGGGCAGATTATTTGTAGCAAAACCCTAATTAAATTACACACACACTATATGTTCTATAAGGATATATTCATTCAAAGACATATAGTAAACAAATCAGATTGGTTTCCTATGGCAGGAAGAGATGAAAATGGGAGTGGAGATCAAGAATAAAGAAGCTAAATCAATGAGGAGCCTTATAATGAACAAAGACAGTAATTTTATTGCTATAGACTAAAAGCCTGATTAACTCAAGTTTTTGAACCACAGTTCAAAACAGAGGGAAAACAAAGGGAACATACTGCTACTATCTTAAATGGAAAAAGTATTACTTGTCATAAATAGGTTACAAAAATAAATATATAACTATAAAAAAATGTAAATTCATCAGTGTACTACCTCTTCTGAATACTCCAGTAGTACACACTCCACATTTTGGGAAACATGGTTGTGACTATTCTGAGATAAGTATGATACAGGGGATCTTTACACACACACACACACGCACGTGTGTGCGTGTGCAAATGTAAATATTAATTTATATTAACTTGAGATCTTAACTGGATTTATGTTAGAGAGGAAATAACTTGATAAAAGCCTTTTTCTTAACATGAAAACTTTCCTTCCTCAGTAATGTAATGTTTTCCAGTTTCACATACTGTATAATTAGGACACAGTTACTACTTTATTTTCAATATATAGTGTTGGACTATTTCTACTATTTCTAAATATTGCAAAGCCCTAAATTACTCATGAATTAAGAGTTGAAAAGAACTTTAATAGAAGTATTAAAACTAGCTAGTTTTATATAATGAGGTAACTTATAACCTCACTATAAGGTATTTCTCTAAGAATATTACTATACTAATGCTTATTTGTTAATGTGGAACAATCAAATTCTGCTTAATGGATTTTTTCACAGGTCCCTATTCATTTAGCCATAATTCTATTAAAGTAAGATACCAATCTTCATTAAGAGTGTCAACTTTACCTGTAAAAATACTTTTAAATGTTAAATTTTACTAAGTCTTACATGGCATTTAAAACTACAGCAAAAGAGCTAAATATGAACAGAAGAGTATTTACTTCTTTAAAAAGTACTCTTCTAAAAGAGATGATACTTTGCTTTGTTCATAGTATCTCCATTTCAATATGCTAAGGCTTAAAAAATAATGTACAAAACTATTTGTTGTATGTAAACTAATGAAGAGATCAACAATACAGTATAACATCAATTTTAATATTTCTTTAAATTTAGAAAACTCAGGTCCAACTGGATTTGAAGAATTATTTGTTTGCTATTAATGACGTCAACATTATCCCTACTATACAGATTAAAAATGTGGATATAATCATCTCTATCCAACATCTAGTCATAAACAGTGTTCCTTCTTCCTTAATAATACCTATTCCATTTAGTCTTTCTTTTCTATTTCCACTATTACCACTCTGATTAAATTCTGATTACCTCATGCCTAACTAATGTTACAATTTTCTAAGCTTCCTGAGTCCTTACTCCATTTCTCTAATGATGTATTTTCATACATCACTACTAATGTAACTTCCCTAAAATATAATTTTCTTTTTGCCACACATCCTACCCTCGCCAAGACCTCTACAACACTCCTATGGAAACACACATTTTCTATTAATCAGCTTTTCTAGAACTATTTTTTAATTCTTTCTTATCTATCCAAATTCTACTTACCTTTCAAGGCCAGCTCAAATAACGCTCCCCCACCCCATGTTTTATTTGTACTTATCAGAGGTAACCCTGACTAGAAGTAATAATTTACTTCTTTGGCATTCATCACTTTCACCTAGCAATGTTTGGCTATCATTACTCATATTACATATATGTCTTACCTATGTGACTATAAACAGAGCATTCTTCCTTTGTGACTTGCTGTTACATAGTTTAACAGAATCTAATAGAAGTTATATCCTGTAGAACAAAAAAATAAGTGCTCTGGGGGCTTCAACTAGGATAGAACTCTTAAGAGTCAAAGAAATAGAAATCAGAAAGGACCTTAGGTATTAACTGGCCATGGAGATAGATTTTTAAAAATTGACAGGCCTTCCACAAGAAGGAAAAAGAGGAAAGAGCATGCCAAGAGAAAAGAATAACATGCATAGAGAGGAGAGAAAATATAGGGCAATTTCAAGTCTTTAAATAACCAATGCTTAAAGGTTTTCATAATTTTAGGTATGTTGATCCCTATCTTAATCAAGAGCCTCATATTTTTTTTTTGCTTGAAACAATTAAGAATATCCTAATTGTCTCTCTGCTGCTGGTGTCTCCCCCTTTCCAAACTATCATTCATATCACCACGATTAATTTTAACAAAACACAATTATGATCAAAAATGCCTGTTAAAATTTTTCAAAGATGGCCAACTATTCAAAAAAAAAATCTGAATTCTTAACCATGACATTCAAAGTTCTTCACATCAAGATCTCTTCCAGCTTTGTCCCTCGATCCCTCTCTTACATCATGAATTCAAACCATACAAAATGATCTCTTCTGTCTTTTGTACATTCTATACATTTCAAGCTTCCTCTTCTTATGCTGGGCTCTGTGCATGAAATTCTCTTGCCTCCCAAATTACACTGAGCAATCTCCTACTCATCCTTTAAGACTACTCAAATGTCATTTTCTATGAGAAGCCTCTCTGATAATTCTCTCCTCTAACAATGTGGGTGGAGCCTTTATTAGTGATGCCGATACATTTTTTCAATTTTATATAGCATTTTCAAGACTGCACTTGAATTAACTGTTTGCATACTCATCTCTACATATTCTTTGGGACCAAAGCAAAAAATTTTACAGTGTCTGGCATATAGTAGGTGTGTTTAATAAGTGAATGAAGGGAGGAGGAAATGGATGGATGCAGGCAAAGGTGTCACTCAGTGCTACCCCATTGATAGGCTTTACTATTAGAGGAGTTTGTCCTTACTCTGGCAGGCTAACAAAAAGTGACTGACAGTACATGCAGAGGGAAACAGAGTGAGGAGAGGGACAAAAAGTTAGGAGAGTCCTGAAATATTTCAGGTGAAATGTAATATAAGGACCTGAACTTGGATGGCAATGGGGGATTAGATAAGAGATAAAAACATTCATGATACATTATAGAAGTAAAATAAATAGGACTTGATCTCTTAACTAAGAAAGAGTAAGAAGGAAAAGATTCAACACTGAGACATTGAGTGCTGCTGACAAAGAGGACCAGTAACAAAAGTAGGAACACTGGATATGAACCAAGCAGTTGAAAATATGGGTCTGAAGCTTAGAGAAAGTGTCACAAATGAGATATAAAATTGAAAAAATCATTTTAAAGGTAACTGTTGAAATTATGAAATTAGGCAAGCCAAAGGAAAAAAGCAGAAGAATGTCAAAGATAAAACCTTTGGGAATGTCATTATTTAAGAGTAAGAAGAAAAGAAAAGAAATTATGAAGGAATAATTAAATAAGTAGAAGAGCACAGGGTCATGGACACCAAGAGAATTTCAAGAAAGGAAAAATGGCAACTACTACAGTGATCAAAGAGTATGAAACCTACTAAAAGACAATTAGAAAGTCTTGAATATTTTTAAAAAGAGCAAATATAGCAGTTTGGCAGGGGAAGAAAAAAGATGCTATAAGGAAGTAGAAACAGTGAGCAAAGGCTACTATTTCACAAGGAAAAAGTATAAACCACTTCATAAAAATCTATGTCCTGACTATTTTTTAAAGATATAGATCCCTGAAGAATTCAAACCTTTTACCTGTAGTCTGAGTCTCTAAATGGACTCAAAAATAATAAAAGTGATTTCTCTGTACATATTGCTTTAAAATGGCTTTTTCTCCCCTATCCCAAGTCTTACTGCTTTATTTAAAGAAGTTCCTACTTCTTTAAATAAATTCTTTCTCCAAAGAGCTATTATTCTAAGATAATAGTTTTATTCTAAATTCTAAAATGTATAAATGTTTCAAAATAATGTAAACATTCAGTTTAATATAATCTTAATTCTAAACTCTGCTTAGTCATCTTTAGAGGGAAGAAATAAATATAAACATTATTTAATGCTCATTTTCTACAATTAGAGTATAGAAAGTATTATTAGTAATAAATGAATACTTTTTACCCCTGAAGAGGTTCGCCATTAGGAGAGGAGAATATATTAGAACTACCTAAGATTCATAAGGAAGGTGACTAAAGAAACTAAAACTAAAGTTGTAACCATGATTTAGAAGAACTATTTTCAATTGTTAAGAAGTGAGAATTTTCATATTATTCTAATTATGATTCTGATTATTTTCTTAAGTCTTTTCCTTACCTCAGAGATGTGGCTAGATAAAACTGGACTTCCAATTTTCTCCAAACAGCTTTGACCTATGCTTCCATCTCATGAATTCCAAGACAGTATTAAACTGATGCATATTTTCATAAATCTGTTTAGAAAAAAAAATATTTCAGACTGAAAGAACACTTATTTGTCAGAATAATAAATGTAAAAGCAATATAAAAAATTTATCACATGTAAAACTATACATTTTCAATGTAAAGTCAATGAAAAGTTCTACAATATTTTAGAAACCTATCAGTTTACCGTTTTCCCAACCTCTGTCCAAAGAAGTTCTCCATTTTGAGTATTTTCAATTTCACAAGGTAATAATAGTTGTGTGGAAAAATTTACTAACATGTAAAATTTCTGCATTAGCTCAGGCTACTGAAAAAGAATTATATCTCAAATTGAAAAGAATAGGAACAACTAGAAGCAGCACTAAAATCTACGATTCTACTACATTCAGATTCCTACTTAGGCAAAAATGTATTTGAACACCAAACTAGTATCCCTATTTTCACTTTTTATCACAAAGTCTCAATAAGTGGTTTTAATATCAGCAAACTTCTACCTAGGATATTAGAACTGTGAGGGTCAAGAATTAATTGCACTGCTTGGTCTAAGTTCATGGGATAGGTTTCAACTATGGCACTAATGCCATTAGTACCCAACTATACTAAGAGATATTGTTCATAAATCTAAAATTTGGAAACCATTAAAATCTTTAATTTAATTAAAGATAGGTTTTCTGTTTACTTAGATATCTTAAAAATAATTTCTTCAAATGTGTCTTTTAAGTAAAACTTCAAATAGCAAAGTATTCTGTTTCTTATTTAAAAGGAAAAAGTTTAAGCTGTATGAACATTACCTATGTCCCATTGCAAGGTCAAAGTGCCTTTGTCTTTAAGTTCATTTAAGAAGTATCATGTGTGTTACACTGTCTTGGCAATAATGACTAAACTGGGGCAATCTGAAAGGGTCTAACATATCAGATAGCAGCCTTTCTTAAAGTCAAGAGTCGCCACTCAGCAGACAGGCTGCCATCAGACCATGCTAAATCTCTCATGGTCCAACTAAAGACAGGCTGACCCGGAAAGCAATTAGTAACACTTTGTCTCCATTTAGGAGGCTTTAACAGTCTTCTCAATGTACTAGTCACCTACAACTTAACCTAATCCTTAACATTTATCAGGATACTCAATGACTATAAAACTCAGATAGTCACTCAGAGAAATAAATGAGAGAGATCAGGGATGGAGACTTGGTGTTTAGCTTTTTTTTCCCCCACCTGAGAAGTTCTTAGTCTTAAAAGGTTTGCTTATACTAGTCAGAAAAGAAATACATTGTTTCCACTTTAGAAATGACATAAAGATTTCTTCTAACGCTATTATTTGCAAACAATTCTATTCTTCCCTAAGGGTATGTGTAGAAGAAGGGTAGGGAAACAATCTGATTAACGTCTCTTTATTAAGGTTAAAACAGTCCATCAAAGTGACTATGTTTAAAAATATATGGCCTGAAAAGTACCTTAACATAATAAAGGCCATCTATGACAAACCCTCAGCCAACATTACACTTTATGTTGAAAAACGAAAACACTTCCAAGATCAGGAACAAGGCAAGGCTGTCCACTATGCCACTCTTATTCAAAATAACATTGGAGGTCCTAGCGAGTGCAATCAGACAAGAGATATAAAAGGTATCCAAAAAGGAAACGAAGAAGTCAAACTGTCACTATTTGCAGATGAAATAATTCTCTATGTAGAAAATCCTAAAGACTCCACAAGAACACTACTAGAGACAATAAGCAAATACAGTAAAGTCTCTGGATACAAAATCAATATTCAAAAGTCCATAGCATTCCTATACTCTAATAATGATGTGTCAGAAAAAGAAGTGGAAAAAGTAATTCCTTTCGCAATTGCAACAAAAAGAATAAAATACCTAGGAATTACTCTAACGAAACATGTGAAGGACCTATATAATGAAAACTGTAAGACCCTATTAAAAGAAATCGAAGATGATACGAAGAAATGGAAATATATTCCATGTTCTTGGATTGGAAGAATCAACATGGTTAAAATGACCATATTACCTAAAGCATTATACAGATTTAATGCAATCCCTATCAAAATCCCACTGGCATTTTTTTTTAAGAAACAGAACAAAAATCATCAGATATGTATGGAAGCACAGAAGACTCCGAACTGCCAAAGCCATCCTGAGAAAAAAGAATGAGACTAGAGGCATCACTCTACTCGACTTCAAATTAGACTACAAAGCGACAGTAATCAAAATGGCATGGTATTGGCAGCAAAACAGACACATGGACCAGTGAAACAGAATCAAAAGTCCAGAAGTAAACCCATATTTATACGGGCAAATAATTTTTGACAAAAACACCAAAACTATACAGTGTAGAAAGGAAGGCCTCTTCAATAAGTGGTGCTGGGAAAACTGGAAAGCCACCTGCAAAAGAATGAAACTACACTGTTATCTATCACCACACACAAAAATTAACTCAAAATGGATTAAGAACCTGAATAGAAGACCTGAAACAATAAAATGCATAGAAGAAAATATAGGAATGAAACTTATGAACCTTAGATTAAAATAGGATTTTATGAATTTGACCTCAAAGACAAGGGAAGAAAGAGCAAAAATAAATGAATGGGACTACATCAAACTAAAAAGCTTCTGCCCGGCAAAAGAAACCATCAACAAGGTAAAGAGACAACCATCGAATGGGAAAATATATTTATTTGCAAGCAACACCCCGATAAGGGCCTAATGTCCAAAATATACAAAGAACTCATACGACTCAATACCAACAAAAAAACAAATGATTCAATCAAACCATGGGCAGAGAACCTGAACAGACACTTCTCCCTAGAGGACATACAAATGGTCAACAAATAAATGAAAAGATGCTCAACATCGCTAGCTATTAGGGAAGTGCAAATCAAAACCACAATGAGATACCATCTCACACCTGTTAGAATAGCTATCATCAACAGGACAAGTAATAACAAATATTGGAGAGGATGCGGAGAAAAAGGAACCCTCATACACTGCTGGTGGGACTGCAAACTGGTACGGCCACTATGGAAAGTGGTATGGAGGTTTCTCAAAACACTAAGAATTGACCTACCATATGACCCAGCAATCCCTCTACTGGGTATTTACCCCAAAGCCTTGAAAACCCATATCCAAAAAGATATTTGCACATTGATGTTCACAGCAGCATTAATCACAGTGGCCAGGAAATGGTAGCAACCGAAATGTCCTACGATAGACGACTGGCTAAAGAAGCTGTTGTACATATATACAATGGAATATTACTCAGCCATAAGAAGAGATGTAATACTGCCATTTGCGACAACATCAATGGAACTTGAGATGATCATGTTAAGAATAAACCAGACAGAAAAAGTTGAAAATCACATGATATCACTTATATGTGGAATATAAACTTAAAAGCAACAAATGAGCAGGACAAACAGAGACTCATGGACATGGACTATAGACTAGTGGTTACCAAAGGACTATAGAGTAGTGGTTACTAGTGGGGCGGGGGGGTAGGTAGATGGGGTAAACGAGGTCAAATATAGGGGGTTGAGGGAGGGTGAAGTGGGACTTTGGGTGGTGAACACACAATAGAAATACAGATGTCAAATGATAATGTACACCTGAAAATTATATGATTGTATTAACCAATGTTATCCCAATAAACAATTTAAATATGTGTGTGTGTATACATATATGTGTGTGTGTATGTGTGTGTGTGTATACATATAGCCTGATTCTAATTCTACCAGATATTTCCAATAGATCGAATAAATAAAATTAACATGCAAACCACTCACCAACCATTGTTTATTACAACACTATTTATTACTGTTTCCTTAGTGTGAAAAAAAAAAAGTTTCAAACTTTAAGAAAAATGTTCAAATACACAGTCTTCAAAGTTGAAGGCCCTAAATCATCTACCTTTCCTACATTCTTTCATGTGTACAAATACATGACAAAACATAAAGTTCAGAAAACCTTTCTAAGACTACCTAAGAAAAAGACTATTTAAGACTACCTAAGACTACCTAAGAAAAATCAAGTGAGATTTGACTTCATTACTAAGAGGTAATAAAAGACCAAAAAAAGGACAGATGTGCTTCACACTGAAGTATAGGTCTGCAAATCACTTCTGACATACTAAAATTTGTGACATACTAAAGCTTTCCTTACCTTTGCCATATAGTGTTACAGTCCTATAAAGTCCTGTAAGTATGATCAAAATATGTACATGCATAGAAATAGGATTTACACAGGCAAATGTTCCCAATCACTTTAATTACTTAACTTGTAAGGTAGTTTACCACAAGCATTTAGCACTTCGAACTTGTATTTAACAACCACAATGGATCTAAACACTCATCAAGTAATAAGATTTTCACCAAAGATTTTATGTCTTAAATTTAAGCCTGTAAGTTCTAAACACATTAAGGGAAAGATAATTACTTTAAAAACACATCAGAGCTTTTTAATAACTTAATTAATGAAAATCAAACCTTTCTAGATATATTCTATTATTTTATAATTTAGAGCTAACATTAGCATTTCCTCAGTATCCACAAATGTGAAAAGTTCATTTTAACCCCACATTGCCTTTACAAAACATCACCTTTTGCCATCAAAATGTACATACTCTTTTTGGTTTTCAAAATTATTAAAGTGGTTAAATCTTAAACCATTGAGATAGAGGGAGGGGGGAGGTTGATGGGGTAAGAAGTCGAATATGTGATGACAGAAAGAAATCTAACTGTGGGCAGTGAACACACAATGCAATACATATATATGCCTGACTGTTGAATTGTATACCTGAAACTTACTGGATTTCATTAATTAACGTCACCATAATAAAAATAAATAAATTAAAGTAAAAACAAAACAAACAACAACAACAAAAGAAAATACTGAGGTACTTTAAAGATCAATAACAGGGGTGCTTTAAAGAACTCATCAGTGACAAATATCAATTGTGGATAGTGCAGCTATCTTTGGCTCTGAGGTGTTAGAAAATAACCCATTAACTTTTATATTACAAAATTTAATTTATAGAAAAGAAGAGCATATATATGCTTTTGATAAATATACTAACACAAAACTTAAAATTACTTTCGAGTTTGTAACAAATGTCAAAAGTAGATTTCTTAGTATTCACAAAATCAGCAATATTGACTGTATTTTTTCCTTCCACCACTCCAAATTTCCTCTTCATTTTTCCTCTTAGCCCCCCAAAAACACCCACACATACTGTACAAATATTGCTATAAACACTACAGCTGCATTCATGTGGCCATTTAAAAAAAATCAGAACCAAATTATAAAATATTTCACAAAACATTTCAGTTGGGCTCTTAAACTAAAGGCATTATTATTAAAACCTTTGGTATATTAACTGGAAAATTCAAACATTATGCTTCAGAAAAAAAATACAGTTTTGGATGTAAGTAACTCAAAAAAACAGTATAACATGCACTGCTAGAATAAAGCATGTAACCACATAACACAGAAAGGGAAGGTCGACTTATGAATGGATTGTGTTCTAAATGTTCAAAAAGTTCATTTATAAATTGAATATAAGCTGGATTTTGAAATTCAAGATGCCTTTCTCATAAAACCAAAGATATAAATGTTATTAAACCCATAATACAAATGACCTTTAGTACACAATTCTATCACAGCATTCTTTTGCTTGAGCATACTTCCACGCCAAACTGTAAGTTTCTTGTAAGCTGCTATATCCTAGATTCTAATAGCAGATGACAAAGAGTAGGATTTTAACAAGTATTAGCTGATCTGAAGTACTGAATAGCAACGAGTTTTCTAGAAAACCTTACCTATCTGAACTATAGCAGAAAACCAAAAGGCAAGGGAAAAAGGTTCTTCCAAGAGAGATATGAAGAAAAAAAAAAGCTTAACATCAGGGTCAGAATGCTCTGGTCTAAGTCAATTGTGGTCATTTCCATTCCCCTTGCCAATGAGTGGTTTAGCAATAAGCATCTGATGTAATTCTGGCCAATAAGACAAGAGACTTAAGTTTGCTAGAGAACTTCTGGGAAAGGATTTCATAGCTAATGAAAAAAGACACCCAAATGAAAATATCCACTTTTCCCCAGGCAACTCTGGGTTGGAATTTGTCAAGCAGAACTATGGCAGCTGTCTTAGGACCCAGAAGGAGACAGCCTAAGAGGACAACCTAACAGATAAAGAATGGCAGCATTAAAAGATGGAAAGAACCTGGATCTTTGGTGATATTCTTATGACTGAATGAATTAATCTTAAATTACCTTGGACCTTTTTATTATATTAAACACTCTTATTAAGCAATTTTCAATCACCAAAGTAACCCACTGGAAACATCAATTTAAGAATAGATACACCACTAAAATTAATATGGAACCATAAAAGATCCCAAACAGCCACGGCAATCTTGAGAAAGTACGAAGTTGGAGGTATCAACACTGCCTGATGTTGAACTATACTAGAAGGCTACAGTTATCAAAACAGCATGGCACTAGCATAAAAATAGCTACATTAATCAATAGAACAGAAGAGAAAGTCCAGAAATCCACATCTATATGCTCATTTAATATATGACAAAGGTAGCAAGAATATACAATGGGGTAAGATAGTTTCTTCAATAAATGGTGCTGGGAAAATTGGACAGATACATGCAAAAAAAAAAAAAAATGAAAATGGACCACCTTCTTACACCATATACAGAATAAACTTAAAATGGATTAAAGACTTAAATGTAAAATCCAAAACTATAAAATTTCTAGAAGAAAACACAGGCAGTAAACTCTCTGATACTGCTATTAGTCATTTCTTTTTGGATATATCTCCTTGGCCAAAGAAAATGAAAGAAAAAATAAACAAATGAGACCACATCAAACTAAAAAGTTTTTGCATAGCAAAGGAAACCATTAAGAAAACAAGACAACCTACTAAATGGGAGAAGATATATGCTTATGATACATGTGGTAAAGGGTTAATATCCAAAATATATAAAGAACTCATATACCTCAACAGCAACAACAAAAAACAATCCAATTAAAAAATGGTTAGAAGACCTGAATAGATAAATATTTCTCCAAAGAGGAAATACAGATAATCAATAGATATAAAAACATGCTCATGGTCACACTAATCATTATAGAAATGCAAATTAAAACCACAATGAGATATCACCTCACATCTGTCAGAATGGCTATCATCAATACATCAAAGAACAAACAAGTGTTGGTGAGGATGTGGAAAAAAGAGAACCCTCATACACTGTTAATGGGATTGCAAACTGGTACAGTCACTATGGAAAACAGTCTTGAGTGTCCTTGAAAAATTTAAAATGGATTTATTTTTGATCCAGCAATTGTGCTTCTGGGTATTTATCCAAAGAAAACCAAAACAATAATTCGTAAAGATCTATGCATCCCTATGTTCATGGCAGCACTATTTACAATAGCCAAGCCATGGAAGCAACCTAAATGTCCATCAAGAGATGATTGGATAAAGAAGTTATGGTTCATATATACAATGGAATATTACTCAGCCAAAAAAAAAAAAAAAAAAAAAGAATCCTATCATTTGCAATGACATAAATGGACCTAGAGGTTATCATGCTGACAGAAATAAATCAGACAGAAAAAGATAAATACCCTATGATTTCACTTATATATGGATCTAAGGAAAAGAAGAACAAATATTAATCAAAACAGGCTCACGAATATAGAGGACAATCTGGTGAGGGCTGGAGGGGAGGGGGCTTGGGAGGCTGGGATAAAGGGGTAAAGGGTTAAAGAAGTACAAACTAGTAGTTAACAGATGGTCACGGGGATGGGGAGCACAACATAGGGAATGTAGTCAGCAGGAATGTAATAGCTATGTGTAGAGGCAGAGGGGTGATAGAGTAATCAGGGAGATCATTTCATAAACTATATAAATGTCTGACCAATGTACCATATATTTGAAACAAATTAATAAAACAAAATGCTAAAAAAATCATCAAAGAAATCACAGAAGTTCTTTGAAAATCTATGAAACTGTTCTACTCCTTGGGAATCTAGAGATGTATAAAAGATCTAACTATTTTAAAGGTAGTAAAGAAATTTTATAGGAATCCACAGATAAGAAAGTAAGGAAGAGTATCGGCACATATTTTTGTTCTTCTCAAAACAAACTTGTATATCACTATATTGTATATATTTGGAGAAATTTAAAAATAATAAAAACTAGTATTTATTGAGTATTTACAAAAAAAATAGATATACCTTTTATTTCCATGAATTCAACTGCTATGTGTATGACAGCTCCTCTAAATTTATATCTCAATACAGATCCTTGTTTTGAACTAAAGACATGTTTCCAAACTACCAAAGAGCTATATTAAATATTTTTTCCAGTGGTACATCAAAAGAATAGGATTAATATGAAAGCCATCTTCTACACCAGCACAAAAATTGTTTATACACCTGTATTCAGTTTTCTGACTAATGGTGGCACCATCTACTCAACTGTCAAAATTGGAAATCTAGGATCACTAGCCCTACCTCTCTCTGCTTCACCTATTATATTTAGGCAGTTACTAAATGCTGCCTATTCTATCTCTGATATATCTTTAAAACATGTCCCCTTCATCTCTACACACATCTAGTGGAAGGCTCTCATCTTCATAGAGCCTGCCTTCACTCTTACTCTTTCACTGTAACTGTGTTTTTAAAATACAACTGTGCCTCATGAAAAAAATTATAAATATAATAAATCATTAGGAAAATACAAGTTAAAACCATAATGAGATACCACTACATAACCGCTGGAATGGCCAAATCAAAAAGACAGACAATACCAAGTGGCAGTAAGGACATGGAAAAACTGGAACTCTCACACACTGCTGTAAAATAATGCAGTCACTTTGGAGAACAGTTTGTCAATTTATTAGAAAGTCAAATATAAGCATAAACTCGCCATATGATCCAAAATTCCCTCTATAGGAGCCTATCCTAGAGAAATGAAAATATGTGTCTATACAAAGACTTCTTTACAAATGTTCTCAGCATTATTCATAATGGCCCAAAACTGGAAACAATCCAAAACAAAGTGAGGCGTAATCATACAATGGAATACTGTCAGGTAACAAAAAGGAACAGAATACTGACACATGTTAACACATAAAGGTACTTAAAAAACATGCTAAATAAAAGAAGCTAGATGCAAAATACCACATATTATATAGTTCCATGTACAGTAAGTGCTCTAATAATGTCATTTTGTTATAATGTTGATGACATAGAAACTTAACTCTTGTTAATATCAATTAGCCTATGATAAAACTGGTTTCATTACACGTAGTTTCACTTTAAGTCATAGAACCTATAATGACATTAGTGAGGACTTAATATATGTGAAATGTTCATTAAGGGTAAATTTACAGAGACAGAAAGCAGTGGTGGTCTAGAGTAAGGGGTGGAAGTGAAAAATTTTGGATGGTGATGGGAATGTTTTAGAATACTCATAGAACAACTCTAAGAATTTACTAAAAATAAAAAAATACAAGTTAAAAATTTACAAGGATTTCCAATTATGTACAAACTGAAGTCCAAATTCTTTAGAAGGGCATTCACAGATTACTTAATCTGCTTTCGATCTATTTACTTTATTTTCTGCAATAATCACTGCCAAAAAGCTTCCTCCTGGTCATATTAAACTATTTGCTATTTCCTAAGTATACCAGGCTATTTAATGCTTCTACCTTTCTTCAAACTTGCTAATCTAATTCAAAATGTTCTTATCTGTATCTTTTGCCAAGTGAATTTCCATTTGTCCTCACAAAGATCCATCTCAAATATGTCAGTTTTTGTTCAATTCTCCCCACTACCTATATATGGCTACTTATTCCACAGGAAACTAGTAATTACACATTGTAGTGCTTATCATACTAAATTATGATGATCTATTTATAGATATATCATATTTACTAAGATAACAAGTACAGCAATAGCATTTTACTAATGCTTGTGTCCCTTGTGTTTTAAGCACAGTCCAGTGACTAGTGCATAGAAGATAATCTGTATTTTTTTTTGAATAAGTGATTCATGAAGAATGACTGCTGAGGAAAATCCAAAAGCAGGTAAAATGAACTCTCCATCACAGGCAGTTGTATATAGGATGGTTATTGCCAATGTTATATAAGAAAGAAAAAGAGGGAGCCACAAATGTCACCTAAATGTTTATCAGTGTGGGATCAGTTGACAGCCACACTGAACAGTCATTAATAAGAATGAGATACATTTTATTAATTTGCACTGACATGGAAAGATATATCAAATACTCTTTAAGTTAAAAAATTTTTAAATAAATCACTCCTCCATTATTAAAAAGAAAAACTATACACATATAGGAACATGTGTACGTAACACCTGAGGAAGAAGAAGGGATTAAAGAGTATACACCAATTGTTCTGAATGTAAGCAAAAGAGTGAAAACAACCTAAATGTCCATCAACTTATGAATAGTGGTATATCTACCCAATGGAATACTAGCCATAAAAAGAACCAATTCTGATTCAACATAGGTGAACCTTGAAAATATTAAGCTCAGTGAAAGATGCCAAACACAAAAGGCCACATATATGATCCCATTTACATGAATTACCCAGAATACATAATTCCATAGACAGAAAATAGATTAATGGTTATCTGGGACTGGAGGAAGAGGGTGGAAATAGAAAAAGACACCCAAAGGATGATCCATGAAAGGAACAAAAAATGGATAAATTAGACTTCCATCAAAATTAAAAACGTTTGCTCTGCAAAATATCCTGTTAAGAAAATGAAAAAACAAGGTACAGACTGGGAAAATCTATTTTCAAACCATATATGTGACAAAGGACTCATCTAGAAAATATGAAGAAATCTCAGAACTCAAATTAAAAAAAAAGTCACCTAGAAAATGGGCAAAGAATGTGAAGCGCTATTGTGCTGAAGAAGATAACTGTATGGCAAATAAACACAAGAAAAAAATATGGTCAACAACATTAGCCGACAGAGAAATGCAAATTAAGACTGTGGAGATATCACTATATACCTACCGAATAATTAAAATACAAAAGTAACAATACCTAGTTCTGGCAAGAATGAAGATAATGGCTCTCTCACATATTGCTGGTGAGAATATAAAATGGCATAGCTACTTTGGAAAATGGTTTGAAAGTTTATTTAAAAACTAAATATACACTTATATGTTTCCAATTGCATTCCTGGCAACAAAGAAGAGGTTCCAAAGAAATGAACATTAATAATCACAGGAGCTTTATTTTTAATATCCCCAAATTGGAAAAAACAAAATGTCCTTCAAAAGATGACTGATTAAACAAACTACAGTACATCCACACCATGGAATCCTACTTAGCAATCAAAAGGAATGAACTGATTCACACAACTTGGGATGGAATGCAAGGATTAGGCAGAGTGGAAAAAAAGATTCATACTATATGACTCCATTTATCAAACATTCTCTAAATGACAAAAGCAAAGAGCTGGAAGAGAGATTAATGGTTGCCAAAGGCCCTAGCAGGTGTGTGGGTAGTACAAGGGAGACCTTTGTGGCGATGGAATCTGTTTCTTAATGCTGTGATGGTTACATGCACCTACATGTATGCTTAAATGGCACACAACTATACACACAAAATTATCAATGTCAATTTCTGGTCTGATAATGTACTACATGTATAAGGTAACCACTGGAGAAAGGTAAAAAGTACAATAGACCTTTACTTACTATTTTTGCAATTTCCAATGACTCTATTTCAAAATTTAAAAAAATTTAAACTCTACTTTCTAAAACATTTTTTATCTTTCTTTAAATTAGATTTTGAATAGCAAAATAACTGTTCAAAGACTATTCAAAATACATTATTTTTTTTTTTCAAATCAGCTAATAAACTTTAATTCTGCAGTGTTTTCTAGTATCTTGTGGGAATGAAAAATGCTCACAACAGAGATCTAAAGAAATCGGCAGTTCCTAGACCAAATTCTAGGTCTTCAGCAGATTCCTTCTGGATCTCTCATCCTCTGGCTATGGGAAGCAGCAGCTACTTACTTCCAGATAAGCATCCATCTGTTCTAAGGACAGCAAATGAAAGAAGTCTGAGGCAGCCACCTGCAGCAGAATGACCTCCCAAATAATCATCTATGTGCATGTTGTTTTTCAACTTAGTCTTCCTGACAATGAAGCATGAAAACTTCTGTATTTTCATTTTAATTTTTCTACAATATAGTAACAGTATAATAAATATAATAATATTCACAGTATAAGACATTTAAATTACTTGATACATCTTCTTTCCCTTTCCAAATAAATTAATTCAGTTAGTAGAGAAATATATATCACCCATTTTTTTCCTGTAGAATTGAGAAATAACAAAGGTTATTTAGTATAAACATTATGAATGCCAATTACAGATTTATGCTATGATATAGTGAAATCATGAGGAACTACTAATATGTAGAGCTGTTTGCTCCAGTTCTAAATGGTCCTAGAAGAGTATTATACTTATTTACTTGCTTGTTTGCTTATTTGTTTTAGCTTGCATCCCTGTTTTCTTCTCCTTGCTGAAAGCTACCTAGAATGCATGTTTGCTAATATAATAACAGCACCTTCTTCCTGCTTTTTATTTACATCATCACTGAGAACCAGAAAACTAGCTTAATGTAGCTCTGTGGTTCAAGGTCTATTTACAAAGAAAGAAAAAGAGCTGCATTTGACAGCCTGAGACTACGGGTATAAAACTGAACATATCTTCTATTACAATCAAGTAATTTTTATGCTGTGATATGACAGTAATTTTAAAAAGACCACTTCAAGGAGAAGGGACAGATAAGACACCTGAATGAGTCAACTCAGGAAAAAAAAATGGGTGGAGCTAAAAACAGCAAACACATCTCAAATGCCTACTCAGCATTTCTAGTGAGATGCCAAAACTCAAAATATATCAAACAGAACACACCTTGTTTTTCATTCCTCTCACAAGCCTGTTCCCTCTGAATTCCTTATTTGGCTTAATGCACAACTGTTTATAAGAAATATTTTTGCCATTGCTTCGTAAAGTTGACAGTGTACATATCCAAAAAAGCCCAAAATTCTAGCTCTAGGTATATAAGCTGGGAAATCTTTTACATATATCTACCAGAAAGCATGTACAAGAGAATATTTACAGCAGCATTTCTACAATAGTAAAAACTAAAGGAAACCGAAATGTCCAACAACAGTAAAATGGATAAACTGTAGTATATTCATATGGAACTATCACATAGTGAAATGAATGTACCTCAGATAAGGACGTCAACATGAATGAAATCTCAAAATCATAATGTTGGACCAAAAAAAAAAAAAAAAAACTCCAATAAGAATTTAATCTATTTAACCTGTTATATAATATTTGGCTTAATTATTATTTACTAAAAACCTAAAACTACCTTCATTAAAAACCTAATTGTTATTCACCCAAATGTGTGCATCAGTGAAACTAAACGAAGACATCCTAGGAATTACAGAAAATAACAATATTTTCAATTAACAGAACCCATACAAAATCAATCACTTGTACAGGAAAATGCAAACTAACCACTTCCAACAAAAAAGAAAATGGACTACAGAGATTTCCTCCAAAGGCTAGGTGTGGGACACTGTTGCTACACGTCAGTAGGTGGGTAAACACATAGGGAAGAAAGTTTCAGCTGGAAGCCAGCATTTAAGTTCTCATCACTGTGATGAGAGAGGCAGGTAGTTAATTACTGAACCAACAGCATTGTCTTTTAAATCAGTGAGTCACAGGCCTAAGGGAGGGGCCTGCAAGCACAATGAGCAACAACAAGAGCAATCAAGTAGGATTTCAAAAATAAGCAAAAACAAATTCTGAAGTTTGAGAGAGATGGTTAGAAATAACTATCCCAATATAATGCATATAGTTCAACAGCCTGACTATGGATTTATCTACCTTCTTGCAAAACATATCATGTACTTTTGGGACTAAGTTTGTGAGGCTAGATATGTTTTAATTTCAGAGAACGGCTCTATTATTAACAGGCAAGTGAGACTGAAAGAGAAAGAAAGAGTAACTTGATAATACTTCTGAAGGCACTATAGTAAATTTTAAAACCTGTAAGACATAGTTTCCTGCCAGCAAGCAACACTCAACTTGAGGAGTCATGTCATAAATACATTAAAGCTTAAATAATAGTACCAGATGACAATACAAATATTTTCATACCACCAACATGATGATTAACAGAGAAGTACAAAAGGCTACTACTTCTTAAGTAGAGAGATCACTGAGGGCTTAAAGTGGCCCTTCAAGAATAACAGGGTTTGATAGTATACAAGGGGGGAGTGGTCCAGGTTCAAATGGGCTTTTTACCAGGAAGGCGAGGGTGCACTGTGCCTGGCCATTGTCCCACCAGGAGCCTGGATTCTAGAGTGATAGAGAAGGATAATCAATGTATGGTCTGACCCAGATGATAAATACATAGCCACCCTGAAGCCCATGTCCACAGCAGTGATACTCATTTTAGTTCTTCCAATCAAGAATTAAAGACTTCAGACTCTCACCTTGAGAGGTTCCAGTTCAGATGGCAGAGTAGGTAAGTACTGTGCTCGTCTTCTCCCAAGACCACATCAAAACTACAACTAAATTATAGAAAAATCATCCTGGAGAACCACCTGAAGACTAGCTGAATGGAACTCCTATAACTAAAATATAAAGAGGCCACGTTGAGACAGAATTAAGAATGAAATTTAGTTTTTCCAATGTTTGATTTTTTAAAAAAAGGCTTTAAGTCCTATCATATAACCATAAAGTACTAGAGGAAGTTGGGAAAATCATCTTTTCTCCACAGTTAGCATGCACATTAAGGAGAGCCACTGAAAAATGGAAGAATCGATGCCTGAAGACTATGATCCTATTTGTAACTCAAAGATAACAACCACTGTAATAATCCATGAAGTTGATGTTATAATGTAACATCATTTTTAGGTAACATGCATTGTCAAAGTGAAGTAGGACCTGATACAAGGACCCCCTCTCTGGAAGAACTGACACGAACAATGTGGTATAAAGGAGCAAGGCCACAGGATGATGCAGCGGCCGATTCCATGTCTGGACACCCCGTTCCTCTTGCCTCCCCTCCAGGTGGGCTGGGAAACAAACCCAGGCCAAAAAGACATGATAGATGGCCTTGGCCACCCCCACTCCCTTAGTTTCCATGACTACTGATTTCCCTATTTAATTGGTGCTCCCAAGACACTTGGAGAGCCAGGCTTTTGGAGCAATAGCCCGTCTGTCTCTCTGGGAGTTGCAACCCTCTAATAAACCTTTATTCTATTTAGCCCAACTCCTGTGTCAGTCTTTTTGCTGTGAGCAGGCAGGTAGCACGAGCCCCAGACTCAGTTTCCCTCCAGTTTCAAAAGGAGGCATCAGAATTTAAGCATATTTCTAATTTGACAGTAAGATAATTTACTAGGAAAAATAAAGTTACAAAGACCTGAAACATTCCATAATTGAACATTTCTCCCAAGACAGGTAAACTTATAAAACATGGTGTTTTCAATACAGATAAACAGCCCTTTCTACAGCAGCTTCAAAAAAATAAGTAGCAATCAAGCACTTCACTTCATGCATGAGGACAGAGTGAAATAAAAAGGTAACAGAAACAAAGTCGAATACTTAGTATGTAGGTATCTTTACTTATACACATACTTGTAAACCCAGTGCTTTACATTACTACTACATTCATCCTTAGAACAAATCTAAGAGGCAAGGACTCTTCATTTTCATTCAATATACATTTACTGAGTGCTAGATATCTGTCTGTCCTATGAACTATTCAATGCCTGGTTATATAGCAATGAACAACGACAGCAACAAATCCCTGCCTTCTTGGAAATCATATCCTATTTTACTGTCATAATGGGATCAAGTAATTTCTCTTTGGAGCCACATCTAGTAGGGTGGCAAAGATGGGATTCAAATTCAGATGTTTGATTGCAATAAAAGGCTCTGTCATCAAACTCTAATTCCAGTATATATATAAACTACTGCTCAACACTGGAAAAAAATAACATACATTTATCTATAATTTTCAATAATTATGCTTATTTTGAGAATTTTGAATATTGTACCATTTTGCTTAAACTATTTCCCTCACTTTAAGTACACTTTCCCTTCCATCAACTTTGCAAGTTTTAGAACAAGAGAATAACTGAGCTAAAAAAAATCAGGTCTTCTCACTTGCTCCCTTAAATGATATAACCAAAGTACTGTTCAAGCTTTAGCACAGGATTGGGGGCAGAGCGTGCAGGGTTAGTACTGTAAATGAGCCTGATCACAAAGACTATATGTTGATTTTTTTTTTACTTGTATTCTCATTATCTGCATTACCTCAATATGTAATCAACTCACTGCTTCTATCATTATACTCTTCCTTAAGGAGTTTCTTTCCTGTTAGAAGTTTCCAAAAAGTATCTGGTGATACTTGGGTACCGTTAATATAAAAGCACAGGAACCCTGACTAGACAACACTGTGGGTATAGAAAGGCCTTGTAAACTAGTGGGCTTCACTGCAGGATAATCCAGCAGTCACCTGCCTTGCATGTCAGGCTCTGTTGTTCTTTTCCCTGGAGTTTCTTAGAAAAGAGTCCTCTAGTTTCCTAGATTGAGGATATACACCTCTGACTTCCAATGCTCTAAACATAAATGGGAAAAGGGACATGGGACAGAAAGTAAGGGCACATCTCCTGATCTGGAAAGTAGACTTTTGCTTAATCTCCACTTACAACGTATTCCTCTACTATATTCTCGCCAAATCTGGAGTCTCACTAGTTTAGTATCTCTAGACAATCAAAATCCAATTTCTGTTGAATTAGTCCAGGTAGGGTTCTGCACTGTCTAAGACAGATATAATGCCATAAACATGACCAGATGTGATACTTGCAAATTTTCTAGAACCCTCATAAAAAAATGTAAAGTGAAAGAGCTGAAATTAATATATTTTTATTTAACCTAATGGATCCAAAATTTTATTTCAATGTCATAAATATAAAAATTACTAATCAGATATAGTCCATTCCCTTTTTCATATTTAGACTTCCAAACCTCGTGTGAAGTGCTCAACAGCCATATGTGCCTAGTGGTTACCATATTAGATAGCAGAGTCTAAATTATGCTCTAAAAAAAAAAAACTCTAAAATTTCAACAGCTCGGCAAAACAAATTCACTTCTGTCTCGTGTAAAATGGCCAACATGGGTGAGCAGGGTCTGTTTCACAGTCATCCAAGGATTCAGGCTGACCATCTTGTTGCTGTATCAAATGAAACACAAGGCTAGGTACTTCTCAAGTAAAGAAAAAGACCAAAGAATCTTCATGGGCTTTTATACTATTTTAATATGAAAGAAACACACGCTTCCCCCTCAAAGTCCACTGGCCAGAATCTCACATGATACTACCTAACCCTCAAGGAAACTAAGGAATTAAATGTTCCCATATGCCTGGGGTGAAAGAAGAACTAGATGTGAACCGGCACTAGTAAGGCATTACCATATGCAGGCACTTGACTTTGTGGACAAGTGTGGAACAGAGATCTAAGTCCTAGATTCCCGGGTATAACTGGTTCTTATAGAGATTTTTAAACCAGTTTTTAGCCTGAACTGTTATTCCTATGTTAGGTAAAACTAATACCTGTAATTATGGGCCCTTGAGAGGAATAAACACTGGTTTGCTTATCAGCATGTACCTCTAAATGCCAAATAGGAAATAAGTATTCCCTGGAGAAAGAAGAGAAGGCAAATTTGAAAATATAAGTAAAACTGGGGAGGGTGGAAGAGGTGATTAATCCAATTGCAGATGACAGCAAATGGCCTACATAGCATAAATCTGAAGTTGATGTGGTCGTTAATTCTCTCTGAACTTGTAAAATGACCGACCAGTCCTCCCTGCCAGGACAGAGCCTCACATGGAAAGAGAAACTTCTGGGAGTGAAAACGAAACTGAATAGGAAAGGTACAACAGAGACAATGGAAAGAGAAAGCTCCCATTAAAGTAAAGAACAGTAATAAAACTAGATCTCAGAAGGCAATCAGCCTGATCCGAAACATAACTGAAAACAATTCTGTCAAGTTAAAAATGCTATCCTGAATCACTAGACTTCCTTCTAAAAATCAGGAAAACTAACTGTAAAATGACCCATGAGTACGTTTTTAGATTCAAATCTTATACATGTTATTACAAGGTTAAAAGAGAGAGAGAGAGAGTAAAATGACATTCCTACATCTAACTAAAGCATGCCAGAATAGCAGAAACACAAAACTGATAAAAAGCTAAAAGTATTAGGGAAATTACATAAGACACTAAAAAACAACATCAGAACTGGAGAAACTCAGAAATGGGAGAACATAACTCAAAAAAGAATTAGAATTTAAAAAATTTTATTTCAGAAATAAAGACTAAAAACAAAGAAACATAAGAATGAATAAATACAACAGATAATGCTTTAAGAGAAATAGAAAGTGAAAAGGAGTCTAATCCTAAAAATCAAAAAAGAAATGAAGACAGTGGTTTCATAGTGTAGTGGTTAACACATATGCTTTACACGCAGAAGGTCCTGGGTTGGCATCCCAGGTGGAGCCATGGACCATACCCTGTTTGCGCCGGGCCCCCTGGGTGTGCCAGGCCCCGGGTGCACACCATGAGTATGTGTGAGGAGACACCTCATCTTCAGAGATCCCCTTCTTAAGGGGAGACGGCAACATCCATAAGTCAGGGGTGGAAGGTGGAGGATTAAAGAGGGGGAAGAGGGGGAAAGATAGACAGATAGATAGAAAGAGACAAAAGGATTCTAGGAAAAGTAGCCAAAATTGTTTTAATTTTGTATATAATAGTAATTACTAAATAAAGAAAACCAAGAAAGGGAGCTAAATACCAAAAAATAATTCAAGAAAATTTTCCTAAAAGACTTGAAACTACATGCTTAACACATACAATGCATACTTGAGAATACTGATACGGAATACAGTAAAAGTATATGGACTGGAAAACCAAAAAATACATGTGATGCTTTATTGCAACATTCACTTTTATTGCAGTAGTCTGGAATCAAACCTGCAATATTTCTAAGATATGCTTGTATTTGAAAGTACTTAGATTAACTGTAAATATATACTGAAAGCTCTCAGGTAACCACTAAAAATAAATTTTTAAGTTCAAAAAATATGATGAGAAGACACAACAATCCTTAATGTGTATGCAACTAACAACAAAGCATCAAAATGCCAAGTAAAAGCAAATGAATCCACTATTATAGTTGAAGACTTCAATGCCTCTCTATCAGAAATGGATAGATCCAGCAGGTAGAAAATCAGTAAGGACATAACTGAACTCAACAACATCAGTAAACTGGATATAATTTACATCTATCAACTACTTTATCCAAAGGTGGCTGAATACACATTATTCTCAAGCTCACATGGAATATTTGCCAAGACAGACCACACTCTTGGCCATAAAAGACATCTTAGCAAATTTAAAAGAATAGAAATCATAAAATGTCTCCTCTTAGACAGCAATGGAATTAAACTACAATCAAACACAGATAGCTGGAAAATCCAAAAATACTTGAATATTAAACAATGTATTTCTAAATAAGAAATGTGCCAAAGAAGAAATCTCAAATTTTAAAATAATTTGAACTAAACAAAGATGAAAATACAACTTTTCAAAATTTGTGGGATGCAGTAAAAACAATGCTTAGAGGGAAATTTATAGCATTGAATGCATGTATTAGACAGAAGACCTAAAATCAATAATATAAGCTGCCACCTAAAAAAAACTGCAAATAAACTCATATAGTCAACTGACCCTTGACAAATGAGCAAAAGTCATACGATAGAGCAAAGACAGTCTTTTCAGCATACAGTGCTAGAATAACTGGATATTCACATAAAAAAAATCTAAACACAGACCTTTCTGCCTTCACAAAAGTAACTCAAGATGGAGCACAGCCTTAACTGTAAAATGCAAGACTCTTAGAAAATAACATAGGAGAAAATCCACATGACTTTGAGTTTGGCAATGACTTTGTAGATAAAACACCACGGGCACAATCTATGAAAGAAATAACTGATAAGCTGGGGCTTATTAAAATTTAAAACTCTGCCCTGCAAAAGACAATGTAAAAAGAATAAGAAGACAAGCCACAGACTAGGAGACAATATTGGCAAAAAGTACCTCTAAAGACTGTTATCCAAAATATACAAAGAACTCTTAAAACTCAGCAATTAGAAAACAATCCAATCCAAAATGAGCAAATGACTTGGACACCTCACCAAAAAAGATGTACAGATGGCAAATAAGCATTGAAAAGACATTCAATAATATACCTCACTCATTAGGGAATTGAAAATTAAAACAACAATCAAATAGATGTCACTAAACACTTATTAGAATGGCCAAAATCCAAAACATTGACAACACCAAATAAGAGTAAGGATGTGGAACTAAGGAACTTTCATTCACTGCTGGTGAGAATGCAAAAACAACACAGCCACATTAAAAGAGAGTTTGGCAGTTTCGTATAAAACTAAATACATCACTGATATACAATCCAGAAATCATGCTCCTTGGTTAATATCCTGAGTTGAAAACTTATGTCATGGAAAAACCTGCACAAGGATGTTTATAGCAGCTTTATTCATAATTGTCCAAATTTGGAAGCAACCAAGATGTCCTTCAGTAGATAAAGGGATAAATAAGTTATGGTACATCCAGACAATGGACTATTATTCAGCATTAGGAAGAAATGAGCTATCAAGCCATGAAAAGACATGGAGAAAACTTAAATGCATATTACTAAGTTAAAGAAGCCAATCTGAAAAGGCTATACTTACTGTATGATTCCAACTATATAGCCTTCTGGAGGAGGCAAAGCTATGCATTAAGTAAAAAGATCAGAGGTTGCCAAGGTTATGTGGAAGGGTGGGATGAATAGGCAGAGCACAGAGGATTTTCAGGGCAGTGAAATTATTCTGTATGATCCTATGATGGTGGATACATATCATTATATATTTGTCAAAACACAAAGAATTTACACCATCAAGAATGAGCCCTAATGTAAACTATGGACTTTGGGTGATGATGTGTTAGTGTACGTTCACAGATTTTAACAAATGTACCACTCTGGTAGGGTTTGTTGATAATGGGGAGAGGTGATGGAGGGGCAAGTGGTACATAGGAAATCTCTATACCTTCAGCTCAATTTTGCTGTGAACCTAAAAGTGCTCTAAAAAATAAAATCTATTTAAAATGTATGTGTGTCTTAAAAGTTTATTCTTCTTACATTTTATTCACATAATGTAATTCATCAATTTTAGAACACATCTTTTCACATTAAACAATGTAAGATCAGAATATGTCTTAAAATCAGTATATTAGTTTAATAAATATCATTTTTTTTTCTTTCTTAATGATACACAAAACAACAGTACATCAATAACTGTGGATTACACAGATACATCTCTCTTAGAGTTGATGAAATACATTCTAGAATATACAGCTTAACTTCAGAAAGAGGTGAGGTTGCTAATAGTAACCAATTGTTCTTCACATACAAACCCTGTCAGATATAATAAATGACTAACAGATTGACTTCTAATTAAGTCATCAGTTGATTAATGTTTTCAAGATCCTTCTCAACTTTAGTACTATTACTGTATATGATTTCATCACTCCTATGTGTGTATCACTCATTGTGCCAGGCATTTTTCTTCCTAATCTGAACAGAAAATTTCTTCACTTAGATGATGTCACTAAGATACAGGAATCATCACCCACACAACCCTTGAGTGCATTAAGAGCTGCCCTCATTTCTTGTGCTAAGCATGCTTTGTAAACTCATTCATTCTAAAACCTTCCATCAGATTTGTAAAACTATTAAAGTTACTTTTTTTAGTATTTAACTAATGGATAGTTCATTCTGGGATCCTATAAGCTAAAGGGTGGTTTTATATTCACTACTGTTCCTTCTAACATAATTATTAATTTTTTGCCAGTCCTTTTATTTTTTCCTTCTGGTCATTTCTCTACTTCTCCAATGTTTTACTGTTCTGGCTTTACAAAGTCAGCTGTAAAATTAAATTAAAAAATCAGAAAGATTCTATGGAAATACCCTTTTCAAATCAAATTCATGCCTTCTTGTTAAAAATGAATCACCCCTGTCCATTTCTATTCCACCAGTCTAAAAAAGTATGCTGTTGTAAGTTATAAATTTCTGTGGGAAGTGTCATCAATTGCTAGAAGGGGTCTAAGAAGGCAAAACTCCAGAGACCACAATGTACTTCACCCACTCATAAGGAAACAGTTTCCTTTACGATCACAATTTATAATTAGAAAAATGTAGCGATATAGTTCTTGAAAAATGTCAACATCTCAGCCCAATTCTAAGAAAATAAAAGTCAAATAACTGGTAAGAAATAATTATATCTGCATTAAGCCATGGTATATAAAATAACTTTGCTTCATTGATCTAATATCAGTGAACTTTTGCTTACACGTGTTCAAATGAAGTGTAAATGAATTTGTGAATGAATACATTTCAAGGATCAAGTGTCTAAAAGATAACTAAAATGTATTGATAGGGGTGTGGGTTACAAAGGTGTATGCATTTTTCAAAACTAATTGACCTGTACACACAAGATCTCTACATTCCACTGTGTGTATATATATTTTTTATTTTTTTAAATTTTTCAATTAGAGGTGACAATATATACATTTTTAAACTTAACAAATTAGAATGTGGAACGGAAAAAGGCGAAAAAGACCCTGTTGGATTAGAATTGGAGGTATCAGTATAAACTAAAATTATGTAAAGTAATACTGAAAATAATGTATTTCCTAAACATGTTCACTGAAAAGGATTTGAAACAATGACACTCAGTACCAATGACGACACCTAATGGTCAGATCTTGGTTTCTACGTATCATTTCTCCAATGAGAGACCTGGTCTCCTTAGAGACATGACTGATTTTGCCCCATAGATATAGCAAACAAGGTTCAACATGAGCTTGGAATGTTACTGTGTCAGAAAGTAAAGTGCACATGCACACAAAAAAGATGGGGGCACATCTAAGGGACACCAGAGCTAGATGAAGGGATTCCCACTGTCTAAATTTGTGATAATATGAACATAAGAAACATAAGGGTTGTAATGGATTATAACTCATTGAAATAGAAGTCCATTAGTCCATACCGATGGTAGCTAGCTAGATAGCTAGCTAGCTAAATTAAATAGATAAAAGTAAGTAGGGTTCTTACAGTCCAATGCAGAGTGATAAATGTAGAACTGATGAAACTGGAAAACTGCTATACTACAACTATAAATAGCAAATACCAGTTAACTCTAAAGAGGGGTAAGAAATTTTATGAGGAGCAAAAAATTGCATGGTCTTAAAGTATCTCCCTACAGATTGCTTGTTAGTTGTAAAGGAGAAAACAGTAACTATACAGTGGAGAAACTGGATGACACATTGACTGGGTGACGATAATTACATAATCAATAATAGGTAGAATAAACATATTATGCTTCTGAATATGATACCCTGCGAAAGGACAAATCATCATTTATGCAGAATGCTGGCCAGAGATGCATCACCTAAATCTAGCAATGAGAAAATGTCAGATAATTCCAAAATGAGAATACTGTATAAAATAACTGACCTATATCCTTCCAAAAGTTAATGTCATGAAAGTAAGACAGTTACAGAACTGTTTCAGATTAAAGAGACATAACAACTGAATCCTCCACCTAAAGTGAAAAAAATATCTGAAAAGGACCTCATTGAGACAACTGACAACAGAAAATAAATTGCTGATTATAGTACTGTATCAATGTTAAATTTCCTGAATTTGATAACCAAAGTATGATTATATATGAGATTATCCTTCTTCTTGGAAAACAGAAACTGAAATAGTAGTACTAAAATGGCATAATATATACAATCTCACTCTCTCAAAGAATTCATCAAAAACAAATTGCATTTATGTGTGTAGATACGTAGAGGAAAGACAGAATCAGAGAATGATGCAAATGTGGAAAAATGTTCAAAATGGATGTAGTTAGAGAATATATGGGAGTTCACTATGCATTCTTGTATCTCTTCTAAGTATAAAATAATTTCAAAATAAAAAAATTAATGAATTAAATTCATACATTGAAGTCCTAACCCCCAGCATCTCAGAATGTGACCTTATTTAGAGATAGTGTCTTTACAGAGGTCATCGAGTTAAAATGAGGTCATGTATGTGACCCCTAATCCAATATGATTATCCTTATAAAAAGGGGGAAATATGGACACAGGCATGTGAAGAGAGACAGGGAGACGATGGTCATCTACAACCCAAGGAATGCCTGAGGCTATCAGAAATTAGGAAAGAGACCTGGAACAGATCAGATCAGATCCTTCCCTAGAACCTTCGAAGGGAGCATGGTTCCACCAATAACTTGATTTTGAATGTCCAGCCTCCAAAACCAGGAGAAAATGATTATCTGCCCTTCCAAGCAGTAGCCAACAAACAAAAGAATTAGAATAGTAACCGCCCGCCCCAAAAAACCTAAAGATTATGCTAAAATACTTTTTACAGATATGAGATACTTTCACCAAATAAAGATGTTTTAAAAACACAAATATTTGGATTATTCGCTATTGTTCATCAAATAAAAATTGAAGAAATCATCAAGCACAAGCCTTGTGATAAAAAAACAAACTTATGAACTATCATCCCTGTAAGTGCTTTCAATGTAAACTAAATCCCAACCAAGAATATATTAAAAGTGATTTAGCAAAGTTATCATTATTTAAAGATCATATTATATATAAATTTTTAAATCTCCCATTAGAATAAACTGAAAAAATTTAGAACTAAAAAAAAAGTTAAATATGTTGAATGGTTTAAACATATAAAAGTAAGTTGTATATTAACAAAATAGGTTACAAAATATAATGGAAAACAATCTTACAACAGCACTAAAAATATACTATAAAACTTTACTGAAAGTCAAAAAAGACTAATAAAATGAGGTATGCCATTTTATAAGTAGAAAACTATATACTGTAAAGACGTCAGTTCTCTCCATATCAATAAATGTTAACTGGCTTGAAAAAAAAAAACCTTTGGAATATCTTAAACTTTTGGAAAAGTAACAAAAAAGGATTTGCCTTAACAAGTTTTAAAAGCTACATCAATCTAAAGAGTAATTCAACTGCCAAGAGATGCATTATAAGAGGAGACCAAAAGTAGATCCAGGCATGTGTGTGTATGTATATATACATATGTGTACATATACACATATATACACACATATACATATATACATATATAAATGAATATAATAAAAGCAGCATCTCAAATCAATTGAAGTTGTTGAATATCCTAACCATTTGGGAAAAACTAGGTTGGATTCTTACCTCAGGCAACCAAATTAAATCCAGATAAATAAAAGGTGAAGATGTAAAATATGAAACCATGAAAGAACTTGAAAATACTACTGCAGTAGGGAAACTTCTAAGTTTGACATCAAAATAAGAAACCATAAAGAAAAAAGCTGATGTAAATTGTTATTAAAGATAACACTGAATATAACTTTTTCTGTTTTATATAGCAATCTTAATAAACCCGTAACATTATTACAGTTATGTGGTGGCTTTCAGAGTTGTGGCTAGGGCAGTAAGATCAGAATATTTTATTCTACCCATCTGACTTCCTTTTTAATATGCATGCAGGCTAAATCCAGTTGACAGGCCACTAGTTTACAACCTCTAGATTAAAGAATCATAGTGGATTTGCTTTTTTCTTTTACTTTTTTCTGGTTTTTAGATAGTTCTTCACTCCAAGCAGCGATATTACAAGTTGCTCTAAAATACACCCATTTAGGATTCAAAGTGAGGTTAAATGACAAAACATCTCTCTCTTTTAAAGTAATATACCATATTTGTATTTTGATACTTAGTATGGGATGGGAAATAAATTCTTCTTTAAATTTACAATTGTTCTTCTGAAGGGAAGATTTATTTTATCTATAGAAATAATATTTATAGAGCACCTACAGTGTGCCAGGCACATTAAGCATTTTCACATTTTGGCATTTCATTAAAGCCTACATTACCTTGAAGTAGTACTATCTAATTTTACAATCTGCAATACTTCTCAGTTTCTGTTACACAGCATTCAGAATCCAGCAGAAATGGTTGGTTAGGTTTGCTTTTAACCAGTATCAAGACTACAACCATCTTAAATCACAATAACAAAAATGCAAAGTCAAGGTATTGCTAAAATAACCTTAATTTCAACTCCTTAAATTCTGCAGTTTAATTGATCGTCTAATAACTGAAATAGTCATAATTATTTTCAAGACAAGTAATACTGAAGTCAGCTCTTTTTGGTTATTATGTTTCTTTCCAGGGCCTCTAAACACTAAACATTTTACAAAAACCAAAGCTTTTTATTAATTAAAAAGGACTAAAAAAAGAGCATGGAGGAGTGAGAGACGTTCTCAGAACTCTCCCCTTGAAATAACAATAAGCTGAACATCTAAAACTCAACAAAAACACCCAAACTGCACACGAGCACGTGTGAGCATGGGATCTGCGCATAAGAGCTACCACAAGTCAAAAAGAACCCAGGTGTCGGGCAGTGGACTGGGAGAAATAAAGAAGCTGACTCTTACTGCCTCCAGAGCTTCATGCGGGGGGGGGGGGGGGCGGGTAGCGGGGGGGT
>CM053506.1:52973850-53031882 GCA_028627145.1 Eidolon dupreanum | reverse complement strand
AAAAAAGAAAACTACAGATCAGTATCTCTCATGAACACAGATGCAAAAATCCTAAATAAGATACTAGCAAACCGAATGCAGCAACATATTAAAAAGATTGTACACCATGATCAAGTGGGCTTCATCCCAGGGGCACAGGGATGGTTCCACATAAGCAAATCAATTAATGTGATACACCACATAAATAAATTAGAAAATAAGAATTATATGATCATATCAATAGTTACAGAAAAGCTTTCGACAAGATATAGCATCCATTTATAATCAAAACACTTCACAAAATTGGTACAGAAGGAAAGTAACTTAACATAATAAAGACCATCTATGACAAACCCTCAGCCAACATTATACTTAATGGTGAAAAACTAAAAACCTTCCCTGTAAGATCAGGAACAAGGCAAACCTGTCCACTATCGCCACTTTATTCAATATAACATTGGAAATAATAGCAAGTGCAATCAGACAAGAGAAAGATATAAAAGGTATCCAAATTAAGAAATGAAGAAGTCAAACTGTCACTATTTGCAGATGACATGATTCTCTATATAGAAAACCCTAAAGACTCCACAGGAACACTACTAGAAACAATAAGCAAATACAGTAAAGTCTCTGCATACAAAATCAATGTTAAAAATCCATAGCATTTGTATACTCTAACAATAAAGCATCAAAAAAAAAGGGAAAATAATTCCTTTTGCAATTGCAACAAAAAGAATGAAACACTTAGGAATAAATTTAATGAAACAAGTGAAGGGCCTATCTAATGAAAACTGTAAGACTCTATTAAAAGAAATCGAAGAAGATACAAAGGAATAGAAATATATTCCATGTTCTTGGATTGGAAGAATCGACATAGTTAAAAAGACTTTATTACCTAAAGCATTATATCTTGATGCAATCCCCATCAAAAGCCCATCAGCAATTTTTAAAGAAATAGAACAAAAAATCACCACACACCAAAATTAACTAAAAATGGACTGAAGACCTGAATATAAGACCTGAAACAATAAAATGCATTGAAGAAAACATAGGATCGAAACTCAAGCACTTTGGACTCTTTTTAAAGAGGATTTTATGAATTTGACCTCAAAGGCAAGGGAAGTAAAAGCTAAAATAAATAAATGGGACTACATCAAACTAAAAAGCTTCTGCTTAGCAAAAGAAAACGTCAAAAAGGTAAAAAGACAACCATCCGAATGGGAAAATATATTCAAAAGCAACACCTCCGATAAGGGCCTAATATCCAAAATATATAAAGAACTCATACAACTCAATAACAACAAAAAAACAAATGATCCAATCAAAAAATGAGCAGAGAACCTGAACAGACACTTCTCCCTGGAGGACATACAAATGGCAAACAAATATTTGAAAAGATACTCAACATTGCTAGCTATTAGGGAAATGCAAATCAAAACCACAATGAGATACCATCTCATACCAGTCAGAAAAGCTATAATCAATAGGACAAGTAACAACAAATGCTAGAGAGTATGTGGAGAAATAGGAACCCTCATATACTATAGAAAACAGTATGGAGATTCCTCAAAAAACTAAGACTTGACCTACCATATGATCCAACAATCCCTCTACTGAGTATTTACCCCAAAGACTTGAAAACCCATATCCAAAAAGGTATGTGCACAATGATGCTCATAGCAGCATTATTGACAGTGGCCAGGACATGGAAGCAACCAAAGTGTCCTACGATAGATGACTGCCTAAAGAAGTCATGGTATATGTATACAATGGAATATTACTCAGCTATACAAAGTGATGAAATAGTGCCATCTGTGACAACATGGATGGACCTCGAGATAATCATGGTAAGCGAAATAAGCCAGAAAGAAAAAGTTGAAAATCACATGATATCACTTATATATGGATATAAACCTAAAAGCAGCAAAGGAACAGGACAAACAGAGACTCATGGACATGGACTATAGACTAGTGGTTACTAGCAGGGTGGGAGAGAAGGGGAGAGGTAGACGGGTAAAAGTGGTCAAATATAGGGGGATAGGGGTAGGATAAAGTGGGTAAAGGGGTAATATATGGTAGCTGACAGAAACTGTACTTTGGGTGGTAAACACACAATAGAATATACAGATGTCAAATTATAATGTACACCTGAAAATTATATAATTGTATTAACCAATGTTACCCCAATAAACAATTTTTTTTAAAAAAAATGGGGGAAATAAAAAAGAGCATTGGCTGCTGCCACACAAAACTCACTGAGCACTTGTGCTAGGCCAGGCACTGAGTTAGGCTCAGTAACACAATGAGCCAAATAAGATTCTCTACTCACACAGAGCTTACAGTTTCTAAGAATGGAAAAAGATCTTAAAGAAATGTTTATACAAATTATAATTTAATAACAATCATGATAAGTGCCATAAAGGAAATTTAAAATGGGTGCTAGATGATAGCTTTGACAAAGGTGTGTGTCTAAGTTTAAGTAAAGAGCATTGCTAGGCAAAATTTCAATATAATCAGGGAGAAAAACTACTGTTACAGTGAAGTGGCGTCTTTAAAAATATAGTCTGAAGGTTTATATTAAGACCTTATCAATACATAATTCTATTTAATTTTATATATCCCAGTATAAGTTTCTATGTTTAAGTCAATTTTGATATCTTTATAGTCATTCCCCTACAAAATACACACACATAAATAATAAACCTCAGCATCTTAAAAAGTAAAACCCTTATCAGGATTTAGGTCTAAGGCTTAATGAACATTTAAAATAATCAAAGAACATTATATATTTATAAAAATAATAAAAGACAAACTAACAGCGTCTATCAAATAATGTAGAAAGGGTAAAATGCTACTTTTATTGATAACAGGTAAAAATTTAATGTTAATTTTTCAAATATGGAAATTGTGATAAAGGGGTCAATTACTTGGTTTTTGCAAAGATTTACAAATAATATGGATTAGGAAGCTACAAAGGCAAAGCACTAAAACGGGTCACAGTCTTATAGGAACCATAAGGAACAGACACAAAAGTTTTTAAAATATGCTTAAGAAAATGTGTCAAAAATGTGTCTCAAATCTCACTAGCAATTAATGATTTTTAAGTCAAAATAATAAATAGCAAATATACAAAGTATTCTAATACAAAAAAGATTCAAAATTCAAAAGCATCATGAGATTTACCTCCATTTTTACATTCTCTTTGAAGTTTATCTACATGTAATTTTTAAATATATAAATATACTCACTTAATGATTTAAATAATATACTACAGCAGCATACTCTATTCTCCCTAGTCACTTTCAAACATCTTCCCTGCTTCAGGCAGTCATAGGATTTTTTTAACAATAATGGGAACCATACCTCAACTTCTTGGGAACAAGGTTCCATACTTAGATATATGGAAGTTTAGAAGAAAAGCCCATTATGGTACCTGAAAATGCCATGTGACTGAAAAGTGAACAATTCACAAATCCCAACAGACTTAGTTTCTCTCACTCTTTCCAAAAACCACCTTTAAAAGAAAGAGTGAACCAAAATGTGAGTCATCTAATCACGCCATATTTATTAAGAATGCTTAAGGTATGCAGTACATGTGATAAGAGCCAAAGAAAAAAAGATATGTGACTAAACTTCCAGCACAGTGTAGCTGGCTTCCACTTCACTCATGAGCAGGCTAATATTTACCTTACCAGATTATTTTAGATTTACAATACTGGCACAGTACTTGGCATACCATGGGTACGAAGGTAGCTAGTATAATTATTTTCAATCCAATCAGAGATAAAGAATACTTAGGAAGAAAAATAACAGTACGATGTGGCATTACAAGCCTCACAGAAGCACAGAAAAGGAATAAATGACCAAAAGCCCAGATGAAATTAAGGCTTCGTAGCAAAGGTTAAGACTTAGGCTGAGTTTATCAAGGTGGTTTGACGAGAAGGGAGAGGAAGAAGATTAACAAAGCATAGACAACACTGGAGAATTAGGATGACAACATAGAAAGCCAAATCCAACATTATATTATTAAGCAAAAATACGTAAATTTTAACTCATGAGCTAGAGAGAATAAAATCTTATGAACAGGACAAAACAGAATATCAAGTCCCAGTGCTCAACCACAAATCTTATCAATTGTATCTTTTCTCTTTTTGGAAAAAGTGTGTTGGGACAGTCTGTTTAGAAAATATGATACCTACTCTCAAAATATTAAAAAGATTGATTCAAATATGACTATATTTCTGATTATAATCAATTTACTAATTAGTGACTCCTCAGAAGAGCATTATATAAACTGATGAACAGTAATACAAATGAGGAAAAAATCAATACTTTTTAATGGACTGAGAATGTTTAACAGAAGTATAAACTTACAAATAATGTTTAAGCTTTTAAAACCCTTGGAAATGGGATAAGATACATATAAACATGTTTATGAAATACATTCAAATTTTAATAAACAAAAAATTTTTAATGATTCCTTAAAGGTTAAAAAAAGCTTACCTACATTCTAACTAAAAATGAACCGGGAAAATTACAACATACAACAGTCAAATTAACACTGAGAATGTGGTATTGGGATTTTCATGACAGTGTTTATGTGAAAAATCTTTTTAAGGTCTTGATTTATCTAAGAGAAGCAAAGAACTGGAACAAAAGAAATACTGTAACTGCTATAAAGATTTTTTTACCACCAAGTTTCTGATACACACAGTCCAATTCATGCCATTTTATGCCTAAAAAAGCTATTTTTTCCTCAAAATACAATTGGAAATATTCTCTAAATTTAATTCAGTAAATATGAGTTAAATTTATATTTAACTGAAATATTAAAATATAACTTAATAACCCTCTCAAAGAATATGTTTTTATAATACCTTTAAATATTCAGAGAAATAATCTTTAGGCTTAGTTGGAAGCTAAACTATATAAAAGTAAAGCCTTTAAAAGAAAATCTAGTAGGGACTTTTACAAATATTTAAGTTAAAATGGTTCTCTTTTTGGGGCCCTAGCAGGGAAAAATCTAAGTCTCTTGCTCCCTAAGTGGGGGCAGGGTTGAAAACACTGTGGCAAATGCATAGTCTAGCCTCGCCAGAGCGGCTCCAAACTTGAAGTGCAATGGTAGGCTCTGGAACAAAGAATGTGTAACTTGATCTCTTTTCCTTCTCTCCTCCTTCAAGGCAACATTTGGAAAGTAATTTAACCTCTCAAAATGGCATCTTTGTGCTGCTTAGGGGAAAAACATCTATTACATATTACGGCGTAAGGGAAAAAATAAGAAATCAAATCACTTTTTAAAAGCGGTTTTTGCTTAATATATAGTGATATTTATGCATCAAATACTGAGTATACAGACAGGTCAATTATAAATGAAGACTATGTTTTTGCTACCTGAATGTTTACTACTCAAGGTTTAAAAATGCAGCTCAGGTTTTAACAATTAGTCTTACGAACATAAGGTGGATTTAGTATTTATTTTGCTTCTACAACAAAGATAATAATTAGCTCCAAAGAAGTTTTCAGAAGAGGAAATAATTAAGAATACAAAAAGAATCTAAATAAATTTGAATTTTAAATCTCAGTGGCTAAAGAATCATATACGTTATGTACTTTAATTCTCAAATTATCTTTTCATATATCCTAATTTAATAAAGGAGACAAGTATATTTGAAAATCTGGAAAACAACAACAACCCGAAAAAAATTTGTTAGCCAGGTTATCAAAGGATGTATTGAACATTCTCCCCATTGAGAAAAAGTTTTAAAGGTATTCTAAAATTAGTACCACCAAAATGTTATATAATGTTTATAAATGTCAAAGCACTTCTACATTCATGACATAGTTTGATCCTCAAAACAACCTTATGAGTTAGGTGGTCACAAATTTGCTTAGTGAAGACAGTTACAAAAAGTTTGGTAGAAGTCTCATTGCCCCAGTCTACAGCCCAGAACTCCTATTTCTATCTCAATATGTACTAGCAAGCATTTTTATTCCCATTTTACCAGAGAAGAAACAGGTTCAGCTATGCTGATACACAGCAGGTCCAACTCCAAGTCTTGCCACTTGACCACTAATGTAGTCACTACATTTATCAAAATAAATAGATAAAATGAACAGTTTAATGTTATTACTAAAAAACAACTGTGATAGCAGAATAATGATCCCCTCAAAGACCTCCATACTTTAATCCATGGAACTTATGACTATAACCTTGCATGGCATAGGATCTTGACAGATGTGATTAAGGTTATAAGGCTTGCAATGGGGAGATCATCTTGTTGGGCTCAATCTAATCGCACCAATCTTTAAAAGCAGAGAACCTTCCTCTGCTGTGGTTAGAGAGAGAGATGACAAATGGTCAGAGATGAGACCCTGTTGGCTTTGAAGATGAGGAGGAAGGTGGCTAACAAGCCAAAGATTGAATGAAGTTAGCTTCGAGAAGCCAGAAAAGGCAAAGAATCAGATTCTCCCCTAGAGCTTCCAGAAAAGGAATGTAATCCTGCAGACGCCTGGTGACACCTGTATTGGACTTCTGACCTAGAGACTATAAGGTAATAAATTTGTGCCCTTCAAAGACTGTAGTATGAACAGCACAAATTTGTTATCTTACAGTAGCAATAGGAAACTAATACAGCAACTGCACTATATAATTGACTGTTATAAACTGAATGTTTGTTTCTTTTCAAAATTCATGTTAAATCCTAACACTCAAGGTGGTGATTTGGAGGTGGAGCCTTTGGAAGGTGATTAGGTCATGCGGGTGGAGCTCTCATAAATAGACAGGAACCCTTATGAGACAGGCCAGAGAGCTCCCTTGCTCCTTCTGCTTTGTGAAGACACAGAGGAAAGACAACCATCTATGAAAGAGGAAGTGTGCTCTCACCAGACACCAAATCTGCCACTACCTTGATCTTGAACTTCTCAGACTCCAGACTCTAAGAAGTAAATTTCTGTTTATAAGCCACCCAGTTTACGGTATTTTGTAATAGCCTGAACAAACTGAGAGAATTGACTATTTCATATTTTAAATTAACTGAACAGTCTTACAATATCAAAAAAAAAATCTGTTACTAAGCAAATGTTATCAGAAAGCCTGCTCCCTCTGTGGATGAAATAAAAATAGAGGTACCTGTCACTATACACCTGCATGTGATTTTGTTGCTAATGACATTCTGGCTCAATGCTCTATATCTTTTAACTGTTCTTCCTTCTTCCCTAGCAAGTAAAATGTAAATACAAAACTCTGAAATCGCAAAACACATATTCAACTAAATTTCTTTTGCCTTGTCCATGCCAGCATGTGTGAGCAGACATAAAAGTCAGGAGGGTGATCAAAGGACATACAGTAATTGTGGAAAAGACTTAAGTGATAATCAAAAAAGAATGGGATCAATTAAGTAGAGGTAGCAGAAGAGTGTTCAGAAAGGAAGAAGGCTTACTGAACAGAGTATGGAGTACTGAATATAACTCAAAGAATATTTGCCAAGGAACTGTGCTATATACAGCAATAAATGTTAGTCCTTGACTTAGTGCTATTCATCCCATTCTACGGATGGAGAAACTGAGCACAGACCATTACATAACTTAGCAAAGGCATAAAGCTAGTAAGCGGCAAAGACAGGATTCAAATGCAGGTAGTTGGGCTTCAGAGCTAGTGCACTTAACCAGTAAATTATGTTGCTATCCAGAGCATAAGCCTCTTGTTTAACCCCTTTATGCAAAACAGAAATAATAATTTTTACCTCAAAGATTTTGTGAAGATTAAAGTGACAACAAATGTAAAGCACTCTGAAAAGTGCCTGGTATACAGTGATCATTTGATGTTAGTGACTAGTACTAAGTGCCAGGTGCTATGCTAAACATTTTCCTTACCTAATCTTATTTAATCCTCACAACAGCCCAGGGAGCTGTATTTTGGTTCTGGTTATAGAAAAACTACTTAGGTTAATATTACACAACCAATAAGCAACACAGACAATTCAACTTACCCTGACTACTGGTTAATAGTTTTTTCAGCTTGACTTATCCCCAAGTATAAGTGTGAAAACCTACATAATTCCTCATGCATTTTTAAGTTGACATCTGAAATCTTTCACAAGTCAGATAACTGCAAAGAATATGATTTCTGGCATATCCTAAATACCAATATTTTAAATATATCTAACATCACTCTTAAATCTGTTGAAGAGAAGCTAAATATCATTGTGATCTGATATCCGTCATCTATTTTAAAATGATAATTTCACATCGTTTTTTTCCCCTCTTTGAACTCATCATTCCATTTGCCCTTATGTAATAATTTTTCTGTTTAAATGTCTAATATTAATCACTCAGTCATACATTCTGGAGTTTAAATGGAAATCCTTTAAAAATTACCTTTGACCATAAATAAGCTTCTAAGTGTTTAAAAAATTATTTGGGATTCAATTATTATTACTATTAGCATATAAAATTTATTTAAATGAGACATTAAAAGATTTGATAAGTAACATTAAACATAAAAATTTTTACTAGAAATGTATTAATAAGATGGGGCTTTTTTCAATTGGTTCACTTATCTGAATAAGTATTGCTAAAATGAGATGATTTAGCATATTCCCACTTTTGTGTGTGTGTGTGTGTGTGTTTTTTAAGAAAGCTCTGATACATTTTATTCACATAAATAGGTGAATGAAAATGGAAGGAATTTTGTCAGTAGACATGCAGTTTTTAAAATTCTGAGTTATTTGTTGAAAACTTCCATAGTGATTCACTATTAAAAATACTTTTAATGACCTAGCAGCTAAAAAAATTATTTTTGAATACTAGAATTGAAAAATCCTTCAATTTTGTTGGAAGCAAAAAAATTGAAAACCATTAATGGATTGATTTGTTCTCCAAAGATCAGAGCTACTTACTTTTCAATACTAACATCAACATTTGGAATTGCCACTTTAGGCGTCCCTGAGGTTTTATTATTTTTTGGAGATGTAATTCACATACCATAAAATTCACTCTTTTAAAGTATATAATTCAGTGCTTATTAGCATATTCACAAAGTTGTACAACCATCACCACTAATTCCAAAACATTTGCATCGCCCTTTAAAAAAGAACAACAGTAACAAGCATTAACAGTCACACCCAACTTCCCCTCCACCTAATCCACTAAACTACTTTTTTCTTTATGAATTTGCCTATTCTGGGCATTTCATATAAATGGAATCATACAATATGTGATCCATTGTGATAGGCTTCTTTCACTTAGCATAATATTTTCAAAGTTAATCCATAGTGTAGCACAAGTCAGTATTTCTTTTCACGGGTGACTGGCTATTCCAATGTATAGATAGACTACATTTTATCTATCAGTTGAAGGACAAGTGGGTTGTTTCCACTTGGCTATTATAAATAACGCTATGATCTTTCAGGTACAAATTTTTGTGTTAACATGGAACTGCTAGATCACATAGTAACTCTGTCTAACTTTTTGAGGTCCTGCTAGTCTAACTTCCACAGCAGCTGCATCTTTTTACATTCCCACAAACAGTGCATGAGGGTTCCCATTTTCCCATAACCTTACCAACATTTGTTATTATTGGTCTTTTTCGTTATAGCCATTCTAGTGAGTATAAACTGTATATCATTGTGGTTTTGATTTGTACTTTTCTGATGACTAATGATATTGACCATTTATCTATCTTTCAATCTATCTTACTGACCACTTCTACGTCTTCTTTGGAGAAACATCTACTCAAATCCTTTGCCCATTTTTAAATTCATAGGGTTTTTCTGTTATTTATTCTTTTATATAACTATATATATTTCTTTACATAGTCAGTGTTCTTTATGTATGCTGAACACTTATCAAACATACAATCTACAAATATATTTTCTTATTCTGTGGGTTTTCATTCCCTTGATAGTGTCTTTTGATGCACACAGGTTTTTCATTTTGATGAAGTCTAATCTATTTTCTTTGATTGTGCTTCTGATGTTATATCTAAGAAACCACTGCCTAATCCAAGACTACAAAACTTTAATCTGTTTTCTTCTAAAAGTTTTGCAGCTTTAGCTCTAACATTTAGATCGTTAATTTCAGTTAACTTTTATATATAGTATGAGGTAGAGATCCAACTTCATTCTTTTGCATTTGAATATCCAGTTGTCCCAGCACCACTGTCTTGGTGTCTTCATACTCTTCTCTCCCGAGGTCTATCCACCACAGGGCAAATGCATCATGTTTAAGAGTACAGACAAGGGAAAAGTTATGCCATTGTTTTGTAAAATGGAAAAGGGCAATGGTGAAAAGGAACGTGAGAAAGTAGAAACTACTTAAAAGACTTGTTCACAGGAGGATCAATTTTAGTAGAGTACATGTGGGCATTTAGGGTCTGAAAACTGATTCACTTAAAACTATGCATGTGCTTGTATACCTCCAGGAGTTTGTACCTCTTCTCTAGACCCAAGACTAATGTTTAAATATTGCTCTATACTACTGCCTCCTGACTTCCGGGGGACAGAGAAGGAAAGAGTATCATAGGTTACATAGGTTTCAAGTGTGCCATTCTATAATATACCATCTGTACATTGCATTGTTTTCACCACCCAAAGTCAAATCTCCTTCCGTCACCATATACTTGACCCCCTTTACCCTCTTCTACGCCCCTCCACCCCACATCCCATCTGGTAACCATCACAGTTTTGTCTCTGAATTTTTGTTAATTCATATTGTTTATGAATTTTTATTCATCTATGAATTTTTGTTTATTCATCTTGTTTGCTCATTATGTTGCTTTCAGTTTTATATCCCACATATGAGTGAAATCATATGGTTCTCAACTTTTTCTGACTTATTTCGCTTAGCATGATATTCTCTAGATCCACTGATGTTGCAAATGGCAGAATTTCATCTTTTCTCATGGCTGAGTAGTATTACATTGTACACATGTACCACACCATCTTTATCCAATCATCTATTAAAGGATACTTTGGCTGTTTCCACGTCTTGACCACTGTAAACAATACTTCAGATGTTTCAATGTACAGATCTGTCAGATATGTTTGTGTGTTAAGCAAAGAATCCTCTGTTAAATTATAGTACACACAGATGGTTTCGAAACCTTAAAATCAGATAAAATCAACAAGGGAATAAGTATGACTAAAAAAGGTATAAAGACTGAGCCCAGGAAGCACTCCATGACAAAAAAGACTGAGATGCAAACTAAGAACAGGTAATCCTGGAAGCTTAGTGAAGAAAGTCATTCCAGGACAGAATAAGTGACCATCTCTGTCAAATACTGTTCCTAGGTCAAAGAATTCAAGGATGAGAAAGGAAGAGGCATAAGAAACCTTCATAAGAGTTTAGACAGGGTGCTAAGAGGAAAGGCCTAATTAGAGTGGGCAGGCTCATAAGATATTCGGAGGAGAAAATTAGAAACAAAGTACAGATATTTCTTTTGAAAAAAGAAAAGGGGGGGATGGAGCAACAGTTAGAGGGGAAAGTGGAGTCAATAGAGGCTTTGTTGTAGTTTAGGACGATAGAAGCAAGAGTATGTCGGTATGCTGATAAGAATGATCCTGTATAAGAGAAAAGGGATGGAATAAGAGCACAGTGGATGGAGGTCGTGGCCCCTGTTAGAAGCATGGTCTGTTCACTTCATAATAGTAGAGGAAAATACATGGAGCATAGATGATGAAAGATGGATAGATGTAGCAGCAAAAGTTTAACAGATGTTATCTTCTTACGACATCTACTGTCTCAGTGAGATAAAAAGCAAAGTTGTATAGTGAGCATAAAGAATGTGGAAGGTGTTGTTGGAGATCTGAGAAGGAGAAGGTTTAAATGATCGCCACCAAGGTCAGGCTGAGAAAGTAAATGGACCAGGAACTATTGCTAAGCAACATTAAGAGCTCATCTGACCTTATTGGTATTAACTGGAAGTAAGACCAATCAGCAAAATTAATTCTCCAGCCACTTTCAGCTGCAAAAGTACAAGTTTACAATCAGAACATCCAAATAAAAAGCAAACATTGATAGAATTGAAGGGAGAAATAGTAACGCAATAATAGGAGATTTCAATATCTAACTTTCAATAACGAATAGAACCACCAGACAGAAGATCGATAAGAAAAATAGAGGATTTGAACAACAGTATGGACCAACTGGTCCTAAAAGACATATACTGAAAACGCCACCCACCAGCAGCATAATACACATAACACAAGCACACAAGGAACATTTTGCAAGATAGATCATGTGTTAGACCACAAAACAACTCTTGACAAAGCTAAGAATATTGAAATCATACCAAGTATCTTTTCCAACCACAACAGAATGACCTCTGGAAGTCAACAGTAAGAAAACTGGAAAATTCAAAAATATCTGGAAATTAAACAACATACACTTGAACAATTAATAGTTCAAAAAAGAAATCAAAAGGGAAATTAGAAAATATCTTGAGATGAAGACAAGAACACAAACCAAAATTTATGGGGTGCAACAAAAGCAGTTCTAAGAGGGAAGTTTATAGTGGAATATGCCTTCAATTTAAAAAAAAGAGATCTCAAACCAACAATCTAGCTTTCCATTTCAAAGAAGTAGAAAAAGAACAAACTAGATTCAAAGTTATAAGAAACTAATAAAGATTACAGCAGAAATAAACAAAATAGAGAACAGAATAACAACAAACATACAGATCAATGGAACAGAATAGAGACACCAGAAATAAACCCTGCATATATGGTAAATGATCTTCAACAAGGGTAATAAGACTACAAAATGGGGAAAGGATAGTCTCTTCAGGAAATGGTGGGGGGAAAACTACACACAATATCATAAAGAAGCATCCTTATCTTACACCATATATAAAAATTAACTCAAAATGGATTAAAGAATAAACATAAGACCTGAAACTATAAAACCCCTAGAAAAAAATATAGGGGGAAAGCTTCATGACATTGAAATAGATGATTTCTTTGATATGACACCAAAAGTACAGGCAAAAAAAAAAAAAAAAAAAGGACAAATGGGACGACATCAAAACTTAAAAACATTTGTGCAGCAAAGAAAATAATCAACAGAGCAAAAAAGCAACCTACAGAATGGAAGAAAATATTTGCAAACCATATATTGAATAAAGTGTTTATAACCAGACTATACAAAACAACAACTACAACAACAAATAACCTGATTTTAAAATGGGCAAAAGACTTGAACAGACATTTCTCCAAAGAAGTTAAAGGCATACCTCAGAGACATTCCTTGTTTGGTTCCAGGCCACTGAAATAAAGTGATTATTGCAACAGAGCAAGTCACATGAATATTTTGGTTTCCTAGCACATATAAAGTTATGTTTACATTTTACTGTAGTCTATTAAGTGTCCAATAGCATTATTAAAAATGCTATTATTAATTAAAAAATGCTTTAATGCTAAAAAATGCTAACCATCATCTGAGTTTTAGAAAAATTACGTTGACAGACTTACCACTGTAAAAAATACAGTATCTGCGAAGCACATGAAGTAAAACACAATAAAATGAGGTATGCCTGTACACAAATGGTCAACAAGCATATGAAAGATGTTCAACATCACTAATTATCAGTGAAATTCAAATCGAAACCATGAGACATCACCTAATACTCATTAGAATGGCCAATATCAGAAAAAAGAGAAAATAACAAGTGTTATAAGGGTGTGGAGAAATAAGAACCCTGTACACTGCTATTGGGACTGTAAAATGGTACAGCCACTATGGAAACCATATGGAAGTGTCTCAACAAATTAAAAACAGAAGTACTACATGATCCATCAATCTGACTTCTGGGTAAATATTCAAAAGAATTGAAAACAGGATCTTGAAGAGATATTTGTATACCATGTTTAGTCACTGCAGCATTATTCACAATAGCTAAGAAGTGTAAGCAACCTACATGTCCATTAACAAATGAATATAAAGACAATGTGGTACATACACACAATAAATGATTCAACTTTAAAAATAAGAAAATCTGTCATATGCTACAAATATAGATGTGCCTTGAAGACATTATGCTTAGTGAAATAAGCCAATCACAAAAATATAAGTATCGCATGATTTCACTTACATTCTCTGTATATCTAAAGTAATCAAACTCATAGACACAGAAAGTAGAGTGGTGGATGCCAGAGGCTGGGGGTAGAGGAAAATGAGAAGCTGTTCAATGAGTACAGAGTCAGGCAAGATGGAAAAAGTTCTAGAGATATGCTGTACAACAATGTGCACATAATTAACACCACAGTATTATACCTTAAAAACTGATGAGGGTAAATTTATGTTAAGCATTTTTACCCCCCCCCCCCAAAAGTACAGAGTAGGCACAATTTAGCCAGCATTGGAGCCTCTCAAGCAAGCAATGAAGTAAGTGAGGGAAAGGGGTTGAAAATATTTGCAACTGAAAATGATGGCTGACCAAAGAATTTAAAATGAATAAAGAATAGGGTGAGAACATGAGGGGGAGTATGGTGAGGAATGATGTAAAGGTAATAGGGTCAATGGGTTGTAGGCCCCAGTGAGGCAAAAGGATTTGTTGCTACTAGAAGGCATGAGCTGGAAAGGGGATAGATGATGATCAGAGAGTCGGGTACTTGAAATTGGAATTACAGAGGGGATTAGAGTTACTATAATTATAAGCACATTATTACTGTATAACAAATCTGAGGTCTGAAGGAGAGTGGAGGACACTGGAGGAAAAGGTCAAGAAACCAAGAGACCATGAAGGCAGTGGAAGAATCATCCACCTGAATGATGAGACCATCAAGAATTAGAATAAGGCAGTACTAGAGATAATGAGCAATATAAGATAAAATCTGCATGGGATAAGGGGTACATGAGGGGAGAATAAGCCAAGGTTCCATGGAAAACTGCAAGGAGGAGGAGGAGGAGAAGGAGGAGGAGTAGGTGATACTGTCTGATGAGGAAATTCAAAATCATGTTTTTTGTTTGATGTTAAGTTAAGGTGGGAGGAGGAGTGGTGTTAAAGTAGCAAAGGACAAGGAAGATAACCCATCTCCAGGCTCAAAGGAGAGGCAGACTGCAAAAGAATTAGTGTTCAATGTGAATCAAGTTTCACTTGGAATAGTTCTCACAAATTTCGGGAGGTCCATAAACTTAGATGGGAAAAAAATTACATCTTTAGTTTCACTAGCCTCTAACTGAAATTTAACTATTTAATTATGAGTTGGCAAAACTCACCGTAATATTAGCAGTATCTGCAACTTTATAACCAAAAGAAATTGGATATTCTCATCAAATTACACTGTTGCAGAAAATTCAAAATATTATTTATGCTCATCATTATTTTATACTTTAACCCAGTTAAAACCTGCCACTATTTAATGAGTTAATAAAAGAACATACTATTTCCAAAAAAATTTAAATGACTTTAATAGCTGTATTTCAATACAGCTGGTCTCTTTTGTAATTTAATATATTTTACTTTTTACATTTAAAAACAGTCTGAGAAGGGGGACGCAGACTGCCCAAAAAAACTGAAGAAGCTTCAGAGCAAGAAGGTGAACAGAATAGTCAGAGAGGCACAACGAAAAGGCTTCAGGGTTAGAGAGTAGCACAAAGGGGTCTGTCAAAGAGATTTATATAAAGCCTGTGAGGAATAAAGTTCAATACGTAGTTAAAAAGAATGAGGGAAATATAGAAAATGTTAAGTGAAAAAGGCAAGCTGCAACACAGAATGCAGGATATCATTTATATAAAACACAAAAAAGGGAAATATATTTTTGTAAATGGAGAAAAAAATTTTAGATAAAGTAGCAACAGTGGTTACCAATGAGAAGTAAACTAAGAAGGGGGAAGAGTGACAAGAGGAGGAAAATTCACTTTTCTGTAGAGTTTGAATTGTTTACTGAAAGCATATATTACAATTTTAAGTTGTTTTTAGGGAAATCTCTGTATTTTCCTTAGTATACTCTTTGCAGGAAACTAAGGGCCAGACCTCCAGGGTCCCTAGAGAACTCAGTGATACATTCTCTCAAGGAATGTCCAAAACCAAGCCTTTTTATCGCAAGGTGAAATGAACATTAGAAGGAATAGATTTAGCTATTTGGGGCTGTCATTAAGCAATCAACCTTGCATTAGCCCTTCAAACACTTGATTTTTGTGTTGAGGCAAGCAGGAAATAGGAAGCTTCTTCTAGAGTTCTCGCTTCATGATTCAAAGCTTGTCTGGGAAAGGAAGCTGGCAAGCAGGCCAGGATCAAAAAGCACTTCTTACCAAATGTAGCAAATATTGATGGTACTTCTCAAGTTGAATGGCTATTGTGGTATATAGGGAATCAATCTTTTTCATTCAGCATCTACACAGCCACCTTACATGCACCTGTTTATTAGTTTTCCAAGTTTGTCAGTTGATTCCCTTCATTTTTCTAGGTAGATTATATGCTCTAAAAGCACATATGCAAAAAGTACAAGTTTTGACTTTCCCTTTCAAACACTTATACCTGTTTTCTTTAGCCTCTCTTATTCCATTCGCCAAGCTTCCAGTTAAATGTTTAACACTAGCATTAAAAATGAGTTTTGTCTCCTTTTTTTTCATGGAAAATATTTAACAGTTGGGTTTATTATACACCTTAGGTAGTTCTACCCCTTATCAGGTTGGAAAAGTCTCATTCTTTTCCTAAACCTAGTCTATCAGAAATGTTTACTGAATTTTATCTAGTATACTTTTGTCATCAATTGAGATTATCATAATGCTTTCCTTTTTTATTAATATAGTATAAATGATACTAATAGATTTCCTAAGGTCAAATCATCTTTGACTCCCTGGTTTAGCTTTACTCTACAGTTTTAATATACAGTTGGATTTGGTTTGCTATTATTTTACTTTGGATTTTACAATTAGGTGATTTATGAGAATAGCCTATTGTTTCCTTCAGCTATCCTTTTTGCTAGAAGAGTTACACTAGCTTTGAAGAGCATCTTCTTTTCTGCATTTTTCTTTTCTATGGAAATCTGTGTAACATGAGAATCATCAATTAATTTGAAGTTTTATAAAAACATCTGGCCCTTTCAAAAGGTATGTCTTTGACAATATTTCTGTTTCTTCATCAGCTACTGGAGTATCAAGCTTTTCTACTCTTTTTGATAATTTCAGTACTTTGTATTTTCCTAGGAAATAATCCATTTCATCCAATTCCCAGGATGTGTGGCGTAAAGTTATACATAATATTCTAACGCTTTCATCTCGGTATTTATAGAAATGTCCCCAGCTCATTTTTAATGTTTGCTTCTAGCTTGTTTTCTTCTTAATCAAACTTGCGCAGTCTACCAGGTTTTGGTCTAACTAAAGAGTTTTGTTATTCATTAACATGATTTTATATTTATTCTTTCATTCTATTTTATTTGGTTTTATTGTTTTTAATGTTTGAATACCTTGCTCATTTAGCTTTAATCTTTCTCATTTACTAATTAATATGTAATTGGTATGAATTTCTCATAAAGTTTCACATTGGCTACATTAATAGTAGTAGTCTCACTGTAATTAACTTCTAAATTGTGTGACATCAGTTATGCTTATCTAACGTACTTAAAGGGTAGGTCTCTTCCCATCCCCTAAAAGAAGGTGGTTTTTTTTGGATTTTTTTTCCACTGTTTTTTCTGCATGTTTGTGGGTTTGGGGGCGGGGTGGGGCAGGGTGAGACATCCTACTGCTCTTAATTTCTTCTGCACTATGGCCAGAAAATTTAAATATAAACTATTTGATTTTTGTTATCTAAAAATCTGATTTTCTTTGTGGCACAAACATCCTTACTTTTTGTGAATATTCCATGAGAAAGCATGCATGTGCTCAAGAAATCTATGTGCAAAAACTACAGCAAGTCTTCATTAAGAATCTAAAACTAAGAAATGGAAAGCCACTGAACACTATCAATAGTTATTTTTTTTCTCCTCAAAGCTATACAATAACTTATTTCTGCAATGCATCTGATTCATTCTTCTCTATATAGGTCAACTTCTGATTACCCAGCAACTTGAATCCTACCACCCAACTGGGAGCAAAGCCTCTGTATTCAATGGTCTGAGCACTACAATGCTTACTTTGGTCTCCAGTGACCCAAAAGCAAATTCCTAGTCAAAACAATCCTATTGGCCGCACTTGGATCAGGGATCCAACCTCACTCTACTCAACTAAGGCCAGGAAAAGCAAGGTAGCTGTTGTAAAGATTTTTTAAAAGCTCATCTATGGCCAGATCTCCTCTACTTCCAGGAACATGGAATAACTACACTCTTCTATTCCCTTGCAGTTCCGTAAAGGCAAATGACTATTTCTGACTGGTGAAGTTACATAATTGCTAGTTACAAGACCCTCCAATGTTCTCCTTCCTTCCACAGTAACCAAGAAAGCCATGTGTTCCAGAGGTATAGCTGCAAGACAGCAGACCCTCTGACAGGTTTTATCTCAACTGCCTACTTAACCCAAACTGGACAAGGTGTGAGAAATAAACTTTTGCTGTGTCAAGCCACTGAAACTTCAGGATTTTGTTCATTAATGAAACATACTTTAGCCCAGCAGTCCCCAACCTTTTTTTGACACTAGGGACTGGTGCTCCTATGAGAATCTAATGCCTGATGATCTGAGGTGGAGCTTGAGGCAGTGATGCTAGCACTGGGGAGCGGCTGCAAATACAGATGAAGCTTTATTAGCTTACCAGCTGCTCACCTCCTGCTGTGTGGCCCAGTTCATAACAGGCCATGGGCTGGTACTGGTCCACAGCCCAGGGATTGGGGACCCCTGCTTTAGCCTACTCTGATTAATAATACTCTGTTAACCAACACCTCCCAGAGCTGTGGGGAGGTCAAATTCTCTGACATATTCTCTATTTATAATAAATTTGAGCTCTCCAGTATAAATGAAATTTGAGAGTATTTTTCCTTCCTATAATCTAAATTTTTCTAAAAATTATAGTTTTCACATACCAGAATAAAATACTCTCTAAAGTGCTAATAAAGGCCTGAGCACATTCATTCTACAGAACAGAGAACTGAGACCCAAAGCATGTCTATAGAACAGAGAAGTGAAACCTAACACAAAAAACTGAGACCTGAATAGGCCTATCCACCCAGTTACTACTGGGCTAAGGATAATTACTCAGATCTCTGGATTGTTTATATCAGTCAAGATAACACATTTTAAGATTTATTCCCTCATCTTTTAAAAATAATCTTTCTATGATTCTCCATGGGTCTATTTCCCATTTTATTCTAGTTTTTTACATAGCTCACTACATTCTCAACCTAAATAAGCTTGGGTCCCTTGATGAACTCTCCTAGTCCTCTAACACCACATACAACTGGGTGGATTTGTGTTTTTTTAAATGCTGGTCTCCCCCACCAGAGCGTAAGCATCATAAAAGCAGTACTCAAGGCTATTTATTCATTATTATATAACCAACTGCGGACAATGTCTGATCTGTAACAGGTGGCCATTACATACTTATCAAGTTAAATTATACTTTCAAGGCCTTAAAGACTTAGAAATTATTATCAAGACTAAAACCGATCATCTCGAAGTTCTTGTCTCTGCTTCCTTCAGAAAGTCTGCTTCTTTCTCCTTAGAAAAGTTAAAGCTTTTATGGAAGGGCCAAGAAATGGGAGGTGTTCATAAAAGGCACTGAGATAAAGTCTCCTAGAAACAAAATAAACTAGGAATCAAGCTTTGGGGGAAGTGGGAATTCAAACATACTAATAGGAAAACAAAGTAGTAAACCTATTTGTGCCAATCATACCTTTCCTCCTGTCTTATTAAAAAAGGAACTTGATGTGAAACATAAAACTAACATTCCCCTACACTCCATCCAATCAAAATTGAGAAAAATACCAATGATTTTAATTTCTTACGAGACACTTAAATTGATTTTTAGCCCCTCTACTTTTTTAAAACTATAATATTTTCTATTATTTCCTCTAAGTACAGAATTAACTGTATCTCAAATTTTGACATGACATATTTTCATTATTATTGAATCCAAAATAATTTCTAATTCCTTTGTAACTTATTTGATCTATGGGTTATTCAGAAGTGCACTAATTTTAAAGATTTTCTCATTACCTTTTGTTATTGATTTTTAACTTAATTAGATTAAGGTCAGAGGACATTGTGAATGATTTCAATCCTTTTGATATTTGTAGAGACTTGCTTTACGACCCAGCAAATGGGTCATATTCTATCCTTACTGGGTATAGTATTCTGTGTGTGTGTTTGTGTGTGTGTGTGTGTGTGTGTGTGTGTGTGTGTGTGTGTGTCTGTGTATCTCAATTAGATCAACTTTTTCATTGTTCAATTTTCTATATTCTTACTAATTTTTTGTCTGCTAGTTCGATCAGTAGTATGAATATGGTCCCTGATCAAATACACATACACACACACACACAGAACTACTCCATGAGGTAGGGGCCATTATTCTCATTTTACAGATCAAGAAACAGACACAGAAATTAATTTGCCAAAATTGCTAGTCTCACAGCTAAGAAGCAGCAGAGTTGGGATTTAAACCCAAGCAGAATCCATGATCTTAAACACTATATATATAAAAATCCTGGGATAAAATGTTTAACCTCAAATAGAAAAAGGTTTTATTAAAACAGTACCAAAAAAATGGTTAAGAACAATTTATCAGAAATGCTTAAGATATGAATTTTAAAAGAACGCAAATATTGCATCCTCAGTATTAGAGCAAACTGCAAAAAAATATAAATAGAAAAAGAAAACTGAAGGAGGTGACTCCAAAGTGTAGTGGTTAACACATCTGCTTTACACACAGAAGGTCCTGGGTTCACGCCTCAGGTGGAGCCACGGACCATACCCTGGATGCACCAGACCCACCGAGTGCACCAGGCCCCGGGTGCACAATGTGAGCATGTGGGAGGAGACGCCCAACCTTCAGAGATCGTTAAGAAACAGCAACATCCATAGGTCAGGGGTGGAAGTGGGGGTGGGGATTAAAGAGAGGGGAGGGGAAAAAAAAGAAGACTGAAAAATTATATTAAATGTTAACAATGGTTATTATGAGATGTTTGGGATGCTTTTCCTTTCTGTTCTATTTTTCCATGTTTTCTAAATCCAGAATATGTATCACCTTTATTGTAAAGAAAAACTAGAGTGTTCTATAATCACTGACTGAACTGAGTGTTCTATAATCACTGACTGAACTGACAGTGTTCTGTCTTAAAGTTGAGATAAAAAAATGTTAACAAGAGAATGAAAATCACAAGAGATAATGGATATAAAGTGCTTTATAAACTATAAAGTTGTACAATACAAATGTTAGTAATTAAACATCCCAGGACTAAACAAAATAAAAGCTCTTTCATGCCTTTCCCTTTTTAAATTTCAACTGCTTTAAAAGTCAGTTTAAAGTTTAAATATTTTGTTTAAACAAATTTGTAAGAGTTGATATTTGAAGGGCAAATTAAAGTGCCACATATCCTTGCATACTGACAAAAAGGAAAGCAACAAATGTACGTCATCACACTCAGTATCATTCAAAATCCTCTGATCTATAAGATGTAAGTAGGAAACCTAAATTTAACTCCCAAAAGTGATGTTATTTTTGGAAAAAAAATTTATAACTCTCAAAAAAGAGGAATTCATTAACTAAAAATGTATACATCATGGTAATAAGAACATACACTATTTAGAATACATTTTCCTTTCAAAGTTTCTTTTGCTATTGCTTCAACAGAACCTACAAATAAAGAAAGCACAGCTGCCTAGCAGATGTATAATTTCAGTGTTTAGATTCCATTCTTCCTAGCTTCATTCTGCTAACAGTTTTGGATTTTTTATTTCCATATGGTTTTTGACCTCCTTCAGCTTAGGTTTTACATCTTATTCTATTTTTGTCCATTATTACAGAAAAGTACGTCAACTTCAAAACATCTTTGTTCAATGCTTAAAAGTTGCAAAGCTGAAAAAAGGAGAAATACAGAAAAAAATATGATCAGATAACTAGAACAAGAGCCAAATTTTAAAACTTTCTATTTCTACTTAGATAACTCCTCTCCTTGTTCCCTTAATTGTTTCTTATATTTCAGGTTCAGATACTCAGGTTTAATGCATGAACAGAATGTCAGCTTTAACTCACCTAACCTCCTCAAATTCTTAAACTATGATAGAAACAGTCGATAGTAAGATTTTTTTTTAACTTATACTGTGTGTATCAAAATGTTTATAGATGTCATCTTTGAATAGTATGAATACTTTCTTCCTGGGGCTTTTCTGTGTTTTAAATTTGTTCAGTGAGCATTACTTTGGTAATCAGGCTTTTGTTTTGTTTTAAAGAAAAACCTGAGAGGACAGAGATTATTTTTATTGTCTACATGCCATAATCAATTATGTTTAAACAATTTTTATGGGACAACATAAGCAATTTAATAATATTCCAGAGGACAGTTCAGCATCATTAATGGGTAAAAATTAGTTTCATTTCTCAACTTGTTTGGCTCCAAAAACTATACCATAGATGGGTTTATTCCCTTTCATTTTCAACTGATGTGGCAGTATTTTTAATCTTTTTTCCTTCCTGCTCTCCCACAGGATAGATTTTATTTATTTATTCCACTCCCCACTCTCAGGGTAGATTTTAAATGTATTCTAAGAAACAATACAAATAATATATTATACTATGCAAATAGCTACCCAATTTCAAAAGCTTTAAGGTTAGTAGCCATGGTAAAGCTATTTTAAAAGAGCTTTTGTGTGATCATCATCAACAATTAAAAATACACATATACATATATACATCAGAAATAAGATATATAATCAAACCTTAATTTAAAAAAAATTTATTTATAGGAAGGGTTTTGGATAAATGTTTAAAAAGCAACTGTATTCCACTGAGTTTTAATATTCTTTTCTCTTCAATGCAATGGCAACATCAGGGAAGTTGAAGAATATCAATCAAAAAGTTACCACCCATGAAGTTTCTAACAAATTTTAAATATTAAAAAGAGTTAAGTGTTAAAAGTCAATCAAATTTAACCCATCAAATATATACATATAGACCTTGTATGGAGATATTTTACCAGGTACCTCAGGGAACACTACAGCAAACACAGGCAAACGCATCTATCGACTCTACGTAGAGAACATGGAATAAAAGCAGGCAAAAATAAAGTAAAATGTGTATGTGTGTTTAATACACAACTTCACCTTAAAATAACCCTACTGCATTTGAGAACATATAACTCTGTGGTTAAGAACATGGACTTTATCTAAAGTCAGACTACCTGGATTTGAATCCCAGCTCTGCCACTTACTAACTGTGCAACCCCTTAAGAAATATTTAACCTCTGAAGCTTCATTTTCCTCATGTGTAAAAAGGAACTAATAACAATACCTACTGAATACCTCACAGAATATTTTAAGGATTAAATGGATGAATATGTGTAAAGTTACTTAAAATAAGGCCAGGTACACACAAAGGAAAATGTTAGGCATAATCTAATCCACTTCAATCTTTTATTTTATTACTCTAGACTGCTTAAACTAAAATCCACTTACTTTTTATATGTGAATAATGGCTGAAAATTAAAACCTCAAAAACTCAAAATTACCTATACTATTAAACTTGTACTTTTTAATGAATGCTTTTTATTGTATTTAATGTTTTCAAGGTTTGATAAACTCAAACAACTCCATAAAAACTAAAGAATAAGATATTTTACTAAATGTTCAATTAAAAAGATTATCATATAGCTTACAAATTTCAAAGTTAGAATTAAAGAAAATATGCTTAATATTAAAATTACATTGAATAGAACAGTAATACACTTGGAAACCTAAATTAAGATCAAATGATCATGTACAGCAGCGGGTCCCCGAATCATGCCATTTCATTCAAGGTCCTGTCATTACAATGTTGATGAGATGCCACAGGAACTTATTCTTGTTTATATCAACTGGCCTATGTTTTGTTATACATCGTTTATAAGGTATAAAGTGAGGACTTATGGGATAATACTCTAATAGCTTTACATAGAGAAAAGAATAAGGTCCGGTGTCACAGGTGCTTTAGCAAGAACTTAAGGTGATATTTATGTAACTTTAACAAAGGGTGTGAAATTGGTACAAACATAAGGTTTTTATTTTTCTCTTTTCTACCTCCAGCTATGGTTGGTCCAATGTCCCCTTTCTAACCTTTAATGTAGGAACAACTCCTACAGCTTTCCAGTAGCTTTCAGTTATTAAAAGTGCAGTTTAATTTATTACTATATAAAAGTTTAATCTTGAATCTTAAAATCACTTCCCTTCTCTCCACACTCAGGCTTCCCCCATGGTACAAGAAAGGGGTGTGCTCTGATCTACTATGGGGAGGTGGTGGGGACATGAAGAACAGAATAAACTGTCTCAACATCTGAGCACTTTTGTAGTACTTTGTGGTTATTGCCACTTCCCTAAAACAGACTGTACTAGCTATATCACAGGCAGCCAAATTATGGCTTTTCTTCTGGAGACAAGCTGAAGCTCTTTGGTGACTAAGGGGTTTGGGGGCTCTAACCTACTGTACACTTCCCTAAAGATCTGCTTCAGCTCAACCTCTGCTACTTTTGCTCCCTTCTCCAGAAGAGTCAGCCCTGTCAAGATGGCTGAAACCTGGTTACCTCCTGCATCACCCACTTGAACAGAAATTCAAAACAAATATAGGCTATTCTATGGCCACCCTTTGTCCATCTTGAGATTTCTCTCCAATTTTCTTTATCCCTTCCTAGAATAAGCACAGGTAAACCTATCAGCTGTATAATGACTATCATCTAGGTAATGAAATGTTCCACTTCATTTTTTGCTAGTATTCTAACCTTCAGAACTCGTTCTCTTCGACTTCTCCATACTAAGCATCTAAGAGAAGGCCACCCCAATGGAAGAAGAAGGGCGCAAAAACCACCAGCTCCCTGCCTAGGCAGACTAGCCACTGCAATGACAGTGTGCACAATTCCCCTCACCTCTATCATCTGTTGGGGTTCTGTCACACCTTAATAAGCCCTGGAGAGGATTCAGGCCACTGTTTGGGCTTTCCTTAGAATGTGGAGTCTTGACTTTACACTAATTCTGAGGTCCTAGTTCCCATTCTGAGATAACTAGGAAAAGTCTGATTCTACTTACTTTGTTTTACTTACTTGACCTTGGTGGAACAATGAACCTTCATTAGCCTCAGATTCTTGACGTACAAAAAAGGAAAAGCAACAAAATCTATGTCAATTTGCCAGTATAAAAAAGTACTTTGCAAATTCAAATATTAATATGAACAGAAATAACACATACTGAATCAGAAGGTATCAGGATTAAATTTAATTTTCAAGGACCCTATCTATGCAACTATTCAAATTTGCTTTTAAAGATAAAACTGACCTCAACTTCTCTCAAATATTCACCTTCATTAAGATTTATTAAGCATTACTATGTGGCAAGAAGAGTGTTCAGTGCTCAAGTGCACCCACTCGTTAGTCTTCATAGTAATGCTGTGAGAGAGGACTATTATTATCCTCATTTTACGTATGAGGAAATAAAGCTTAGAAAGATTAATTACTTTGGTGCAAGGTCACAAATCTAGTAAACAGAAACCGGTAAGCTACCAAATACAATATATAAATAGATAACTAAACATATAAATAATTCAAGGTTTAATGAACCTTTTAAGTTATATGGAATCCAGATAAAGGAAAAGTCACTGTAATCATATCAAGATTTCTTCTTTTAAAAAAATTAGTGCCCTCTTTGTATAAAGATTTTACTTAATCTTAACTGAATAAACTTTTTTTCTTGTTTCTTCTCAATGATGTGACCAGTGGAACCAGTTACAAACCTTCTTCTATGCAAATTGATAAGATGGCAAGAAAGAACACAAAACAGTGAATAACTCTGGGGTGAATAAAAGCTTAGTCAATACAATTAGAGTAAATATGCCAATCAATAGCTTTATTATTGTAGGACTATATTCAGGGACCAGAGGGTGCCTCTCTAAAAGTATATTCTAATTCATCTAACACATTTTAATTTTGGAGAAAACATTTTTAAAATGTCGATTAAATAAATTTGATATATGCCCTTTATATTTAAAATACTTAATCTTGTTTTTAGACAGATATAAACTTCATTTCCTTATGACCCCCTGCCCTAACAGCCAGAAACAATCTGGCCATTGTCAAAGAGGAAAAACTTCTCTAAACTCTTGGGTTCCAAATCTGGGCCTGCAAATTAGGCTGACAAAAGACAAATTAGCAAGAGAAAGAGATTTTTATTCATTTACCAAAGTTTACAGAAAAAAAAATGTGACTCAAGAGGGCAGTCAGAATTTGGGCCTTCTATAGCATTAATAGGGGAAAGAGAGGGGAAGAAGGGCACTTACAAGAAAACAAACAACTTTTAGGAAATATAAATGGGTCCTTGGATGAAGAGATGTAAGATATGATCGTTTTGTGACAATGTCAGTTTAGGTGTGGTACCCACCGGTCCAACTCAGGTTCTCCTAAGTGATGAGTCAATCTTAACTGGTTTCAAAACTCTGGGAAGCGAATTTATGACAATTGAGCTCCTCTGAGAGGCTCTGCTTTTAGCAGATAAGGGAGTTCAGGGGGAAAAAGTCTATTCTTTCAAATGCCTTCAGCTCAAAATAATTTTTATGCTACACTGGTTTATTCTGGACCCCTGTGCCACAACACATACAGATATCTGAACATTTGGCTCTGCATAAAGCACTGAATTAGTTGGCAAAACTGTTGGCAAAAAAAATATTTTAGGGCAAAATTCAGCTACCAAGGAGCTTATACAATAAGCTGAGAGTGCGACAACTTAAAGTTTTTTGTTTTTAATAAATTTATTTATTTAAATTTGTTTCCAGTATACAGTATATTAGACATCTATACTGTTCACAAAACAATTCCTCCAATGGCTCCTTCCCTCCCTGGGCCCTCCACTTAGCCTTCATATTAATGCTAACTGCATTCCCTATGCTGTGCTCCCCATCCTCGTGACCAACTGTCGACTAATTTGTACTTCTTTAACACTTCACCCCATTCTCCCAGCCCCACAATCTGCCTCCCCTCTGTCCATCACCAAATTGTCCACTATATCTGTGAGTCTGTTTTTTATTACTTTTTTCTTATTGTTCCTTAGATTCCACATATAAGTGAAATCATATGATATTTATCTTACTCTGACTTACTTCACTCAGCATAAAAGCCTCTAGGTCCAAATTATGATATATATAAAACAGTATCACAAACATGTAAGTCTCCTCTATATAACTTCGAAACTGAGAGCCTATAACATTTCAGATAATCCACCTGAAGGCTAAAGAAAAAAAAAATAGGGTTCAAAAAAGGAGATAAGAAAGCAGTGCATGAAAAAACACTGGTTATAAGCCATTCCTTTCATTACTTACAATGACTCAAAAGGCAAGAAGAGTGACTTTTAGCCAAAAGTCAGAAATTCAGTGATGTCATCACAGCTAAAAGCATTATATGAACCTGTAACTTCAGCACCTACCTACTCCGCATTAAAGTCATGGAATTGTCTGTCTTTTTTTTAAGCAGAAAATGATCTTAAAGTTCACCAAGTCTCTTTCACATTTTAAGATAGGGAAATGGAAGATCTAGATAAGTTTAGAGTAATATCCAAGACTGCACAGCTAACTTCATACTTTTAATATTTCCTGAATTATCTACAACAGATATACTGCTTTTCTAATTTTAAAAAAGCAAAAAAGGTTTGCTTTAAAAACTACTGAATACTTCCAGAAACATTCTCCCTCTTCCCTTCTGGTCTAAGGTCTCACTCTATAGGCCACCTTCTCAGGAAAGCCTTCCAAAGCACTTGCACCCTGAAAAGACCAGGTTCCCTTATTATAGACTCTTATAAGCTCCCTGTACTTACTTCTCTTTTACACATCTTACAGATACAATTAGATAATATTTTGTAAAAGTAGTTAATGTCTATCTTTTCTACCTAGGTCTTAAATCGGTGTTTCTCAGGGCTATCCTAGGCTCTCTGCTATATACTGGGAGTTCCTGTTATGAGGTCTATAATACAACCATGAAATTATACACAAAATTATTGTTATTTGTGTATTTTTCTTCAGGCACTCAAAAAATGACCTTAAAAAAGGCTAAGAACTAAAGACAGCAGATTTATGTGGTTTTCTGCCCAAAGCCAATATTTCTTTGGGGAAACAACCACTCTCCCATCTCACATAGTTCCATGAAGGCTATCGGTCCCAGAGTTTAACAGGTTCACTGACTGGTCCAGTGGGCATGCAAGCCAAGCCTGGCTGATGATAGTACCCCACACTCCATGCAGATCCAATAAGACTCTCTCCATGAGACAGAATATATGCACCCGAGAAAGAGGTCCTTTTTCCCCTCTTGAGTAAGGCCCATACAAGTCTGGAGTTGCCAATGGTCCTCCTCTGCCAGATGAAAAGTAACTGCTGAAAATGAGGCCAAAAAAGTGGAGAACAGAGAAGACAGACCTCTGATTATATCATCTGAAAGCTTAGATCCAGCCATGCCTATTTCTAGGCTTTCCAAAAACAGAGAGCAGGGGAATCTTTTCCCCTTTTGTTTACTTTGAGTTGAGTTTGTCACCTGCAAGCAAAAGTCACTTAGGAGAGCCACCTAATTTCCACTGTTGGACTATATAACCTATACTGTAATCAGTCCCAAATGTCTATCCCCAGCCTAACCCTCTGTCAAACTCCAGACCCGTATATGTAATTGTCAAGTGGAAATCTCTATTTGTCTGTTGCATATGCACCTCAAACTCCATATGATCAAAAACAAACTATATTCCTCTACTGACCAGCTCTCCCTCCACATTTTTCATTTCAATCAACAATACACAGCTACCCAAGTGCCAAGCCAGAAACATAGGAGTCATTCTTGCCAATCCCATTACTTCTCTCGCCCATAACTAATTATCAAGTCCTGTCCATTCTAGGCCTTGATTACCTGCCACCATCCTAGTATGGGCCAGGATGAAACAGCCTCCCCACAAGTTTCAGTGTCCTCAGTCTTCCTTTCTTCAAATTGATTCTCCGCTATGTAAATAATCTCCTTAAACTGCAAATCTGATTATTTTATCCCTACACCTGACATATCCTTAGCCACTTCCTTAAATCAACAGCAATTATATACAGCCAGAGCAATAGCCAAGCTCTACTGCTTCTGATGTTATTAGTGGTATAATGAACGTATACCATAAGAAAACAAGATTCATCAGAAACATAAAATTTTAAGAGTAACAAGAACAACTGTATCAAATTGCTTAAATTCACCTGTTTTTAATAAAAGATACACAAGAATAACTTCCTTATCTATTCAATGTCTATTCGTTAGTTCTATATTTAACTGCCCATATGAACTTGGTTTAGGGACCCACTGTGCCCATCAGGAGTTGGTGTAGGGACCCAGTGCGCCCATCATGAGTTCCACTCACTGATCATGTTTTCTCTAAGCTCCTACTCTAACTAGTGCTCTCTTTAAAAAATACTACTGGGGATCCCCAAACACATCATTATGTTTCTATTTTGAAAGCCTTTAAAATACTCACTACAAAAAAAAATGATACACATTCTAACTATAATTCAGTAAAGTATCTAAACATTTTACAATTATTTTTATATTTACCTTTTTTAAAACTAAGTATATGATGATTGTTAATGGTGATACAAAAATAGTGGATATTGTCTTTAAAATAATCCACAAAATTGGCTATCACAACTCTCCCATAATTCCCTCCTTTATATAATCTGTGTCATTTTGTGAAAATTACCAGCTCTTAGAGAAGCTCTGGGTCGAAAAAATGAGCAAAAGAAATTGAGGGGAAAAAATACTGAAAGCTGGGGGTCAAAGTGCCTTGAAATCAGATGGCACATCTAGTTGTGGGAGACCCCCATTCAAAAATAAATATTTCTCTATACTGCCTGCAAGAAATATTTTACTCATTAAAGACAAGCATCCTCTTTAAAAAAAAATAATAACTTTTTATAACAGTAAAGCTATAAATCCCTCCTACAAGTGTGGTTTAAATTCTTCTTCTAAACATATACACTAAAAGAATAATAGTTTTGATAAGGGAAAGAATCCCTTTTCATCACCTCTAATGGCGCATGTATTATTCATATTTTAAAATCTCTGATATTAGGGTGCATCTACAATCAATAACTTCTTAAAAATAACTAGAAGCATATTTTCTTTATAAGTGGTCTATAAAATTATGGTGCATCTTATAATTGATGTAATTCAATGCAACTCAATATTTAATCTTATAAGTTGAACTGACTTGATCAATAAAGACATTGAAATAATTAAGAAGGCATTTTAAAAGCATAAATACTAATAAAAGATGGAAGAGGGAAGAAGGAAAGGAACAACTTTCTAGTTCAAAATTTAGCCTAAGAGGAAACTCAATTTCCTTTCCATGGTTCCCTGCTTCCAAGATCCAAAAGTCAGATCAGTGCTACTGTAACTGATGTCCAGTCACTGCTAGGCTAGACAGGGGCCCTTCTCCATTTATTCATTTTAATATGCAACAAAGTCAGTTACAGACCCAGTCTGTAATCTAGTAGCAGAATATCTGTATAAAAACAGGAGACTAAATGACTCACAGAACTGCACAATGAACATGTGTGCATATCATTTTATATAAATTATACCTCAATAAAGTTCATTTTTCAAAAAAAAAAGACAAGTAAGTACAATAAGAAAATACTACATAAAAAACTTAATGTTTAAAAATATTCCTTCAGAAGGAATTGCATTCAAAAGAAAAGAGAGAACTTCAGAAAGATGGAATTTTAGTTTTCTCGTTGTCATTTGATTTTACATAGCCTTTGAGTTGCAGATTTTTTTACCTTATTACATTTTTTAAATGTTATTGACATATAACATCCTATTAGTTTTGGGTGAACATCATAGAAATATAGTATACACATTACAAAATAATCCTCACAATAAGTGTAATTACCATCAGCATACAAAATTATTATGATATTGCAGATTTTTCTCCTCTTTAATCTCCCTCCCTGCCTCCGACTTCCATCCCTGACCTATGGATGTTGTCTTCTCCCTTTACAAACTGGATCTCTGAAGGCAGGGCGTCTCCCCCGCACACGCTCTCCGCACTCCCCCCCCCACACAGGTGCCTCCCTCCCCACCTCGTGTCCCCGGTGCACTCAGGGGCTTGGTGCACCCAGGGAATGGTCCGTGGCTCCACCTAGAACGTGAACCAATGACCTTCTGCATGTAATGCAGACATGCTAATCACTACACTATGGAGCCACCCAGATTTTTTGAGTAATATATGCATTACTCAATAACATTAACATTATTCGTATATATTAGCATTCTGAAGGACTATAAAGAAAATTAACCAACTTATGATAGACCTATCCATCTCCACTGAACTACCACTAACTAGTGATAGCCATTTTAATCAATTTTATTTTAATATCTCTAGTGATAATCTATCTTTAAATAAGACCACTAAACTTCTATTTCAAGAATCACATAATTTAGAGGTCTACTGACCTGTTTTGACAGATTAGGATTTAACAAACTTTTATCACAGAAAGAGGTAGAATTTGAAATAGAAGAATGGGTACGACTTAGGCATAAGACAATGGGCCATGTGGGCAGTCCCCATAGAGGGAAGAGTATAGTAACAGCAGGAACAGTGGAAAAGGAATATTTACAGGAAGTAAAAATAGCAGGAAATAAAAATAATATCTGAGGCAAATCCCATGAAATGGACTTTGGAGTAGAAAAGTGACAAGAACTGAGCTTTAAGAGTAATTTAGGCAGATATGCATAAGATAACCTGGATAAAGGTGGAAGTGAAGGCAAAAATATCATAACCTCAATCTAGGTAGGATAAGAACCTGATTCAGTTCAAAACTAATTAAAAAGGGAAAGTTATCAAATATAGAACTATATAGACAATATATATGGTATACAAATATATATTAAATCAAAAAATTTTAAAAAAAAGAACTATAAAAATCAAATACTAGATTTGAAAACTCAATATATAAATTTCTGGATTAAACAGTAAAACTCACAAAAGAAAAAGAAAATTTACACAGAACAGCTATCAAATAAATTGGAATGGTACTAAAATCCTCTTCAGTAAAAAAAAAAAAAAAAAATCAAAGCCTGAATTGTCTCATAGGTAAGGACTGCCAAACTCTCAAGTAAAAGATAATCCCAATCTAAACTGCTCCTGAAAAGAGAAAAAGGAAAACTGTCCAACTCATTTTATGAATCTATCATAACACCAACAAGTACTAAGAATCGTACCAGAGTTAGCAGGAAAAGAGTGAAAATACCATGAAAGTAGAACCAATAAACAGATGTTGGCTATAGACAAGATGTGCTGGAATGAGGAAAGAGCTGGGTTTGGTATGACATCAACAGAAATAAGGAACACCTGGGAAACAAGTTTGGTAAGAAGAGTTCCGTTTGAAACAGAACCAGTAAGAGATATGTATAAAGCAGTTGGGAAAACACTGATTCAAGTGCAGAAGAGAAATAAAGAATAAAGATTTGAGAATTATTTAGACAGGTCTAAACCAGGGGTCCCCAACCCCTAGTCCGTGGACTGGTACCAGTTCGTGGCCTGTTTGGAATCAGACACAGCAGGAGGTGAGTAGCAGTTAGCAAGCAAAGTTTCATCTGTATTTGCAGCCACTCCCCAGCACTAGCATTCACCGCCTCAGCTCCACCTCAGATCATCAGGCATTAGATTCTCATAGGAGCACCGGTCCCTGGTGCCAAAAAGGTTGGGGATCACTGGTCTAAACAATAAGGTCAAGGAACTAAAGACACGGGAAAGTGATCTGAAAGGTGAAAGCTGGAGAACATATATTAAGCACAAAGGAAAAACAGCAAGCAGAAAAAGGGCAAAGAGAAAGTCAGTACAATGTCACAGAAGCCCTCCCTTCATCTAGTTAATTCCTACTCATCTTTCAGAATTGTCCCAGGTTTCCAAGTAACATTTTAAAGAAGGCCTTCTCAGATTCTCCCAGCACCAGTTCAGGTCCCCATTTCAAGCTTTTGTAATACTCCGTACTTTAATTATAATCATAATCACACAATAGAATTCATTCTTTTCTATATGTTCCCCCCACTAGACTTTAAGCTCCAGAAGGACAAGGGCCATATCTACTGTCACAGCCTATTGCCTTGCATGGTGTATTAGAATACAGTATTTATTGAATGAAATGGATGGATGTACGAAAGCCAAGGAAAGACGTTTCAAAATACTACAGAAAGCTCAAGTTGACTCAGAAAGGGGGCATAAATGTTTTAAATTATAGAGGACTATTGTGAAGGTGAAATCCAGATAACAAGGGGTTAAAAAGTGAATAGATGGCCAGGAAGTAAAGGCAGGAAAAGTAGACTTTGACAATCACTAGAGATGGTATTATAAAGGACTGAACTTTAATTTTACTTCAATTTTGCTTTTCTATTTTCTTTCATGACATGTATTACTTTTATAAGGACAAAATTTTTAACATTCATGTAATTTGAAAAGGAAAAGCAGCAACAAGGCAACTTGAGGGAGCAGTAGACTCAAGAGATTTTTGTAAATTGAGGGAATCTTTTTTTTCCATTACAGTTGACATTCAATGTTATTAGTTTCAGGTGCACAGCACAGTGGTTAGACAGTTATATAACTTACAAAGTGATTCCTCCCATAATTCTACTACCCACCTGACAGCATACAGTTATTACATTATTGACTGTATTCTCTATGCTGTACTTTTCATCCCCATGACTATTTTGTACTGCCAATTTGTACTTCTTAATTGTAAATTGAGAGAATCCTAAGCACATTCATACTTTTAAGAACCCCCCAAGACAAAAAAGAGGGCAATTCATATTCCATTAAGAGAAAAATGAAACAAAGGATTAACTAGAAGAACAAAAAATATTCTTCCACTAAGATAGAAGTAAAGAAGCACATGGTAAAAGGAATCTAGTAAATTCTGGAAGGAACTCCCACTGGATGTCTCAATCTTTTTAGTAAAGTGTTTGGAGAAGTGAAGAAAGTAGAAAAAGTCTGAAATGAACTCCACAGATAATGAGCAGGGGGTTAAAAACAAAACAAAACAAAACAAACAAACAATAAAAACAGAAGTAGAACACCCGTTCTATTAAAAGCACATTCTAAGTTTCAATCAGCCTTTTGGAAACAACCTATTCCTAACTCAGAACTGTCTTGTATTTTAGTTTTACGTTTAAATATTTAAATCTGGTTCATAAACTTTTTATTTCAACAACTGAAAACAGTGGTAAGCATGAAGTTACAATCTACTTTAATTCAGACTTGAACTCCTCTTACAACTAAATACAATAAAGTTGTTTTCAACTTAAGCAACAACATAGCGATCATTACAAGAATGAGTAACTGAAAACTGCTCCTAAACATATAAAAGTGTTTGCAGAAAGAGGTGTTGTTGTTGTTATTTTTAACTCATCTTAATGCCTCACTTTAAGAGTTCCTTAATAGTAGTAAAGAAAATCCCAGCTCACTTAAACAAGCTATTTAACTTCTTTTCGTCTTGGTTTCCTCGTCTAAAAAATGAAGAATACAACACGACCAGAGTTATCATAAGGATTAAATGACGTAACGCAAGTGAATGTGCCAAGTTCGTACTATGTACTCAGAACAATTAATTTGCTAAAGAGAAAACCGTTTAAAAGAGAAAACCTGCAACATTGACCATATTAAAACATCCGAGAGCACAGAAGAGAACAAGTCACAAAATGCCAGACCCTAACACATAGCACATAATTTTTCTTCCCTGACGTAAGCTATTTTTTTTTTCGTTGCCAAACCTTTCTACTAGGAGTCTAGAAAGAGGGAGGGAAAAGAGAGGGTTACATTCGATCCAGCAGAAAGTTTTCAGAAACTGAAGTGCAGAATCACAACAGACATGGCAGCGCAGGACAACAGGTGAACCTCCGAGAAACCCGGCACCTTCCCGCGGACAAGTTTTGAAGAGGACTTCAACTCCTCCTGGCTCTACCACCCCACGAAACAGACATGTTTTTTTCTTTTTTTGCAGAAGCGTATGAAGACAAATCGCGAATATCAACCTCGCAGTCCCTGGGCGAAGGAGGTGAGCGCCTTTCCCATTCAAGGATTCAAGAAGCGTCCTTGGAGGCGACTTTCGCCCACACAACCTCCCCAAACTCAGCCTGAAACCCGGGGGAGAGGAACAAAAGAGGGGCCAGGAAGCCGAGCGGCCTCCAGGGCTCGACGTTGGGCGTCCAGGAGGCCGGCGTCCGCGGCAGGTTCGGGCCGGGTTGGGGGCACCAGACGGTGGGGCCCAGTCGGCCGCGAGCTGACACAGCCGGGGCGGCAGGGCCCCCGCGAGGCGACCAGGCCGGGCCGCTCCCTACTCGGGCCTCCCGCAAGCGCCTGGCTCCCCCTGAAACTTCGCCCGGAGCCCGCGCCTGCCTCCCTGCCGCGGCCGGCCTCTCCTCGCACGCATACGCATTCTCCCGACCAGCCAACTCACCCGGACCCCGGGGAACTCATCCTCCAGCCCTCGGCGTGAAGCAGGGTGGGCGCGGTGAGCCACCGGGACGCGACGGGGGCGCGGTTCGGCCTCCGCCCTCGGCGTGCAGCGGCCCCGGCCCGGTCGCCCCTCGCGCGACCGTGCGATCCTCGTCTCGCGCGGACGGACGCGCTGGAGCCGGAGCCTGCCTTCCTGCCCGCCCCCTTCTCTCCTTCCTCCTCCCGCCTCCCTCCTCCTTAGCCGAGCGCCAGCAGGCGGATTCCAATCTCAGCAGCGACCGCCGCCGCCGACACTCACGGCGCGGGGGGTGGGCAGCCGCGCGGGCTCGGGAGCGGAGCCTGGGGGGAGGGGCGGACCTCCGGGAGACTCGGGGCTGCGCGCGCGCACTGGGAATAGACCCGCCGCGCTCCGCCCCGGACGCGAAAGGAGCCGAGCGCGCGGCGGAAGCGCCCGAAGGGTCGGCGGTGCCTGGCGCCCGGCTGCCGGGTGGGAGGGCCCGCCGCCGTCAAGGGGGCGCCGGGCGGTTGTTGAGGGGGCTTCTTCTGCGCTCGGTCCCGCCAGCCCCTCCTCACCAAGAAGTCCCACTGCCGCCGTCGTGGGGCGGCTAGTCTCCGGAAACCGTGTCAAGCAGACACGGTGCGTGGGACGCACGGACACCGCAGCCGCGTGCTGCGCGCGGGCCGGGCCCCCTCGGGCGGAGTCTCCTCTGGCGAGTCCTTGGTGCTTGGTGTGGACTTCTCGGAAAAACTCATACTCCACGTGAGCGCCAGTTGGCGGACTGGTGAGATAAGCCTGATCGCTCAGAATCCACACACCGTGGTGTGGCGACAAAGAAAAAAATGTAGCCACACTTCAGCCATTATTCACCCACAGCGCCCCAGTTTCTTTTTCTGGGCTTTTTGCTAACGTGCGGAGGCACAGGTAGGAAGGTGGAGGTGGACCGGCTCCGAATGAGCTGCAGGACACAGAAGCGTTACCGCGTTGGGCCAGGAGTTCCGAGGCCCGGGCCTCCCGTGGCCGTGTGATCTGCTAACCCGTGAATTCCAAAGGCATAAGATGAGGAGCGGCGTTCACCTAACAGAACTGAAGTCATTGCACTATAAATATTGCTCCCTTCTCCACCTTTAGCTCACTCTAGTGACCTCGCGCACCCTCCGGAGTCTTATTGCCCCCATTTGGAAAATGTAAATAATTGTCACTACTTTTTTTCCATTTTTCCTCATTCTTTGTGGAAAATGCTGTTAAAAGTGTTCAATGCCCTGTATGTGAAGAAAGAGTATAGGCCCCTTTTCGACACCATTTGTGACCTTAATCTCTGGTATTTCAACGAATGTATCTTGTTAAGTATCTTTACAAAAGATACTCTTTTTTTAAGGTCTTGTTAAAAGATCACTTTTGAAACTGTGGGTAAAAAGAAAGAAAAAAATAAAAATGTGCCAGGCACTAATATTTGTTTTTATACACGTTCTCTCTAGAGATGTTTAGATTCCAGAGTGGTCCACTATATTTTTGTTTAAATGTCTGAATTGCCTTACATTCTTGTTTAAGGATTTTGGGGGGGCCTATCTTCTATTCTGCCTCTCCTTTCTTTTTTTACCTAACTTTGCCCTTGATACTTAAGATAGCCTCTGTAATTCCAATTTCTTTTTCAATTCTATTTACTCTCATTTTTTTTACTTAATTCTAGCTGTCTCAGGCTCAGGTTTGAGAGTCATGGGCTACAGTATCTTGCTAGCAGGAAGAACGTATGATACGGTGTTTCCTTTTGTCAACTAAAATTTGTCACTTTTTCGAGTTTTCTACATACTACATTGCTTTAATTTTAGGGAGAAGTCTGGACCTTTTGCTCAAGGATATTTAGACTGACCAAAGAACTCATTGATGTATGCTGAGCAATGTGTCATGGCAGATAAAACCATGACAAGTGTGTTCATATACCCTCTAAAGCCTAATTCAATTTTCAGACATATGAATCAGTCTATAAAATAGAAAAGAGTCTCAGGTTGGAACTTAAGCACATCAAGTTTCTGAATGTACAAATTGGTGTTGCCTGGCTTGTGTTATATGCCACTGTAGAAATGAGAACAAAATTGAGGCATCAAATTTTAAGTCATGATATATTTCTTCTCTACAAAAGGATCTCCTTTTTAGGTCTGGCAATTTTATTTGACATCCTTTTACTCTCCTTGTATAAGGCCTATATAGTACACAGGCTTACATCCTTAGTGTTTTCACAGTGGTCAACCGACCCACTGACAGTTGAGCAGGGCATGGTGTTCTCTTTGGTTCCTGGCATGTGCGTGCATGCCAGCCTGTTTCTCCGGTTTGCCTGCCCACTAAATGAAGAAAGCAGCCAGGAAGACCAAGGAGACATCTGGACACGAATAGTCTGGCCTTCAAACTCAAAGGCAACACCTCAAGGTCCAAATTTAACATTCTCTAATGTGATGATTTCCTTTAAGTAGATTAATAGAGTCGACTGAAATGGGCCTTTTTTCTCTATACAATTAGTTTGAGGTATAGGTCCCAACAGTGATAGTGGCATGCCCAAATCACATAGCATTAGTTTGGAATGGAAAATTACCCTTCTCATACAGTTCTGAAACCTCAGGAACACCTTCCCTGATCACCTGTCTTAAATTAGCACCCTAACACAGCCAATTTCATTTTTTTTGTACCATTTTGTACTTTATGAAATTACCTTGTTTGTTTAGTTATTTGTTTACGGTCTGAGTGTCTTGTACCACTACAATGTAAACTCCATGAGAGCAAAGACCTTGTCAATCTTGTTCTCAGCTGTTTCCTTAGAGCTTAGTTTCTGGCATATAACACTGCTCAGTATTTGTTAAATGAATGAGAGAGAAGGATAGCATCTAAGAAATGCTTCCTCTAAGCATTGCTGAACCTTGTCATCAAGACCCAGTTTTAGAGGGTGGCATGGCCTATGTTGAAAAAGGTGAGGGTGGGTCAGGGAAGCTATGGATTATACCATCGTCAGTGAAGTGGAGACTTCTGCTTTCAGGGAAGGCAGTAGTTCAGTAGATTAATCCAAGTTAATCCACCCAAAGTCATTTTCTTGTTGTAAAGGCAGTACTAAGTCTTTCTAAGTATGGAGATAAGTAAGAGCCCAGTAATTGAAGGGTAATGCTTGAGGTTGATTTCATGCCTAATGTTAAATGGACAAAAACATTGTGAAGGGTAGAGGAAACGACTACATTTTTCATTATGGACACTACAACGTCATTTTATTGGTTAACAGTACAATAATACCCTATTATGGTTTAGAAGGACTCAAAACAGAAATTGTGTGAGGAAAAGATGATAATATATAAATATAATTCAGTGCACAAAAGAGAAAAGTTTAAAATTTGTTCTAAATTTGTTCTTTAGAATTGTATATTTTACTTTCCCTTCTATTTTTAACTCTAAATAACTTTCACCTTTTCCCATTTCTCTTTGCTTCAAAGCACTTGTTTACTTTGATTAAAAGATGGTTTACTGAGGCTCTTGCTGCAGAGTAGCCACCACTTGATCCCACCCATTTCATGGTCTCTATAGTCCTCCTGTACCTACTATCCATAAACCCTTTACCATAAAACCCAATTCATTCCTGGCTTCATGGCAGGAAGAATTCTCAGAGCTCCAGGCCCAGGACTCAGCCTCCTGCCTTTGCTACTTACTTGGGGAACCCTAACCTTGGCCTCTTCCTAAGAACTGACTCACAGCTCTTTACTTGTGCTTGAAGCCCTAGCCTATTAACCTACATGGAACTTGGTTTTCTCTGCCTATTGCTTGGACTCTGCGCCGGACCCAAAACACCAATTCTGCTGTGCACTAATAGATATTTGATAGCAATACTTACTTGCCATCAGCTCTTTGTTCCTAGTTTCTCTTGTCAATAACCTATCCATCTATCGGGCCTACTTTCCCCCATTACCTGATGCCTACTGCTCTCCTGGACTACTGCCTATTGCTTGCTCACTGCTCTCTGGCTAGCAGGTACTGCCTAAAGGGCTGGAGTTCCCCCACCAGACACCTGGAGCTGGGGCTCCCCTACCTCAACTCCTACTCAGCCCATGGTAATTCTTCCTCATCCTGTAGCAGTTCACCACCCTTACTACCCTCCCTTTCTCTGTCCTGAGAGCAGTGGGCTTATGACCTATTACACTTTGTTTATTTTTTTAACCAAATAAAAATTTAAAAAGTGTAATAGGTGTGTTTGTGTATATATATATATATTTGTATTTTACATATATATTTATCCATATGTATTATATTCACACATATATGTATAAGTGTAACTCATATGTGATTCTACTCACTACTCCAAAACACTAATTCTACTCAAGAATTTTTTTGGGACTAGTAGTCCAGAAACCCCAGCATCTGGAACTAAGTATGATTACCTTGTGAATAACTGGTCAAAGGAAGACAAGGTGTCATGATAAAGATTCAAGCTGAGATAACGAAGAAGATACAATCCTGGATTGGGAATGCTGAGTTGTTAACAGCCATACTGTACCTACTGTATATGGTCTACACAGTTATCCAGATGTGTTCTTAGGTATAGTGTGGTGCTGCTAATGTGACCAGACATACTAGTTTATCTACCACATATGTTGGAGGTACCTATCCCTGTGGTGGACATGAAGTTCTAGAGGACAAGAACTGTCTTATTGTCACTCCATTGTATCCCTAGGACCTAGTATGCTATCTAGCATACCACTAGGTAGTCAGTAAATACTCACTGAGGGAATGATTGAATATTCTAGGCATTATAGTGGACTACTGTCCTCTAAAAACTTAAAATCTAGTAAAAATAAGACATATACATAACTCCTTCATGTGATGTTTGTTTGAGTCAGGATTTATTGCGATTAGGTAGTTGATACTTCATTTTGTTCTCAATTAATAGTTTGCCCTTATTAATTTATTTTTATCAACCAAGGCAGAGTTGTTTTTTATTTGGTTTGGTTTGGTTTTTTAGTATTCTTTAGGATTAATGATAAAGCACTTAACATGATGGAATGAGTCTAACAAATGCTGTACATGATAAATAACACAGAACCATCATTGACTTTAAATTCTAACAACTCATTTTCAATAAATAATGCGTGAGTTCTGGAGTTCCATTTGCTCTTTAAAGCCACTTCCTCAATTCTTTCATAAAAAAAGAAAACACAATCATATATTTAACCAGTAACCAATACCTGTCAGTGCTTCTTTTAAAACATAGATTATTTTACATTTGGTTTGCTACCCACCTTAAAATCTATCTTCCTCACTATATATACTAGCTGTCTTCCAAATCGATAATTCCCTCTCTCAATTGATCTTGCTTAGTTTTTCCAGATTTCTCTTAATGAGACATTCCTCTTATCAAAATCTGGGAACCACTGATATATGGCAACATTCCCTTCGACTAGTCCCTTCACTTCCTGCAGAATGGGGCACATTCATTCTCCTTTTAATGCCATTCTCCTACCTGCAATGCCCAAGTATCCCCTCTTGCAAAGAGGTCAAAGCAGTCAAAGACTAAATTCAGGCTTTTCTCTCCATAGTCTATATCACTGACTTTTTTTTTTTTTTTTTTGCATAGTGTAGCTGTTCCTGTGTCTTTATCCCAAATAAGATTTCACACCTTTATTTACTTACATGCGAATAGGAGTTTCCTAGCCTCCTGGCCTGTTGGAGGAGAGTTTAGGGGATATCAAAATATACAAGCTATCAAAATAATAGATACAGGCTGGGGCCCACCATTGTAATTATCAAAATCCTTGCCTCTGCTAATCCATTTGTTTTCAAAGCCCAACTAGAGGTAGGGGATGGTCATAGTCTCCATGCATCTGCTGTGCTCTCCTCTCCCTCAAGGTCAAAGAGGGCACTCCTTTTCCTCCCTCTGTTCAGCCCTGCCATGCCCCAGTTGTTACCATGGTTGCTTTAGTCACTGCACTGAGCACAAGGTTGGTTACATTGCTGGACTCCAAGGGGCACCATTCACGTCTAGCTCTGTGTGAAAGATGGAGCTGTGCTGTGCAAAAGCTGCACCTGGCCCTACTGAACACCACGGAAGTGCCACTCCAAATGCAGACAGGGAGCCTAGTTCCTGGCTTGTTTAAAGAGTCAGCTTTTTTATTGGTTAACACAATAATATATGTACATGTAACATTATATATTACATTTTATATATGTGGCATATTGTATTGTATAACATATATCTTTCAAGGCATTTGGGGACAACGAAAGTGGCAAGATCCATATTTATCAGAATTAATAATCAGTTATAATTCCATATGTGAATGGTCTTAATAACAAAAGTTATTGTTATACTTGCAATAATGCATCATACTAATCAACTTTTAACTATATGTCACCACATTTCATAAAAACCAGGATATCTTTGATTATAAAAACATCATTTTATGTACAACTAGTAAAGAAAAAACATAGCCAATTAAAGTAGGACATATCAGTTGTAAGACATCCAAATTTCAGAGATGATAGAATATCAAAAAAGGTGTATGTAAGTATTGATGAAATACAGTGTGCTTTAATGCACCTAAAATGCAAAACAACACCATACAGGCCAATAATTTGAAATGTTGAGTTTCTAGATTTTTGACATATAATCTTATTTGTTAGTTATGCACAGTCCTCAAATAGATCAACTACGAATGTTAACCACAAAAGCAGAGACAGCACAGTTTAACTGCATATAAACATGTAAAACAAACAAAAGTGAATAATTTATGATTCAGTCACATAAAGTTTAGAGGAAATACTAGCATCAAGTCACATGCTTAGATTATATTACAAATAAATTAACTTTCTGACAGCTGCTTATACTGAAAATGTGCAATGACAAGAATTGAATTTTAGATGTTACACGTGTTTTTATCTTTGGAAGAGTCAAACTAAACAATCAGAAAAATCTCAACAGTACAGTAGAATGACTTTACATGTATCCCGGAAGCTGAACAATAGTGCTTGTTGCTTATGGGGCCATCAGGAAAAGCCAGCTGCGGATTTCTTTCTAGTACAATTAATTGCTTCCGCTGTATATAAAATTGAAAGAATTGGGTGCTTTACTGCGGAAAAAGGATATCCTGCTACACTGCTCCTGTTTCCTCACAAAGGCTATTATTGAGTCTTTGGCCATTAATTCACATTCATTGGATTATCCTGTGATGAAAGACCAAGAGGCTTTTCATTTTTATAGTCTCTTATCTCCTATTTATTTGGCACCTCTCTCGAGATACCTGCTCTTCTCCCAAGGCTTGTTAATTGCTAAGATGTCAGAAGGTAGCTAATAACTGAGTTCCTTTCAGAAACTAATTTTGAGCCCATTTCTATACTTTTTCTTAGAGTGTCCTTTCTCATTGCTGAGAAGTATTCTGAGTTCTGTCATTATTTGAAATGACAGACATGGCATCCCCAGTGCCAACTTTCAAACCCTGTCCACAATACACTTGGAGATTAGCAGGTGACTATTTTATAAATCCTCCGTGTAGACCTGCACTGTTCAATACACATACCACTTGCCAAGTATGGCTCTGTAAATTTTAAATTAGTTAAAATTAAGTAAAATTAAAATTCGGTTTCTCAGTCTAAGCTCATTAAGTGCTCAATAGCTACATGAGGTTAGTGGCTACCATATTGGAAAAGTGCTGATATAAAACATTTCAATTGTCACAGAAATTCTATTGGACAGTGTTGGTATAGACTGTGACCTGCTCAACTCAGGTCTCATGAACAGTATCTAAGCCCATCTCCTGAATTGATGTTTTGATTCCCATGATTCAAAACAGATGGTAGAAAGACTAGTACTTTCAGGAATCATTTCTATAGTTCATTACTACAAGAGTGTCTCTGAACATGCGGAGCACCAGAGCACTAGTATAGAAATACTGTAAGAAGTGTTCTTACCACTTAAAATAAAAATTTTAAGTGGTAGAAAATTGACCAAAATAATAATAGTGGTTGTCTCCAGGTAATAGGACTATGATTACATTTTCTTCCTATTTATATGCTTTTTTTGGATTTTATTCAGTTAGCACATAGTCTTAATTACTAAAAATTACTTACACTCATTTCTTTTTTAACGACCAGTTTCAAACTAAGGTGGTTTTATCCAGACTCTGTCTCTAAGAGAGGAAGTAATCATTTTGAGCAACTGTTTCTTTAAAAATCACTCAGCAAACATCTTTTAGTTGAGAGATCTGTATTCTCTTCCTTTCTAGCATGAAAAGTGTCAAAGAGCCTGTGCTTGGGGTACCCTAGAGCCCTGCTAAATAGAATTACAAAACATCCCACTGGAAGAGATGGCTCATGAGTGCCAGCAATCTTCTCATCCAGGCATTTGTTAGGCATTTTGCCAGGATCCACACATTTCTAGACTATAGTCCAAAGTCTGGGAATCAAGTCCCAGTAGGTTAAGGAGATTTGTGGAGCTGAAGAGGGTACTAGTTTGCCCTGTGAGAAGAGAACCGTAAAAAGAATTTCTTGTTTCCTAAAAGTTCAGGCATGATCACACAGGTTTAATTAGGAACAGTGAGCTGTTTACAGCAAATTATAAACTGTAAAAAGCAGACCTCAGTGGACACTCCCAAGGATGTCCCATGAACCCTTACTTCTCCAAGTCCAGATTCAGCAGATCTGGCTTAGTGAGGTAGGGTACTGCAATGCCAGCCAGAGGACTATCCCAGAAGTCCCTTTCCAGAGCTTTCCATGACCAAAGGAGATGGCCAAAGAGCTCATGGAAAGCTTCTGTTTTTCCTTTCTTTCATCCCTGAAACTTGAAGCCAATCCATTGTTTCCTTGGCTGCAATTGAACCCACCCTGTAGGGAGACCCTTCAGAAACAGACTAAGCAACACAATATGGTGGGAAGAACACCACCTTTAGAGTCAGAATTCTGGCTGAACTTCCTAATTTTTGACCTTGGGCAGAATTTGTCACCATCGCTGAATCCTAACTTCTTCATCTATAAAATAGGGATAAATAATATCAATCTAATGAGACAGATGTGAGAATGAACTGAGAGTATGTGGAAAACAGTTGGCATAGAGTGCTCAATTAATTTTAGTTACCTCTTCTTTTCCTTCTAGAAAGTGATTGGTCCATTAGTGTTTATGTTGAAGGGGAAAGAAAACAAACTGTAAAACTCTTAATGAGGCTTACTTCAAATATAGCCCAGTGCAGTTCAGTAATTAGTATATGAGTTCTGCTTCAGCTTGGGCTGGAATCCAAGTCTTCATTCCAGCCTCAGCTCGGGAATTTCCTTCTCCAGAAAACCTTCACTGCCCACTCCCAAGCTGAGTTAGTGTCCCTACTGAGTGGTCCCATGGTACCCCAGCTTATTTCTGTCCTATCACCCTCCATGCATTCTGCTTCTCAAACCAGGGTACCATTGAGTACAAAGTATATGATATTATAAGGCATCTTCTCCAGGGCATGAGTTTTATCTAATAATAAAATAAAGGTCATAAATTTTTCTCAGCCAAAATATTAGACTACAAAAGAAAATTCACAATTGCATAGGGTGCCTAGAGGACATGTGTTTATTATCCTTTGTTTTTAGATCTGCTTTGCAGAAAAGTTGAGAAATATTTATTACCAGAGGTAGTGAAATTATGCTGTAACTTGTATGTTTCTGCCACCAGACTATCAGCTTTGTCAGGGCAGAGATTGTATATCATTCACCTCTGAATTAGCAACACTTAGCTACTTCCAGGAGGCCTGGCTCAAAGTAGAGGCTCCAGAATGATTGTGAACTGAACCCTCTGTCTTCTCCCAGTACTTTGGAGAGAATATAGTATTTCCTCCAAGGAGAAGAACTTTGAAACTGTTTAACTAACAGTTAAACAGAACTTCACATCAAGTGCCTATTGGAGAGAATACACTCTTGGCTGTACTTTTTGGGAATGGTAATTAACCTATCTGAGCTTTGGCTTCCCAACCTGGTAAGATTAGGAAGATTTAATGAGGAAAGATTCATAAAATGCCAAGCACTGTGCTTGGCACATAGAAGATGTGTGGAAAAAAAGTTTCTTTATTTTCTTCTATAGTCACTTTCTGGTTGTTAATCTACAAACTAGTCACTTTAATCATTTCATGCAACTCAAAAAGGACCTGGTATCCATGGCTCAGATATGAGCCACTGGAGCTTTTTCTGCAATACCCTGGTCCTTCCTCCTAAACCTCCAACCTAATATTACCATACCATTCAACAGATTACTTGCTATCTTGGTTACCTTCACATTAAACCCGGGCTTCTAAGAGAGGGATAATTTAACTAGAAGTGGAGAAAGATAACCACCTGTGGGAAGGTGTGAGCTTTAGAGTCAGGGCCCATTTCAAGCCTTGCTGATTTACTCTTTCAATTCCAAGGCATGTCTTGATTCTGCTTCTGGAGACAGCCCTAGACAAATGTTGCCAGTTCCCAACATAGAGCATTAGCCAAGGAATTAGGATCCCCAAATGGCTGTGTATTTCACTCTGTTGGCCTGGGTCCACAGTAGCTTTAACAGGAAACTAATAAAACTTAAGCTTCAGGATCCTCTCTTTGAAAGGCCGGTACAAATGCTGAAATGTTCTAGATTGAGAGAGAAGTCAGGTTGCAATCAGGTAGCATTCTTATATAAGCTCTTCTGATAACTTGCCTAAAGAGATTTCAGAAGAAAGAGACCTAGAGATCCATGATTCCAGTAATTTGTTGATTCTTTCTTCTCATTCTAAATGAATACTCAGTTTTGTAATTAATATTTTTTGAAATTTTATATTATTTTTCTTAAAGATGGCCCACAAACCTGGATCCCAGGCTGGATCAGGTTCTTCTCCAATCCATGTCCACTTTTCTCAGTGCCTCACTAACCTATAGTTCACCAGAAAGTCATAAGTATGGGAGGAGACTCTGCAGGGGTTCCTGTAGCGATGACTACATGCAGGATGGAACCACCCTCACTACTTGCATTCCTCTTCTACTGCAGGCACACATTGGATGCCTTGTACCAATTCTTCTTCCACAAATATTAGGACCCTCTTGGATTCCCAAGTGCTTCATTGGAAGTAAAAGATAAAACCTCTATTAGTTAGCTTCTGCCCTGAATCTAAAAACTTTTAAAATAGTCTTTTTAGACCTACTTTTATGTATCAAATAGACTTTGAACTAGAGTTAGATAAGGGAATAACTGATTTGTAAATGGAAAAGTAGTAAGAATTTATTTAAGCTATTTCCCGTTTAGAAAAAAAAAATGCGGCTCACTGCCAGCTGAATCCTTCAAATTCATACTGGACCCTGTGTGAACGAGCACATTCCACACGCAACCAGATTGACTTTCACAAAGTACATATAGCTTGAGACGAAATTGTGCTTGTTTCATCAGGATGTACTGCTTCATAGCCAACCACTCCTTGAATAGCATCAGCAATTCATCGAGTACAATATTTCTGTTTGGAGTATATACAGTTGAAAACTTATTTACAAGAAAGTTGAACATGGGTTTGATCTTCTCAATGAAATCTAGGCCTTTTACCAGTGGATATGGAAGAATTGTTGACAAAATGCAGACACCGAAGCAAAAGTAAAAATCTTTCACCAGTCATAATTTGTCTGAGATAAGGCGCATCCAAAAGAGGCCTTGTCAACCAAAACATCTCCAGCTCAGGTTTCTTTACAATACGTTGCAATAACATTACTGCAAAAAAGACTTTCAGTTCATCACTGTCAGCGTCTTTTCATTTATCCATCTATGAAAATCCTTTCAGACCAGGCAGCTTTGAAGCCAACAAGGCAGCTTGGCCATTCGTTTCACTGGTAATTTTTGAAACTAATTCTTCAGTAAAGAACAGTTCAAAACACTGTAGTGGATCAGTGATATCACCAACTTCAGCTTTTCTGCCAGGTGTGCTGGTAAAGTCATACCTTTGATGTGGAATCATAACATGAGTTGACCATTTCAGAGCATGACCCAAGTCAGCTGATGTAGAGCTATTCCCATCAGATTCCAAGTTGAATGGAGGCCTGACCATATAGTCTTCCAAAGCACTATCTGAAAAATCAGAATCATCTATTTCGGAAAAATTGGATTCATCAAGTAAATCTTGAGCTAACAACTGTTCATGAACGATGTTAACATCACGCGTAGGAATGCTATGTCTTCTAGGATTTGACATTTTCAGTGATCAAGAATTACTATATTTTGTAAATGGAAATGCCACTACTAAAAACAGAATGCTATAAATAGAATGATATCATTTGTTTCCAAAGGCTATCAATATACTAGAGCAATGCAAAAATAGTAATAAAAGTGAGATATTTCATGGCAAACTTTGGGGTAAGATTAAGGCTGTAATCTGTGAGTTATCTTGGGGTAAATGCTGCAGCTACAAGCACTGCTGACAAGTATTCTCCAAGAAAACAGGAAATGGGTTAATAAAATGTTTTATATTTTAAATAGAATTTGTGAAAAATGGATCTCAGTTCCCAGCTAAGTGTTAACAATGATGACATCCTTTTGTCATTTCAGTTGTAAATCTGTCCAGCCTAATGACTAACTGTAGATGAAAAAAACAGAAAACATGGTCTGCTGTGAAAAAGTATCCAGAGTTTTTCAGTTTGACTAACACATAAATGTGCTCCAAATCGTCATTCCCCATAGCTGCTTCTGTGTAAACAGGTGAGAAAGACATAAACAGTCAATTATTAAATAATGTAAAAATGCAAGAGCATTGTGGAAATACTGAGGTGGGAATGCTGACCCACAGAGTGGCCAGGACGATGTTGTGTTATGAGAAGTTAGGTCTACCATAGGTTTAGAGGCTAGATAGGTCACAGGGGCCCAGAAAGTTAGAGTCTTGTGTATAGATTAATTTGGGCTATATTAAGGGATATTAGGAATCTATGAATGTTAAGCAAGACTATTATATGGCCAGATTTATTTTGGAAGAGATCTCTTTAGCTGCAGTATGGGGGATGGGTTAGGGGTAGGTAGGGATAAATGGAGACAAGAAGGCCAGTTAGGAAGCTGGTGAGATAACTTAGAGGAGAGATATTTGAAAGTCAGGAAGGAGTCCTGAGGATGGAGAGAAGAAAACGGATTCAAGACAGATTAAAGAAGTAAATTTGGTAGCCTGTAATAATTATTGGTTGTCAGGAAGAGCAGTTTTGGGAGAAGAAAGACACTTAGATGACTCTCAGATTTCTAGTTTCAGTGACTGGGTGGTACCTGCAATTCACCAAAAGAAATAATACAAGAGGAGAATCAGGTTGGGTGGTAGGGTGGTGCATTCAGCTAGTGGCAGCTCCAGAATACCTATGCAGAAGAGGTGTAAGGCATCAGGACTGTGGGATCCATCTTAAAATAATGTTTACAGTAATAAGCACTCTGTTTGTATGTATCTTTAGATATGATGTCTAGGGGCCTCTGTTTCCACCTGTGTAAAATGAGTGACAGATTATGAGAACTTAAGGTTCCTGCATCCTGAATTCAGCATTGGGTAATTGTATCATTCGAGATTTTTTTGGTTGCACATGGCAGAAACCAAATTTAAACAAGTTCAAGGATCAAGGGGAAATTATCAAACCCAGGAAGAGATAGGCATGGAGCTTCAGGAATGACTAGGTCCAGGAGCCCTCATGTTGGCAGGATACTCTCTCCTTCTCATTTCTAATCTTTGCTTGTCGGTGCCTATTGGCTAACAAAATCTCAGGGAAAGGTGCCAATTGTTCTGGTTTGGTTCACAAACCCACTTCTTAAACTAATCTGTGTTCCTAAAGGAGCAGAGTCTGTATCAGAAGGACAGGAAGAAAACACATGAGGCCGTTCCTCCAACCTATTAAACAGGAAGACTTGTTGATGGCTGTAGGACATCAGGTGAGGCAGTAGAGCAAAATCTGCATATGTGAGCTCAGAGGACAGCACTACACTGAAGACATACACATCTAATGGTTCAGAAAAGTAGTTGATTGTCTTGACAAAATTAATGGCAGATTAATTCCACAAGCTCGGTAAATAGATTAACTCATGATCACTATTATTCAGATAATCCTTAATATATATTTTACAGAGGTTTAAGTGGGATCAAACAGTGAAGTTCACAGTTACAATTGTTTTATTTATTTAATTTTTCAATTACAGTTGACATTCAATATTATATTAGCTTCAGTTATATAGCATAGTGGTTAAACATTTTTATAACTTAGAAAGCAACCCCCCCCCAAGAAAAAGAAATTGCTTTTAAAAGAAAGCAAATCTCAGAGCAGTATAGATAGTATGATTCCAATTAAGTAAAACACAATGTGTGTGTGCACTTTGTACAGGTGTGTATACAAGCATAAGTCCGTGTTTCTCAGGTTTTGGAAAACAATTCTATGCTACCCACACAGAATTGAGGTTTCCCAGACTTTAACAACTGCATAAAACCTTGATAATCTTGCCATATTCATCCAGAAGTGCTTGATGAACAACTTTGAAATTTTTTTAAAGTGAAAGTCTCATAGAAAAAAATAAAATTCACTCTACCAAAAGTGAGGTTCTTATAGTCAAATATGTATTTTTTCTCTCTACAATTGGCAGGCATTTGAAGGCATTATGTGACATGTCTTACTATCGCCTGCAAGGCCCTCTCTGCTCTCTACCTCTTCTCCAACTGCCCTCTTATCTCTGCTCTCAAGCCCTGTGTCTTTGCAGTGCCAAAATTGTTCTTTTAAGGGTTTCACAGTTATTTTCCCCTATGGAACACTTTACCTCAAACTTTTGTATGGTTGGTTTCTTCTCATCATTCAGACCTCAGCCCAAATGTCATTTCCTCAGCAAGGTCTTCCCTGACCACTCTCCGAAACTAGCTTACTCCAGCCTCAAACACATCACTTTGTTTATTTTTCTATAGCACTCACGATCTCAAATTATACTGATTATGTATTATTTGTTTACTGTTGATCTCTTCCCTTTAAAGTGCAAGCTCTATGAAAGCCAGAATCTTGTCTGTATTGACATCATCCATCCCTACAGCAGAGCCTAACCACTCACTGAATGTTTATGGAATGCAAAGATAGACTCCTGGAATATTATTCAGCACTAAAAAGAAATGATCAAGCCATGAAAAGACATGGAGGGAAATTAAATGCATATTGCTAAGTGAAAGAAGCCAATCTGAAAAGGCTACATACTCTATGATTTCTAGTATATGACATTTTAGAAAAGACAAAACTATGGAGACAATAAAAAGATCAGTGGTTGTCGGGAATTAAGGATGAGATAGAGATGAATAAGTGGAGCACAGAGGATTCTTAGGGCAATTCTGTATGATATTATAATGGTGGATACATGTCATAATACATTGGTCCAAACCCACAGAATATACAATAACAAAAGTGAACCCTAATATAAACTATGGACTCTGTGTGATTATGTTGTCAATGTAGGTTCATCGATTGTAATAAACGTACCACTCTGATGGGAGATTTTGATAACCCGGGAGGCCAGGAGTATATTGGGAAATTTGTGTGCCTTATGCTCAATTTTGCTGTGAACTTAAAACTACTCTAAAAATAAAGTCTAATGCAATACAACACACACACACACACACACACACACACACACACACACACACACACACTGCCCAAGTTATCGAAATGCTTTAAGCATGTGAAGGGAACATCAAGAAAGATTATTTGACATTAGAATTGTCCTGGGAAAGCTAGAGCTCTAGAAAGCCTAAACCAAAAATGTAGGCAGTGTTTTCCAAATTGGAGTTCCATGTTCTGGGCTCAAACAAGTTAAATAGGTTTCTTTATTGAGGGACTGAACACTCACACAGCGCACATATGTGTATTGTGAATCACTAGGGTAACTAGCATATGCAGCTATTTCCTAACATTTGATCCATGTCTTTATTACTGATGAGCCTCAGTTCAGCTGGATGCCGGTGTAACACTGTAGAGAAGCTTTAAATAGTCCAAATTTTTCTCCTTAGAACTAATTCAACATAACTCAGTTATTTATCTTGTCATAATTCAGTTATTTATCTTGTTTGGCTGATTCCAAGCCGCTAGAATCTAGGCTCCATGAAAATAGTAGTTTTTGTTTTATTCACTATCATATTCCCAGTGTCCAGAGCAGTGCCTGACACATAGTAGGTGCTCAATACATATTTGTTGAAAAAATGAGTGAGTGAGCAAAAGAATATACAATTTTTATTCTGTCCACAGTCTTCAGTGAAGAAATTCTGGTAGAGGTACAGTAGTCCTGTTATCCATGGTTTCACTTTCTGTGGTTTCAGTTTCCCACAGGCAACTGAGGCATGAAAATATTAAATGGAAAATTCCAGAAATAAACAAATCATAAGTTTTAAATTGCTTGAGTTGCATGATGAACTCTCACCTGAGCTGTGAATCATCCCTTTGTCCAGCACATCCACACTATATATACAATACAATATTTTGAGAGAGAGACCACATTAACATGTTTATCACAAAATTGTTCCATTGTATTATTAGTTATTGTTGTTAATTTCTTACGGTGCTTTTTATAAATTAAACTTTAAGTATGTATAGGAAAAACATAATATGAATAGGGTTCAGTATATATAAGCATCCACAGATAAGGTGGAACTACTGTAATTATACCAAATTCTGATCCATGGGGTTCATATTTCTGAGCTCTTTGTATAATATTTATTCTTGCTGCTGTTTTTCCCAATGTATTTTTTGTGGGAGAGAAGTTGGAGGAGAAAGGAAATAAAGCAGGAGTTGAGGGCCTTAGGTTCTGACCCCACTCTATTGATCATAATAACAACTAACATGCGTATTGCAATTTTCTTCCAAAAGTTATTGCACTTGGTTCTGAAAATATCACTGTGAGGCAGAGAGTATCACCTTCATTTTCAGGTAGATAGGCAGCCTTAGAGAGACTCTCCCAGTGTCATTCAGGTGGTATTAGATCGGCCTTGATATAAACCCTGATCTTACCATGTCAAAGTCCATGTTTATTCCATTGCACAATTGCCTCCCTAACTGGCTGTGTATGCTGGGAAGCCACTTCCCCTTTGTGGGCCTTGGCTCCTTCACCTGGAAAATACCCAGGTGATCTTTTAGATTCCTTCTAAATTTAAATTCTATGATTCTATGAGCCTCCTTTTCCTCCATCACCTATTTTTAAAAATTGCTATAGCTTTAAAAAGTACCGAAATAATGAGATTTTATTTCTGCTTGTAATTTCACATCTCTTTCAAATTTTGACTCAGGTGCTAAAAATGAAATTATGAAAAATTTCCCTTTCTTTTTAAGTAGTGCCTAGAAACAGAATACCTTGAAAAAGAATAAATTGGTTTTAAGCATAGTAACATCATTATCTTTTTAAAAAATGCCAGTAGAATTTTTCTCTGAACTTATATAAAAATTAAAGATATGGAAGAAAATATAGCCATTTTAAATATAAAAATATTTATAGAATATTGTATTCTATATAATATAGAAATGATATATATAATGTTCTACATATAATATAGAAATTAGACCATTTGGAGCAGAATAAAAATAAATAAATATGAAATATTTATTCAACAAATAGCTAAATAAATAAACCTTTCCAAAAAGAAAAGGCAAAGCCTTGTCTTTGGTTTATTATTTATGTGGAAAATTCACATTATATGCAAAACATATGTATTATTCACATATAAACTGACAGAGTGAGTTTTATGTATTTCTTCATAGAGCATTTTGTTTTGTCTAGAATTTTATTTGTGGCCATATAGAAAAAAAACCTGCTTTTGGTGTCACATGAAAAAAACTTAACACAGAAAAATCTGTATTTGCACAGCCTTTTTGCATTTTTATTTTGCTAAAAAGTAGAATTCACACGGTCCAAAAAACAACATGCAAAATATTTTTGTGCACACCTCTTACACACTATATTCCACTTCTGAAATCTTAAAATTAAAAAAAATCCCCAAACAAAAGTGATGGGTTGAAAGTTAACATTATAAAAGCTAGATTCCTAACACAAACACTGCAAACACAAGTCACTCAGTTGCAAAAAGTTAATGTTTATAAATGTTAAATAAATGTCAGCAATGAGACAAGAACTGTAGATCCAAAGTGTACTCCCCACCATGAACTGTTAAAAATTGTTTGGTGTTGTAGGCCATCCATGATGTTAATCTGAAATAGATACGTTAACCCCTATGCTATGCCAAACTTATAAACATGGAGGAAATCATATTCAAACTACCTCCTTTCCCTCCTACCTTTAACATTTTTTTGTTTTGGTAAATAAAAGAGTCCCTCAGAATCTACGCTAGCTCTGAAATGTAAAAAACCAAACAAATAAAAAACAATTCAATACATGACTATGATGAAGTTCTCCTTTGAGATATTTCACTTTTCTTTTTAATGATTGCACACTTTTTAATGATCGTGCGTGTGTGTGTTTGTGTGTGTGTGTGTGTGTGTGTGTGTGTGTGTGTGTGTGTGTGTGTACGTAAGCCCTTTCAAAAGATATTCTTGGAAACTTAACTCTAGGGAACGTTTTTTTTCCTTTCCTCAAGACTAGTCCTTCATAATTTAATAGTTTGGTGTGGGGGGAGGGGTTGTTTATTTAATTTTAATTTAATTTTATTTTATTTTGTAGAGAAAACCTACCTAGAGCCTTTCTGTACAGTCAGCAACCTCCTTGTCCCTGTATATTTGAACTTTCCAAAAATAACAGAATGCTCCAAGGTACTTGTTTGCAACTCCTGAAAAATCTCCAGGCATTCCTTGCAGATTTTACTCTGCCTGGTGCTTTATATTCACTTTCTCACAGCACTAAGTTAACTAAGGGCCCTGTGGTAGGAACATGTTTATATCCCTCCTGGTGCTCCCTGGGGGACATTGGTGGCTTTACCCTTTGAAAGAAACACAGGCCTCCTGCTGGGGACACATCTAGTTGCTTCACTCTTCCTTGGGGAAAAGAGACAGATTCAGGTATAAAGGCAGTCCCTGGAAGCCTCAGTTCTCAGAAAAAAAAAAAAAAAGTGTTCTAATGCATTTTCAGAAAAGATTTCAAGTGTGTAAAGAGAAAATCCAAAACAGGAGTGAGAAGAGACTAGCAGTGAGTTGGAAGAGTGCCTAAGAATTGTGCTCAAGTGAGAAATATCCACTCAAACTGCTTGCTTCAATGCTATTTTCAATGAGTATAATAAGAGTGTTTCCTAAAAGGGAAAGAGACTTATATACCATTTCCAACCTCAGAAACTAAAGCTTCTCCCTTTATCACCAAACAGCTTTAAAATGCTTACTTAACTCAAACTATCACTAATATTTTAAAGAAGTTTGAAGACCCAAGTCTATTTCAATAAATACTTAAATAATTGCTAGATCAATCCAGCTCATACATTTTCAAAATACTGGCCAAAATGGCAAATGAATATATATCAGTCCATCTTTTTCTTCTAGCAGTCAACACAATGGTATATAACCAGTGTGCTGCATTTAAAGGAACATATGAGAAGGATGGCGCTGATCTGAGGTGGGAGGGCCTGCCAACCCATGCATTCATTCTGACTGAGGTTGCAGAATGTAAGGTTCCTCTTCCCCACCCTGAGTTTGGACGTGTTCTCAGCCTGTTCTGCCATCCTGTTTCAGACATCTTCTTTTCCATAGGTCACTAAACCTGCTGGAGGACTGGGTGCTGAGGAAGACTTCATAAGTGAGCTGTCATAGGCCTGGCAGTGAAATACATGCACATGACTGGACATTCACGCTAACGAACCTAATGGCATAAAGCAAAACAAGGGTCAAACACAACCCAGGGTCATTTAAAAATCTCTCACACACAGCAAAGCAAAACTGGAAAAACCCAATTCCACTTTCCTGTCACAATTCAAAAAGGAGCTAAGCTTTCTGGGGCATCGGGTGTTTCAGATTGAAAGAGGGGAGCTAAAGAGCCCATCTTTCCTCAGCTGTCAGCAGTGTGAGCCATAGCCCTTCCTCAAGCCAGGTAAATTGTCCAGTGGCTCCCAGAAGACATCGCTCTGGATGTCTGAGCTCCCTTTAATTTAGGATGTTCGAGTCTGTTCAAGGTCTGAAGTCTGATGTGCAGAGGTAGCTCCATGACTCCAGTAATGGAATAACACTTCCTTTTTTGGTGAGCAAAGCCCAATCTGCCTTAGCTAATAAGCTCTCAGCTCTAGCCCTAAAAATACCCTGCAGGGAAGACTGTTTGGCACTTCATTTCGTTTGCTAGAGGAGCTCTCAAGAACTCCACAGAATGTTTCAGATTCTCTGTAACTGCTCTGGGCTCTGTCCCTGCTCTGGTGACCTCAGGAAGTATATCACTTTGGGAAAGTTACTTTTTGTTTTTCTCTTTTCAGTTCTTAGAATTCTGTCCTAATGTCTAAAGTACAATTCCAGTCTTGGATTAATTACTAGCTTGGTTTAGGGATTTTCATTTAGCTTCTAGTCTGAACTATTCAAATACACAATCTGTGTGCAGAAAAAAGACTGAAATTATACTTTAAAAGGGCTCAGTTATTTCCTGTCTTCCCCTTTTACTCCCAAAAGAGATATCAGCCTCTTTGAATCCTTTGTTGTCAGCAGCAGGAGCAGCTCACCACGTGTCTGCATCAGAAGCCTTGGGCTGCCTAAACATTGACGGCGTGTGCATGCTTCTTGCACAGAGGTTTGTCTTTCTTGGAATAGAATGGCTGCCCCTCCAGATTCACATGGCAGACCTGGGACAGAAAAAAGACTGGTGTGACACAGGGCCTTGCAAACCATGAGGTAAGGGGGATATAAGCAAAATATTTCAGTCACCCCTTTAAGAAAAAGCACTGTCACATGCAGATGGGAGGAAAGGCAACAGTGTGTTTAATGACTAAAGCAGAGTAAATAAGTTGAACTATATAAAATTTAAGCCTTACAAACAGTAACGTGGAATAAAACCCAAATTAAATTAGTAAAATATAATGGAATAGAGGAAATATGCATAATAAAGCCGAACTGACACTATTCAAAACTTATTAAAAAACCAATACAAGTTCATAGATCAATATCCACCAAGATTATTAACATCTAAAGAAATGCCATCAGTAAACTAAACACATCAGAAAAATTGTCTCCACTAATAATTAAATAAAATTAAATTAAAACATCCCTAGATACCAATAGAGACCTATTAATCTAGCAAAATTAAAAAAAAAAAAACTGAATGGCTTGTCATGTTTAACCTTTTATGACTATAGCCAAAAAGTGAAAAAAAATTAATCAAAAGTCTACAATGCCAAGAGGAAGCAGGCCTACTTGTGCATTGCTAGGAACATGTAAATCAGCTCAGTCTTCTGTAGGGAATGTGGCAACAGTGAAGAGGAGAATTTTATGTTACAGAAACTATTGCACAGAACAAGAAATCAATCTGTGCTCAACTAAAAACTGAAAATCACTAAAATTTCTCTCAGTAGGGTGATAGTTAAGTAAATTTCTATGGTACTTTTTTCCAACAAAACGCCACCATGAAAAAGATAAATCAAATATGGAAAAGTGAATGCAGGGAAATATTATATGAAAAAAGGACAAAATTATATATTCCCATGATGGTAACATATGAGCAAATTTGAAGATGGAGACATTACAGAAAGAAGGGAGCTAAGTAATACTCATTGAGGTACTGTGGGTCAAACAGGATGCTAGACACTTTATGTAGATGGTCTCATTTAATTTTCACAAAAATCTTATGGAATAGGTATAACTTTTCCCTCTTTCACAATTGAAAAACTGAGGTTCAAGGATTTCCGGTTAAGATGACAAAGTAGGTAAATGTTCTACTTATCTCCTCTTATAATCACACCAAAATTACAACTAAACTACAAAACAACCATCATTGAGAATCACCTAAAATCTAGCTGAAGTTCCACAACTACAGCCATAGAGAAGAAGCCACCTCAAGACTGGTGGTGGGGCTGAAGACGTGAAATGGGCTGGTCCCACACTTGCATGTAGCGGTTGAGAATCAGGAGGGATATCTTGGCTGAGAAGGTCCCTGCTGATGAGCAAGGAGCCCCAGCCCCAAACCAAGCCCCCCAACCCAGGGTTCCAGTGTCAGGGAGAGAAGTTCCCACAACTTCTGGTTGTGAAAACCAGCAGAGATTGTGACTGAGTGAGACAGAGGGTAGCTGGATTCACAGGTACCCTTCTTTTTCTTAAAAAAATTTTTTTTTCAATTATATTTGTCATATAAAATTATGTTAGTTTCAGGTGTACAACATGGTGATTTGACATTTATATAACTTACAAAGTGATCACCCTAATTAATCCAGTACCCATATGACACCATACATAGTTATTACAATATTATTGACTATTCCTTATACTGTTCTTTACATCCCCATGACTATTTTGTAACTACCAATTTATACCTCTTAATCCCTTCTCCTTTTTCACCCAGCCCCCAAAACCTCTCCCATCTGGCAACCATCAAAATATTCTCTGTATCTGTGAGTTTCTTTCTGTTTTGTTTGTTTGTG
>CM053506.1:52882431-52973350 GCA_028627145.1 Eidolon dupreanum | reverse complement strand
CACAAACAAACAAAACAGAAAGAAACTCACAGATACAGAGAATATTTTGATGGTTGCCAGATGGGAGAGGTTTTGGGGGCTGGGTGAAAAAGGAGAAGGGATTAAGAGGTATAAATTGGTAGTTACAAAATAGTCATGGGGATGTAAAGAACAGTATAAGGAATAGTCAATAATATTGTAATAACTATGTATGGTGTCAGATGGGTACTAGATTTATCAGGGTGATTACTTCATAAGTCATATAAATGTTTAATCACTACCTGAAACTAATATAATATTGTATGCCAACTGTAATTGAAAAATTTTTTTAAATATTAAAAAAAAAAAGTAAGAAAAACTAAGGCTTAGAGAGCCCAAGTGTCTTGTTTAAGTGACAGACCTAGTAAGTTGTAGAACTGGGAACCCATATCCAGGTCTGGAAGACACCAATTCTAAGCTCATTTTCCACATAGCCCATAGCAGAGAAGGGCTGCATTTACTTGAAATTGTTCTGGGTTTACAAACTTGTGCAGAGGCAGCCCTCCAAGTTTGTTGGACTACCAATAAGTAGGCTAGTACTGGGTGGGCAATAATGCCAATGTGTCAGAGTTAGCTATAAAGTCATGGGTCCCAGCCTCAGAGAGGGTACTGAGGATTCCTAAAGGGAAGCAGAATTGGGGGCCACATCCAGGACACTAACATTGGAAGAAGTGCAGGTAGAGTTCCCATGTATGGATAGGCATGAGAATAGAGAAACCACCCTACCGAGATGAGCTTGGGTCAGCAAGCATGTGTCCACTCCAAGGCACTGAAAAGAAAAGTGACATCATGGTGGCCCCAAGTGCAAGGCCCTGATGGACAGTTGAAGATGTTATGCTTGGGGTCACCCAGGGCTGCCAATGGGCTCTGGAAACTAATGACCTGAAAGTGTCTGCAATCATCCCAGGTGTATGCAGTCATGTTTAGAGTCACCAGGCTCTTGTGGTGATCTCATGCTGCTGATGACAACTTGAAGACAAATCTAAGAAGATGGCATTCAAGATTCAACTGAGGATGGATTTCAAGGGAGATAGGCAGTTCTAGAGTGAGTTGGCAAGAAAATGCTTGTCAATTCTACCTGATCTGAAACAGTGCTGGTTAATTGTGACAACTCTGGGATGAGTCAGGCTGGAGGGGGTTTTGGGTGAATGAAGAACAGGGAGGAAGGAAGGGCCAGAGACTCAGAGGTGGCTCACCGATAAGATTGGGCTGAGGGCAAGAACTTTCACAGATACGTTGTACTCAGTGTCTTGGGACAGGAGACTGCAGGTGGGATGCAAGGTGGCTTCATGGTGGAGGAAGCCTCCAGCCTACCCAGCACAGGACATAGCAGGGATATGCCTCTGGAGAACAGATTAACCTCCCAGGCTCCGTGGTCAAGTAGCATCAGGGCTTGGGAGTGGTGGCCATAAATGGTACTGACCATACAGTGTAAGGCAATAAAACAGGCCAAGTGCTTAGGACTGCTCACAAAAGTTATACCACTATCTATCCCTTCATGATACCCACACTGGTGGGGAAGGACTAGAAACTAAGTAAACTTAGAGGAAATAGGGGCCAGTAAGATCTTTCCCCTACTAAGGTAGGACCCAAATTCTTTCCCTGGAGCTCAAGTGCCAAAGGCACACAGGAGCTCAACCTGCACCCTGACCCACACTGCCCTTTCTCACCTTCATTTTATATGCATGGGACTTTAGAGATATTGTCTTGTTCTGTTCTTTAACTGGTTGTACATGTTAGCTTTGTTTTCCTTTCAATAGTCTAAATTCCTTGATGGTAGAGACTTATTCTGGATACTCTTGTACACAAAACTCATAGAATATTTGGTAATTTGAATTAGTTTAAAGGATGTGCTTTCCCGAGATATGACTGATGGGGAAAATAGCACATCAACTGGGAGAGCTAGTCCTGATCTTCCTTTATTGCTAGTTTTTTTAAGTTATAGGAAAATATACGCTCATTAAAAGTGATTTGGAAATATAATGTGAGAGAAAGAGGACCAAAAGAACCCTCAAAGGTTTCCAATCAAAGGATTTCTCTCAAAAATTAAAACCATGCTTCCCTTTGATACATCTTAATGCGACAGTGAAGGCCACAGAGGGCTAGTTTGGGGGAAGATTTAACAATTCTCCATGTTAATTCTCCAAAGAATGAGATCTGCCTAGTTTCTTTGGGTGCATTATTTAGGCAGTGCTAAAACTTATTTATAATCTCAGCCTGAACAACCCTAAGTTTTACTGCTTCTTGTGGACTCCCTCTGGGACTTGTGCTCTTGTGACTCTCAGCCAAACACGTGCAGCAGGCTCAAGGGAGCAGATGCATGCTCACCTTTGCCATGGTTCCCTCTCCATGTGACATAGACTCTCATCAGCCTGCCTTCAAAGAACAGGTCTTCTGTGCCACTGTCTTCCTTGGACTTTCCCCAAGTCTCTTGGATCCTTCTAGAAGTTGAGTAACCAGATTTGTGGGCAGCATCTTAGGATCAGACAAGCAATGCCTTGAATGTAAGAGTTAAAGAGCCATATGCTGTGCCTTGCTGAGCTATGGCTCTGTAGAGGACAACACCAAAACTAATATATTTATATTGCTGTCCCTTTTGTGAGTGGAGGCCCTGATATATTTAAAGGACCCTAAAAGGCAACTAGAGTATCTGTTCAAAGAGCTGGAAAATAAGTGTTATGGATTGAATTATGTCCCCCCAAAATTCATACATTGAAGTCCTAACCATTAGTACCTCCAGCCTACCCAGCGCAGGGACACAGCAATGACCTCATTTAGAAATAGGGTCTTTTCAGATGTGATTAAGATGTAAGTTGAGGTCATACTGGAGTAACTTGGGCCCTTAATCCAATATGACCAGAATCCTTACAAGAAGAGGAGAGGTACACACAGAAACAGACACACACACAAAGGAGAATGCCACGTGAAGACCCAGATACACAGAGGGAAGATAGCCATGTGACAATGTAGCCAGAGATTGGAGTTATGCAGTTATAAGCCAAGAAACACCTAGGATTGCTGGCTAACACCAGAAGCTAGGAGAGAGGACATGGCCTTGCTGACACCTTGGATTTGGACTTCTAGCCCCCAAAATTGTGAGAAAATAAATTTCTGTTGTTTAAGCCATTAGTTTGTGGTACTTTGTACATCAGAACTAACAGACTAATTAATACACAGAGTACATCCCACTAATGGGAGGGACAGTATAGAAATAAATTGTAAAACCTGAAGTGTATTGCAGTAAACTTTATTACTAGGGTTGTCCTATGTCATAAGTCTATAAAAATTCTTCAGGTTTAAACTATACAGACCTTTCATACACTCCCAAAATTTACCTTGAGTAGCTCTGGTAAAAATAAAAATAGTAGTAGTACCACATTCATTTTCCCAAATAAAGTTTAGTCAGTGACAGATTGACACTACACGGCTTTATCAGGGATGACTATTGTCTAACTCTAATGCAGAATTTAAATGTCATAGATTCATTACCATATCCACTCCCCAACCCAAAGCCCTCAGAAGGAAAATGCCAATCTTGCATGGTAAAAATGACCTGGTTGTTTAGCAGGAATAAATTGCACATGGTTAATAGTTAATCTAGGGCTTATCTCCTGGCAGCTACATATCAAGAACAAGACCATTTAGGAAAATGAAATGATACTCAGTTCTGCTCTCTAAAGGTTCTATCAAAAGAAACTTTACCTCAATTTTTCATAGGATTAGTCAGTAAGTGCCAGCCTAGTGTTCCTGGGGAAAACTCTTGAATCACATATCTAAAACAACCTGTAACCACAGGAAGCCATCCACCCCTCTTTAAATCCAAGCTTCATTCACTGCTCTCACCTACTGAGAATAATGCTGATGAGGGAAGCTGCTGGTTTGCCAGATCCTGGACACTGTGCCCTTAATGAAATAGAGTGTAACGAAGCCACACTGGTTTATAAAAAAATTAGCAATAAAACTAGGCTCAACTATGACATATCAAGACATCATAATATTGGCCGGATTTTAAAAATGATCAGAATATTAGAATGTCAGAGTTCAAATAATGTAGACTGTTGGTCTTTTGGCCCACTTCATCCCTCCTGCCCCTTCTCAGAAAGTCAGAACCCCAGACTAAAAACATACTGCACAAATGAAGCAGGTATCATGCCAGGTATGCCCCAGAGCTTCGATAAACTTGTCACCAGCCTCGACAGGGAAATCGCAGCCATGACACTTGGTGCTGAACAGATTGATGTAGTCTGAAATGAAAGGCAGAGTGAGGATCAACATCTAGGCAAGCTGGAAGGACTGTCCTGGCCATATCGACCCAATGCCAGGACAATCCCAAATTACTGGGTTAGGGGCAGTGGGTGAATCCTAATAGATTACTTGTCATCTTGCAGACGAAATAGTTATATGATTGTGTTTTTTTTTTTTTTTCTCCTTTTCAAATAATTCGCACTGCTGTTGTACGGATTCAGGCTTAGTCACCATCCTGTTCTGGTTTGATTTGCAAACACTTTCTCAAACTGTCATTAACTTTCTGTAAAGTAATTTTCTCCTGTCCCTGTTACCTCTTACAGCCAAACATACCAATCCCAAAAAAGAAAAAAAAATCACATTTCTCAGCAGCTATGCTTATTTTGAAAGAATGAGAGTCCTTAACATTTTTAATAATTAAAGACTGTTCTTTCTCTGGTCATTCTTCTGTCAGTGGCCATTTGTGTTAATAATAATTTTTCACTATTTCAATATTTTAGCTACTTTGTTGGGACATGTCTCCTGCCACCTCCCCCTCATCCCCAGCCAAAAAGATAATACCACCAAACATCATTTTATAATGCTTTATAGTTTATCAAGCATTCTCACATAGATGGTATTATTTACTAATATCTCAATGTCAAGTCTTCATACTCCCAGCAGAGTGCCTGGACACATAAGTTAGTACCCAACATGAGTGAATGGATATATCAATGAATCAATAAATCAATGAATGAACTTAATCTTTGCAAAACCCCTTGAAGACTGAACTATTATTGTTTTTCTGTTTTGTCTGGTTGTAGTTTGTGGATGAGAAAAAGGGATCAGAGGTGAAGGGCCTCACCAGAGTCACAGAGCTGAGACACAATGGACCAGGTCCCATGCTTCTCCACTAAAAGAGCTGTTCTCTTTGGGTCACAGGAGCAGTGGTTCTACTGCACTCGCTGTAGAACTCTTCCAGGTTCTTCTAGAAAAGCGTGATGACTTTTACAAAGCATTTCCCCAGGAGAATATTTGTCTCTCCACAGCTCTGCCACAGTTGGCTTTTGCTTAACAGCAATTTTCTCTCAGATCTCCTTGTGGACAGTATACCTGTTCATTGTCTTAGACACACGTTAAAAGCAGAGTGCAGTGGGAGTGATAAATTTGGGTTCTGAAGAAAGAAAAGAACTGGGTTCAGATCCCAGCTTTATTAAGGAATTGTTCAAATGTGAGGCAAGTTGCCTGACTTTTCAGCACCTCAACTTTCTCATCTGTATTATGAGAAAAACTGTAGTGCCTAACTCATGGAGTTATTATACAGAATAAATAAGATAATGTATGTGAAATACGTGGCTCAAATACTCAAATGTTGGCTCTTATTTTGAATGTCATTATAAATGATAAAAGGAGGGAAGGGAACTGATTCAAGTATCTACTATGTTTTAATCCAATATTAGTGCTTTTCTATGTTTCTTGTTTAATCTTCACAGCAGTCCTGTGAAAAAGTATTATTCCTATTTTAAAGATGAGGAAACTGGTTGTAGAGGTTCCATCACACAAGTAGCCTGATGGACTCCAAATTTATTATCCTCTTTCCATGACTTCATGCTATCTCCAGTTATCTATTTGCCATTGGACTTTGATAAGTATCTCTTACATATTTTTCCAATGTCTGGTTTCTCTCTTTGGGTTTAATTATAGTTTGTCATACAAATGCTTTTACATATATCACAGTCCATGAATCTTGTTTCTGACAGAATACTTAATTTCTTTAGTAGGCTGAAATCTATCACCTCACCAGAGCTAAGAAAATATTATTCTGCTTCCTTCAAGAAGTTATGGCAGGTTTATAGTTCACTCTGTGCTCTGTAGGAACTAATCAGCATGGGGTGAAAAACAGGCCTATAGGCTAACCCATCTTCACTGGAGGGCAAGACCTGCACCCCACTCCTGACTTCTCTCTCCTTACTTCCAGTCAGTCTCCAGATACCCTGGGCTCTCTCCCCCACTTCCATGCCTTTATATAAACCAGGAATTGGACTTGGAAAACCCTCTCCGGTTTGTCTACCTGAAACTCTGCAATCCTTTGGGCCACGCCTTCCTTCTGGGAAGTCGTCATCCCCACCCCAACCAAGAGATATGAGATGGCCTTCCTGAGTGCATCTCCTGGGCTTCCCTTCCTTTTCATCCATTCATTCATTATCTCTTAATTGTCCATTTATGTACTGGCACATCACACAATGACGGGTCTACTTGAGGTTTTTGAGGGCAGAGACCCTCTTTTCCATGCTCAGCATCTTGCACATGAACTAGCACACATTTGATGGATAAATGATGAATTGACAAAGAAAGAAATGGTTCAAAATGCCTAATTAAATGGTGATTCCTTCTCCTGTTGTACAGCCTATGGTTTTTTACAGATTAAGTTCTGAAATGGCTTGATTTTATTTCTGGAATGTCTAGTCATTCCCACTGATTGATTTTTGTTTTAAACTTGATTCCATATGATCTGGAGAACTGCCACTTTATATTAAAATGGGTAGCATAGGTCTGACTCTAACATACATTTTTTTAAAAGCTGATTTTTCCTCTTTTATCTACAAAAGGAGAACGTAATTGGTATTGAATTAAATTTGTGCATGGGCCTTTCTAATTTTAAAGTAAACTAACTTACTGTGTTTCTCTTTTTGCCCTCAAATGTACTACCCAGTCACTGCTTCTCTGTTAATCTTTAGAATCAGGATGCCTGCTTTTCCCTCTTCTAACTAGTACTGATTTTCTATTTCTATTGTTTTAACCTTCAAGTCTATGTTACCTTTGTTGGAACCTGCCTCAAATCCTTTTCTGAAAGAAGCAGGCTGTGAATAAATGAGTGAGCAAATGGCTAGTCAGCCAGGACATCCAACTCTCAATAGAATGCTTTGTCTTCAGAATTTATGATAATTTACTCCAAGTTTTAAGATAACATGCATCATTTGGGGGAACAGAGAAACACTAAATCAAACAGGGAGATTTCGGGACTCTGAAGGAACAACCTAGAAGCAGGAAGAGTAATGCTTTACACACTTTCTCTGGTTTAATCCTCACCACAACTGAGGCAAGTGTTTAGTTCCCCCATTTCACAGGCGAGGAAAGTGAGGCTCTGAGAAGTTCAGTAACTCACTCAGGGTTGCAAAGCCAGCGTGAGGTAGAGCCTGGGACAGAATTCAGGATGAAGTCCAGAGGATGAAGCCTTTCCAGACTAGACTTTGTGGCCTCCAAATTAAAATCACATAAAATGTTTCCCACAAGATGCCAACTTGAGACCCACATATTTGGTGCAGGGAAGGGAGCAGAGTTTGAATGTGTAAAAAAAAAACAATCCTCCTCCTTGCTGTAACCAAATGGACAGGAGAGATAGTTCAATGAACTTTCTTCGTGTAATATTAGCAGTGATTCTGCCACTTGGAGCCTCCTGATGTTTCCATGTGAATGTACCCAGGCAGGAGTTCCCTGTGCCTGCCCCTTTCTCCCAGACAGGGGCGGGGGGCGGGTGGACTTTCCACAGCATAGCAGCCCTACCTTTCTCACAGTAGGGCTCCCCATCTTCCATGTGGAAGAGGCTGTTCCCGAAGGGCTTCTTGCAGGCCGCACAGATGAAGCAGGTGGTGTGCCATGTCTGTCTCAGGGCATGCATCACTTCCTGAGGAAAAGAGCTTTAGCTCAGGGTAGAAAGGTCCGGGGGAGGGAGGGAGCTGGGCTTGACATCCCCACCAGGCCCCAGCCACTTCTGGAACATCCCATGGGAACAGGGCAGGAGAGCTCAAGAAATGGACCTTGGATGCACCAAAGGAAGGCCCAGGGTGGCAGAGGAGGGATTCCTACTCATACAGTACTTGCTGGGTGCCCAGGTTCTGCTAATGCTTACGTAACTGTGATGCAGAATGCTCCCATCAAACCTGGGAGGGAGGTACTGCTTATTAACACCATCTTACCAAAGGGGCATTGAGGGCCAAGGCAATATGCAGGTACATGGTGAGGTCAGGCTATGAAGTGATAACTTGCTTTGCAGAAGGTCCGCCACCACTTCAAGCTGTGTGTCCCAGGCATGTAATCATTTCTCACTTCAAGACTTCAAGTTAATTTGCTCCCTAGTTCATGGATGGCAAACTGACTCCCTTCCAGGATAGAAATGGAGTTGTTCTCTCTCCATTAAATCAACTTCTTGGCTTTCTACTGGTACCCCCACAGTCTTGGGAAGGGGAAGAGATTGGTTGGGGAAAAGACAAGGGTCAGAGGAGAAGGATACTGCCTACTTACCCCCATGATTTTGGTATTGCACTTGGCACAGATTGGGGCAAAAAACTGCTCATAACACCGCTCACAGTAAACATTGTTCTGCTCCTCCACAAAGCACACGTCTGCCAAAGAGTTCTTGCAGTATGCACAGTTGAATTCTTCTGGGTGCCAGGAGCGGCCCATGGCTACCAGAAAGGGGCCCCTGGGAAGCAGAGAACAGCATCTGCTAAAGCAGCCCCCAAAATTTGAGAACAGATAGTTCAAGACCCCCAACAATGCCCATATTCTAACCCAAAACCCTGACTTTTGTGACTGTTCTAATGAAATAATGTGAAATTCAGATAAAGCTCCATGCAGAAAGATGTTCATTGCGCATCATTTACATAAACAGAACTGGGGAGCAACTCAAACATTCACCAGTATGGGATGGGATAAGCATATTATGGAATATCCATTCAGTTGACTACTGATAATTACAATAAGAAGAGCAATGATGATGGTGCTGATGGCTAACATTTACTAAGTGCTTACTCTGTGCCAGGCACTGGTCAAGAAGAAATTTGTATTTATTAACTTGTTTAATTCTCACAACAATCCTATGAAGTAGGTACTATTATGATACCCATTTTCAGATAAGAAAACCGAGGCACAGAGAAGTTAAATAAGTTGTTCGAGGCCATAGTATGGTAGACCTAGGACACAAACCTGGGGAGTCTAGTTCCACATTAGTAGTCAGAAAAATAGAACTATAAAGAAATATTTTATATTTTAATTTTCACTTTCTGAATTTTCCAATTCTTCTCTAATGGGTATTACTTTCATTTTAAATAAAAGTGTATTATATATATATATATATATATATATATATATATATATATATATGATCACCACCCCTAAGCACCCCCCCACACACAAATACTATAAACATACTATATTCAGACAAGCACTATTCATCATCCCTTGCTTCTAAAGGTGAAGTCATTTATTTTTAATTTAAAGTGGCAGATGCTCACCAAAGCCCTGAGCAACACAGGCTTGTCTGTGGAAAGATCCAGAAGCAACTCTAAAGGAAAGCTGGGTCAAAACCAGCACTCTCAGCCAACTTGCAATGTGCCCAATAAATCTACTGAAAATAAAACCTGCCATTCCCAGAACCCGGCCTTAGCCCAAGGTCCTGGCACCAGGTACCATGCTCAGAGTTTCACCCACTTACCTCATGGAGTCCACCCAACTCCCCAGGGAAGTGGGTGTCACACAGGGGTAGAAGCTAAAGCTCAGAGAGGGTCAGACCAGATGGCTAGTCAGAGGGACCTGAGGCTGCCCTGCACACAGCCTTCTCCCTGTACCTGCCTTCCCATCTCCCCACCCCACACCAGGGTTCAGACAGTGGTGGGAAAGCAACCCATACCCCCACCCTTCCAGCACCCCAGCACAGAGGCACAGCTGGACCATACCGGATAACATTGTTGCAGTGGCCACAGAGCGGAGTCCGGCTGCTGGCTGGGAAGCGCTCCGCCCTCTGGAAGGTACCCCTGGCAAGGGGGGACACCTGGGAACCTGTTAGGGTGTAGGCAGGGGTTCCCGGGGGCAGGGTCTGCTTGCTGATGGAAGTGGTGCTCTTGCCAGAGGCAAACTTCTGAGAGAAGCTGTCGTCTGTCACCCATGGGGGTCGGCTGGCAGATTCAGAAGGGCCTCCGCTGTAGGCCACTGAGGGTGCAGGGTTATAGCCTGGGGCTGGTGAGGGGGTATAGGCTGGTGCTGGTGAGGGAGAATAGGTGGGGGCAGGCGACAGAGTATAGGCAGGGGCAGGGGAGGGGGTGTAGGGAATTGGACTGTAATTGGCCCCAGGGGATGGGCTGTAAGTAGATGCAGGCACTGCAAGCCAAAAAGACCCAAAGAAAATGTGTCAGGAACTCATTTCCCCCAACTTCCCCTACCCCACCCCACCCCACCCCAGCCAGAGAAAGGTGATTTTAATATCAGAGCAGGACAAATTCAATTTTTACTGGAAACACAGTCCTGAATTTCTTGATGCCCTGGACTTGAATTTGCTGCAGGAGCCAAGGTAGATAAAGGGCCCTCAGAGCAGGGTCCCTAGGAGCTATGACGGGGCTGGGAAGGGATATAGCTATAAATATATGCGGCTGCCTGGGGTGAGGCTCACTGGGCTTTGGCTGCCAAAGACCTGCAGAAGGCAGGGAATGGCGTTAGGGGGTAAGCCAGGCTTCTATCAGAGTCCCCTGGGCCTGGAAGAGGGTGAGAGTGGGTCACCTTGGTCTTGACTGGAAGATGCTCTGGTTACACTCTGACCCGTGATTTGAAATCTGAAAAGCCTCAATCACGTGTGTTTGCTGAACCTGAACCTAGTTCAGTCTTTGGGACAAAGCAGATGACAAGGAAATAGGGGTTTTAGGTTCAGGTTTCAGGATTAGCCACAATTGTTTTCTGAAAAACATCTTGGCTTGATTTGTACTGAGGGGAAATTCCATCTTGGTTTGATTAGTGTGTGTTGGCGGGGGATGGGGGTGGGGCTTGAAGGAGTCAATCAGAGGGAGCCTGGGCAGAGTTGCTAGGGTGACAGAGCCCAGGTCCAGCTGCCTTTGAGGCATCCATGCTCTCCTGTATCACTTTGGTGGAAAGTAAGAGTGGGTCTGAGTGACTATAGAGGTTACCAAGGAAGTCAGAGTATAGGAGGAGAATGCATTGCCCACTTCTAGAACCACCTCCTCCAGTTCACTGAGAGTCAAAAAACCTTTTTGAGGTGATGGCACAAAGGAGCATTGCAGCTTACCCAAAGCCTTTCGAGGCCTGGGCCCTCAAAACCCAGGAATCTTAGTGCTCTGTTGCCTCTGCTATGAAACCAGCTGGGGCAGACCGAGCTGCATCCCACACACATTGTCCAGCCAGCCTCTTCTTCCAGTGAGGAAGTCCAGATGCCTCACCTCAACTCAGTCTGCTCTTATGGAAAGAGGCTTCATGGAGGCATGTCAGGGTCATGTCATGTCATGTCAGCCTCCCTCCCTATTCCTGAGCCTCTGCTGAGGGGTACAGAGGCAGCCTCCACAAGGATCCAGCCTAGGAAGTAAGGCCTCTCTTAGGGATAAAAGCCCTACCCTGGTGTCCAGTCTCGTCTACCTGGTTCCCCTGTACCACCTTGGGTGGCCTGTGGCCTGCTGCTCCAACTATGTGCCTTCTACTTCCAGATAACTAACTAGCCCTTCAGAGTTAAATATCATGGAAACTTCTGTACTGGGGGTGGAGAGGGACTAGGCCTGTGTTAAGGAAAGCTGAAGAAGTAAAACCCCCCACAACCCTGCCTTGGAGCCATCCTGGGAGCAATACTGGCTTCATCCACAAAAAAATTGTCTTCCCACTTACTAAAGGGGTAGAGTAGACACATAACAGATCATCTTTGTTGGTCCCATATATAGTTGAGGTCACTGAGGCTCAGACAGAGCCAGCAAGTGCCAAAGCAAGTCTCCAAACCCATTCTTTCTATCACCCCAAGCTGCCTCTGTAAAGAACACGAGTCTGATGTCCATAAAATCTTGGTGCATAGTGTCACTGGGTAACTGTCAGTGTGGAGGAGGCTCCATGTTCTGGCATGTAGCACAGCATTTAGTAGAACAGCTCTACTATATCCTGGCTATGTGTTCTTGGGCGAGTTCCTTAATATCTCTGGGCCTGAATTTCCTTATCTAAAAATGGCAATAATAATTCTTAGTATCTTACAGGGTTGTTATGAGGATTAAGGGAAATAAGTACCTGGCACAGTGTATGTGTCACTAAATGTTAATGAAGATGATACGGATAGTGACTCCTGGGTCTCAGGGTCAGGATGAACTGTCAGCTCATCTCACATCCTAGTGGTCACCTCAGGGAGGCCAGCCCAGGTAGACTGTGGGATGTGGGGAGTGAGGGGTGGGGTGGAAGATGTGACACCCTGAAGTCAGGTAACCTGGGGCTGGGTCTACTCACCAGTGGTGGAATACATGACCCTATTGTCTGCCTCACAGGCAGTGGTGAGGACCTACTGGAGTGACATGGTACTTGCACTTTGTAAATTTGTAAAGCCCAATTCAAGGTGTTGTCATCTTCCCTAACAACCTTGCATAGCTCTCAAGTGCCCAAAGCAGAGTCTCAAATTGCTGGGGGCAAAAGTGATGGGAAGAATGCTGCAAAGGAAGGGGTGTGAAGGTGATCAGCAGAACTTCAGACGAGTTTCACCCCTCTTTGTTACATATAATGAGGTTCAGTCCAAAATTGTTTTCTTTCTGTAAAGTGGGGGATCTCTGCTAAAGGGGATTAAGAACAAAATCCCTAATCCTGTGCTGTCCAGCTTACATTAGTCTTATGTGGCTGTTGAGCCCTTGAAATGTGGCTTGTCTGAATTGAGAAGTGCTATCGGGGTAAAATATATACCAGATTTCGAAGACTTAGTACAAGAAAAGATTCAAAATATCCTAATAATTATTTTATATTGATTATATATTGAAATAGTGTGAACATACCGAGTTAAATAAAATACATTAAAATTAATTTCACTTGCTTCCTTTTACTTTTCTTTAAAACATGGCCACTAGAAAATTTATTTTTATTGGATAGTGCTGTCCTAATCAGAACAGTAGCTACCAAGTACCAACTTTTTCCACACGCCAGGCCCTTTATGTCCATTATTTCATATATCACTCAGTGCAATTCAATGAGGCAGATAATATCATCAAATCCATTTTATAAATGAATAAGGAACTGAGACTTGGAGTGCTTAAGTGACTAACTCAAAGTCTTTGAGATAGTGAACTACTTGGCTCAACTGGAGCTCGGGTGGTGGGATTCAACGTCTGATCCCTCTCACCCCTTAACCACGCCCTAGGCAGCAAAACAAGCTCCTTCCAAATCACACCCTTGTCTACTTTTCCTGCCTCCTCCCAGGAATACATAACCCTATTTCTTCTACCTGGCAGATACCTCTTCCCTCCTCCGAACTTTTTGATCCATCCTCCTTTTTTAAGCGCCCACAACACAAGGTCTCAGTAGTAAGGGGCAGGCCAGAATCTGGACCTAGGTTTGGCCGCTTCCTTGCGCAGGCCTACACGCATCCGGAGCCGGGGGCCTTCTCTTCAGTGCACCGCCAGGAAGCTCCCCTCCCCTATCGCGTTCCCACATTCCAGGAGAGCGGGGAGGGCGAAGGGAGCAGTTGCTCCCAGTGCCCCTTCCATCGGCATCCTTCAGCCCGGCTCGCTGCGCCACCCCCGACGTGCCGGGAAAGACTTGATATCCCGTCTCGGAGCCCCGGGCTGTTGCTATTTCTTCGTGACGGAATTCAGTTCGTCCAAATTAGAAGGTGATATTTCATCTCTAATTGGCAAGTTCAAAAGGCCTCTATCGCACTCGGCGGCCTCGGGAATGTGTAATTAAACAAGGTGAGTTCTGACTCACTGCACGTTGGGCCTGACTTCTGGTGAGCGCCCGGGCCCTGCCCGGCCCGCGGGCCGACATGGCCTCCCCTGGCCCGGGCCTCTGCCGCCCAACCCACTCCCGAGCCCCAGGTGCTCTGGGGAGCGGCCGCCCAGCCCCGGCGCCAGCGATAAGATCTGGGCTGTGAACGCCACCCTGAGCCCGGAGGAGACCCCGCGGGGAGCTGCGGCCGCGCTGGGGCGCTCCCGCTCCGGGGCAGGGATCGGTAGAAGAAAGGAAGGGGGCTCGGGCCCACGTTATCCACTTCTCCCCAGGCTGCCTGTCAGCCGCCCCTGGATCCCACCCGGATCTGTCCCCAGGTGATGGGGTGGAGGCAGGCCGCCTCCTTCCCTCCAGGAAGGAATGAGTTAACGTCTGCCCGGCCTGAGAACGCCGCGGAGGCCCGGGCTCCGGCACGTCTCGCCTGCTTGGGCCACAGCCCGGGAAGGAGGAGGGAAGGGGCGCCGCGCGGGCCAGGCAGTGCGCGCCCCCGGAGCCGTGCTGTCCCCTGGCGGACCTTCGGAAAAGAGCCGGGGGCCAGGGCCAGGGCGCCGAAGCCCGGGGCCCGCCCCGGAAGGTGCCCAGAAGGACCCACCTAGGAGGAGAGCCCTGCTCGGGCTTGGGACGGATATGCCCTCCTGGTCCCCTCCACCCCAGCCTCATCTCCACTCGCCGCTGCTCCAACAGACTCCTTTCCACCCTCCCTCTGGTGTTCCCCATCTCCGCAGGATAGCCGCTTCCTTCAGCTCCATCTGATTTTTTACCATTGCAGTCCGTTCCAAATTGTTACCTAATCCTGTGGATTTTTAACCTCAGAGCTTTGTGACCCTGCCTCTGAAGGGACAAAGAAGGGCACCTCCTGTGTGCCCAGCACTGAGCTAGGTGCTTCATTTCATCTTCAGAACACAAGGCTTACACAGTATCATGACTATCTTTCAAAGGAGGAAATTCTGGCACAGGAGATGAAGTACTTTGCCTTAGATAACAGAGCAGGCCTTAGCAAGGAGTCTGCCGGATGCTAAAGCCCCTTCTACCACCCACACTCAATACTGCTGTCAGAATGAGTTCTGTAAACTGAGGGCTTATAGGACTCTTCTACCCTACACAAGTCAAGTTCTCCAAGCAAGGCCCTTCCTGATTCAGTCCGTCTTGTCTCCCCTGCTCTCCTGCCACAGTGAGAATACTCACTGGGGTTTCTCATTTTCCCTAACAAGACATGTTCCAGAGTTCAGACTTTATGGCCCTTTATTTACTCTCTCTTTCATGACACAAAGAAGGCTCCTGCCTGTTCCCTTAGTTACCTCATTTTTTCCTGAACAAGACATTAACTTCCTCACTTTCCTACTCCCTACTCCCCATTGCAAGTGTGTGTGGGGGGAACACTTGTGATTCTCATCAGCATGTATTCATTTGTTTCTATTTATCTCTTTACAGGGCAGCTCTACTGTGCCAGACCAAAGTCAGGTACTGGGGATAGTGGAGACAATATGCCATAGCTCTAACCTTCGGGAATTCAGAGTCAGAATCCAGTAGGAAAGAGAGGGTAAATGGTGATATTAGCACTCCAGGCCTGGATGCCAGGAGCCCTCCTGTGGGTACATCCTATAGATCAGGGTACAGGGGACCTTCCCCCAGCCTGGGAAAATCCCTGCTAAAGAGCCCCTAGGTTTACTGAGCAGGGACAGGCAGAGGAAGGTAGGGTACAAGCTAGCCTGAGACTTGCCCTGGGCCTTTGGGAACAGGCCTAACATTGGCTAGGAAAGAGGGAATCATAGGGCTGAGCCCTCATCCCAATAAGAGGGTCCTAGGCACTGAAAAGAATGGAAACCAGAGGATGGAACAGATAGCCATTGAGCTCAGCCACCAGCAGACCCTGTGCTGGCCACTCTGCTGCCTCACCTGTCCTTTCCATGCCTCCAGTTGCCCTGCTTCAGCTAGGGAAATCAAAGACCAGACAGGTTGATACAGTAGGTCTGTCCAAAGCCCACTGCATTTTTAATATAGCTGCCTGTCCTCCAGCTTAAGCCAGACCAAGACTCCTAGAGAAATAAGCTCTTACTTCTAAACCGTCTTCCCTCACCTTGAGCCTGAAAATCCCCAGCTGTAAGCATCCTTTTCCTAAGAGCTAGGAGGCTTCAGCCCTGCCTGGCCCTGCCCACCTGTCTTCTCCAGGGCCAGAGGCAGGCTTTATAGGTCTGGCCCACAACTAGGGGAAGGAAGGCCTCACTGACCACCATCCTTCTGGGGATGTGACCTTAGGGCTGACCCTTGAAGCCCATACCAAGTCTGACAGCTTCCCCTCCGGCTCTGCTTCTCACCTGGCTGGTAGACAGAAGGCCGAATGCTGGCAGTGGTGACGACCCGGGGCTTGGGTGCAGGGGCAGCTTGGGTCTCACTGTATGTATGGGTGGCAGGTGCTGGAGAGGTCACGTTGGTGGGACTGTAGGCAGAAGCCTGGGGCCTGGAACCAAGCGGGGGAAGAGTTAGAAGCCAGAAGGACAGCCCCACCCAGGCCCTGGGGCCTGAAGCCATAGCAGGTTGGCTCTCCAATCTTCAGGAGCCTCTATGAGGAGGAAACCTAACAGAGATGATCCTGGACAGGTGCCAGAGGCTGTGAAGGAAAGCCCCTGGGAGTCTTAAAAGGGAGGAAGCTGTTCCTTGGTTTCTGAGTCTTGGTGAGTTTGGTGAAAGCAGCAGATATATCTCAAAAATCACAGCTCATTGCTGATGTCACCACCTGAGGGAGGAAAGCTACCAGCTGGACAGGAGGATGCATGGAAAACCCTTCACTACCATGAGAAGAGACTGCAAGGGTAGATCTGGGACTGGAGGAGTCAGGGCAGATGAGAGAAGAAGGTGGTCAGAGCTGCCCCACTTTATTGACCTTCTGACCTCTGGGGCACATCATAGCCTCAGACCACCTGGCTCCCCACCTACTTCTGCTTCCCCCTTTCTGTTGTTGCTGAAGGTAGCTGCAAAGTCTTAGGTTTCTGAGCTAGAGTGCTCTAGGGAGGGCTCATGGGAAGCTAGGAGAGTCCCCTCCAACACACACACGCATGCACGCTTCTCTTTCATATAGAATTCTTCCTGTTGCCCTCTTCCCACTGGATTAGCTGCCAAGAGGCCTAGAGCAATCTTTTCCTACTTGTGACCCAGAAACCAAAGAGATGGAAAAAAGTCTCCAGTTCATTGCCCTCAGAAAATGCTGTACTTGGCCTCTGCTCTTGGAGAGCTAAAGGCTCCAAGAACTCCTGGAGTTAAGCAGAATGTTAAACTTTGCTGAACCAGTGTTTCCCAATTTCATTTGTCTGTGAAACCTTTCTTTCTTCTTCTTCTTTTTTATTTTTTCATTTAAAACTAATGAACGCCTTACAGAACATGTCCCTGGTCTCTCCCTGCGTCTTTCAGATCCCAACAGGAACAATGCAACCATACCCAGAGTAAATGCGTCATTGATGAGGTGCTAGAGAAGTGAGCACCTAGAAATTTACTGACCCTCGCCAGCCCATGGCTTCCTGCTTTCCTTGCATCTGTTTCCCATGGGCCCAGTGCCTGTGCATCATGCTGGGCAGAGTCATAGAATAGGGAGTACCTTCCTCTCTAGGGCTCTGGGAAGGGGTGGCTCAGAGCTGAGAACCTACTGCCAAGCTCCTATTTACTGTTTATCTCCCCAGAAGGACAGTGTGGAGGAGGAATGAGCCTCAGCCAGTCAGCATCCCAGGCCTGGGCAGTGTGCAGACTTACCCTGGCACAATGCCATGTTTCTGGTTAAATGAGGCCATTGTCACCCTTCCCTGGGTCTGCCTGCCCTTCTCTGATAAATCCCAGTGAAGACCAGTGGAGTAGGAGCCTCAATGGAAGAGGAAGAGGCAGCGTCCATGGGGTTCCCAGCTTCTGCTGTTGTGAGAGAAGGCCTAGTCGGTGGGTCTTAGCCAGACTTTCCCACCAGTGGAGGGTGTTTTCCCAGCATCCCAGGAGCTATGGGTCCTGTGTCAGGAACCGGTATTGGGGGAGGAAGCAGAAGCTTAAGATATCCAGCAAGAATTCTAAGGCCATGCTCTAGTAAAGGGCTGGTTGGCCATTTGTCTTCCACTTGCCCCCTCTAGCTCCATCCCAGCCCTGTGCAAGAAAGGGAGGTAGCTGGGAGTTCTCTGGGTCCCCAAACTCCACCCAGGCCTTATCTCTCTTTGCAGGGCAAAGTGAAGGAAGGATATGCCCTGTTGAGGGAGTCCCATGGGCCTCAGGACACAGAGGCCTGATGTGTGATGCAGGAGTCTGCTCTTGAGCAGGACCCCAGCATGTAGTGATCCCCTACCCAAATCCAGGAGGCATCTTCCTACTCAGCAATGGGGGAAAATTTCTTATCCTCATCTAAGCTTCTTCTTTGTGCATTTACCTGAAGTGATTCTGGTGTGCAGAGGGGAAACACTTGCTAAGTGCCCCCAAGGAAGCTGAGCCAGAGGTTGGCCTGGCTCACCCTTGAAACCTAAGTTGGGCTGTGGAAAGGCTGGCTCCATACCATCTGGATCATTGTGTAGCCCCAGGAGTAGGGGTGCAGCCTGCAGGTATGTGGGTCACTCTGTTCACCCTTCGTATCCCTCAGGCTGCACCAGGGACCCATGCATCCTGACTCAGAGAGGCATGTCCTTTGGCAAAACCCTGGGAGAGGAGCATGGGAGACTGAGAGAGCTGGCTCTGACCCTAATACCAACTTGACAGCTCAGCTCAGCTCAGAAAGAGTTGGGTCTGCTGGGCCTGTTATACTGCCTGGCCACTCCAGAATGATCTGTCAGCTTATCCCCTCCACTTCCCCGCACCTCCCAGCACCCCTCTAACAGCCCCACTCCTGCTTTCGCTGAGTATGCAGGAAGGCAAGTTGGAAAGCAGTAACTTGCAATACTTGAGAGCATTTTATGTGCTAGGTGTTTTATGCACACTTTTTCTACCCCAATCCTGTAAAATAGACATTGCATTAAATATCATAGCAGATGAGGAAAATGAGGTTCAGAGTTTAGTCATTTTCTGAAGATTATAGGCCCTAAGTAGTAGAGCAGGGATTCAAATCCCACTGTACCAAGTGCCTCTGGAGTTAGCATGCTTCTCTATCAAGAGAAGAAAGGCTAAGGGACAAGGGAAAATTCGTCGCTAAATATCTGACCTGCCTCTGTGCCCAGGTCAATGCTCCCTTTTCTGTGGAGCCTTCCTTGACTTTCCGCGGGGACACCTTTAATTCTCCTTACTTCCAGTTCCAGGAACACAGACTTCCCATAGTCTGCCTTTGTTATCTAACCGTGTGTGTGTGTGTGTGTGTGTGTGTGTGTGTGTGTGTGTGTGTGTGTGTATCTCTTGCTAGAGTGTGTGTCCCTGGAGGGCAGCGTAGCACATATTCCTGCCTCTGTCCTCAGCAATACAGTGCACTCCCCTTCACTCTCTGCAGCAAGCAGTGCTACCCTTGGCCTCCCCAGCGCCCTGGGCCCCTAACCACATTGTATGGGCCTTTCTGAGGACTAGACACAGCTGTCAACAGATACACCCAGGGTAAGGCCTTTCCTGCCTCCCTTCCCCACAGCCAGGGCCAGTATCTGTGGGCCAGTTACCTTGGACTGTCTGCAGCACTTGAGGCAGGGGCTGCAGCAGAGGCAGAGGCAGAGGCAGCAAGGGCAGCGGCTACAGCCAGGGACGGTGAGGCTGCGCTGGGAGAGGCAGCAACAGGCAGCTGGGCAGAAGCAGGCAGCAGTGGAGTGGTGGCCTGGCTGGTGCACACTGGAGCATGCTCAATAGGGGTGCTGATGAGGTGGGACCAAGAAAGACAACAGGTCAAGGGGGCCCCTCTGCATGATGGGGGTAGGGGGCAGTGGCTGCAGTAAAGGCAGGCTGGGTAGAAGGCACTATCAGTACTGCAAACAGCAAGGTGTATTCCAGAAGATGTATTCCCAGCCTCAGGGAAAGAGTACTCCCAAGACTCTAAGAGGGAAGGGTTCAGACCACAAGGAAGATCGTAGTAATATCAAAATTATTCTCAAGCCTGGTGAGATTCCCAACTCCCAGTTTTGTACACTTCTGAATTTTTCTGAGTATGTATTACAAAACTACAGTGTGGTGGAAAAGTAGATTGAATTATCAACCAAGGTTCCTCCCTTATCCTGTTTTCCTTTTTCTTTTCCCCTTCCCCATTTAGTTAGTGGCACACATTGCCTTTGAAAAGGGGTGATACATTGAGAAAAGCAGAGGTAAGATATTTGAGGGTCAAGGGCTTAGGCTCTGGAATGGTGAGAGCCTGGACTTTGGGCTGCAAAGGACTCAGGGCACTGACAACACATTTGGAAGATGTATGAAAGCGACCATGCCGGGCAGATTGAGGTTATCTGGGCCACAAAGGGGGCATCGTGCTGTGGGGGATTCAAGAAGAGAGGCAGCTGTGCTCCTTTTCTGAAGTCCAGAGAGACTAAATCTCTTGTTTGGGTAAACCCTGGGGAGATAGTAGGCCCTCAGGGTCTCATATTCCCATGGTGAAGGGGAAGGCTGATCCAACACAGCCCAAAGATCCCCAGGCTATTGTATGCCCTAGCTGCTGTAGAGGGTTTCTCATACAACCAAGAGTGACATGGCCATGGCCCTGAGTGCCTGCACATCTGAAAGTCACTTAAATTGAGAACAAGAGAGGTGACTGCTGTGCCAGTGCGGGCCAATGTGACCAAACAGGGTGGGGATATCCCTGCAGATGCCACTGCAGGCAGACCATGTCAAGGACCAGGTGCCTGGATGCCCCACTCTGCCCACACTGTTATTCTATAAGCATCTCTTCCCCAGAACCGCTCTAGGTAAGACAGGAGCATCAGAGCCTGGGTTGATGGGATTAGATTTCTGCCACCTATGAAACAGGGCAGAGAATACAAATTAAATTATAGGAAAGCAAAGAAATGCACATTCTTTGCTCATCTGGGTCACTGAATTAAGATCTGTACTTGCTACAGCAGTAATAAGATTCTGTGACTCTTATGATTGGGAATGGCTGTAATTCATTTATTGACCTGGTACTATGTGCCAGGCATGTCTGTAGTTCCTTACAACTGCCCTCTGATGTGGATATTAGTGACTCTATTTAATAGATGAGGGAATGGGGACAGAGGATTCAATTGCTCAAGCTCTTAGGACATATAGGTAGTGACAGCAAGATCTGACTGAGGAGCATTTGAGTTGAAGCTTTCCCCAGTACCTCAAGTGGCCCCTCATGGAGGAAAAAAATCTTATTTTTACAGTCAGGCAAGTAAAATTTTTTGCCCCAACAAAAGGCACTCTTCTTATTTGAAATAATTAGAATAATAATCTTTCCTCTGTGAGTGTTTACCATATGCCAGGCCTTGTGCTAACAGCTGGATAAGCATTACTTCATTTGATCTTTTCAACCTTGCTGGATGATTGATATCAAGATCCTCAGTTTACAGATAAGAAAACTGAGGTCCAGAGAGGCTGAATCTCCGCTAAAACATCACAAAGCTGCCAAGTGGCAGAGAAGGGTGTGAGCCCTAATCACCGCAACACTTCTCAGACTTTAATATGCAGATAAATCGCCTGAGAATCTTGTTAAAATGAAGCTTCTGGTTCTGAAGGTCTAGGTCTGGGTGGGGCTGAGAGTCTACATTTCAAACACACTACTAGGTGATGCTGATACTGCTGGTCCATGAAACACATTTTAAGAAGGTGCTACAGAGGTCTGTCTCAGATAGGAATGCCAGAGAGCCATAGGCTGGTTTGCTGAATTGCTCTCCTCTATCCAGTGAGGTGTAGAACAGAGAAAGGTGTGAAATGTGAGAGGGCTGGTAGAAAAGAGCTGGAGAAGTGGCAAAGTTGTTGGTTGACTGCTCTATGGGGGGACCACTATTCTTTTCTGTGATTATGTAGGAAACATTCAGGATGAACAAGGACAGTAGCCATGTCCTGACCAGCCCTTTCCCAGCTTAGTAGTTCAGAGAGGAGGCCTCAGGCAGCCCAGTTCTCATGCCTGCAGCAGTGTTTAGCTCAAGCTCTTCCATGAGGCCACTCACTCATCCTCCATGAAAGAACCCGGCTTCTGGAAGCTATTCCTGTGAAGTGACTGCCTCAGAGAAGTAGGTGGAAGTACTAAAGCCATGTCGCTGAGCTAGCTGACAGACCCTCATCACGGTGTGGGCAAGTATGATCTGGGAAGACCTAGGCTGACACAGGACACCCAGTCTCCTTTATCTGTTTCTCCTTGACCCTCTGCATGCTTCCAGTGGGTTTCTGGGAACTAAGAACACCACTCAGGACATGAGTGATGAAAATGTCTGGGCTAAGGACAATATTCTGCAGAACAAATAGGAAATGGGTTTGCCTGTCCTTTTTGCTCCAATTCCCTGCCAGACTGGCTTACTTGGTGCTCTCCCCAGACATGATTCCAAATGAACCCTGAATTCTTGAGGGAAGGGGAGGATGCATAAAACTGGAGCTAGATGTGGGTCCTAGGAAAATTCATGATCTACTGCAGGGTCAGGACAAAGGACATGCACATGAGCCTGCTACTCGGGGTTCTTGCTGAGTGGCATCTTATCTAGGACCACCGTCTGTAGACACGAAGCATACAGGGCCTAGGGGAGGTAGGGATAGGCATTGAAGGGCATCCTGAAGGATCTTGTCTAGGCCAGTTCCTGTCAGAAGTTTCATGAGCCCCCAAAAACCAAGGAGGGTGTTTCAGAGAACAAGTATGCAGAGAATTTACTTGGCCCTGATTCAGTCCTAAAGACAGTGCCTATAAGATCACCTCAGCCTGGTTTAAGACTAGTCTACAGCTGCCTCCTGCCCCACTCATAATTCACTTTAAATGTCTAAACAAAAACCAAACCAAACCAATTATATTCAACCATGCATGGGCAGGGTATGGCCAGAGGAGAAATACAGCCTGGCTACAGTTCCCTTTTCATCCCATCTCTTCCTTCAACTCAGTTGGCATCAAGGTAAAGCATGCCAACCTTGTACCCCTGCTCTCTTGTGGTAGCCCTTAGTTGATGCTCTTATGGACAGCAATGATATTATGCATGGAAAGGATGGGCTGGTATTGGTGGTGGTGGTGCTAGGTCTTGGGGTTTGTGGTCATTGGGCTCAGGCTGGAGCTGTTGGTGATGGTGGAGGTGTTGTGACTGATGGTGCTGGGAAGTGGATGCCATTATTGGGGAGATGATATTATTTGTATTAGTTAAGAGAATGAAATATGAAGATCTTTGTTAATTGGATGATGACAGAACACCTGTCAGGTGGTTGGTCTTGAAACTGTTCACTCTGCCACCCACCTGCTTGATGCTTCATCTTGCAGCCTGATACTACTGCTCAGGGCAGCCTTGACCATGTCACTTTGCAGCAGGGTTGCTGCACTGGACAACTCCAGAGGCCCCACTGAAATTGTAGTCTATGTGAATGAGACTCCTTGAGAACAGTGCACAGCAATCCCCATAGGCTTCAGTGTGAATAGTGCTCAGCAACTTTTGCTAGTCCCTCATTATCTTCAGAATACAGTCAATGTCCCATAGCCTGGCATTCCAGCTCTCGACCACTACTAACCAAAACATCCTCTGCATTCCCTCCATTCCAGCCAGAATGATTAATCCTGGGTTCTGGATTAATCAACCCCTGTGCTCTCCTTGCTTAGAGTAGCTGTCCAGTCTCTCCTGATGGCACATGCCCCACTCTTAACTGTTCTTGCAGATCAGACACATAGATGCCTTCTGCTAAGAAGCCTTTTCTGATCCTTCAGTCGGAGGAGCACTCCCTGTCTCTGGACCTCCCATGAACAACCTTGCATCATGGTCAGTCACAGGCACATCAGCCCTTTCTGATTTCTTTGGCATGCATAGCAGCCAGGCATGGTGCCTTAACTAATGCCCATGGACACAGAATGCTGAATGAGGACATCTTTCCTGTTTATTCCAGAGGGCTTGATGTGGACCCTTGGCCTGGGGCCACCTGAGGTGCTGCATGCAGGGGCCTAGGGTCACTAGGAAACACCAAGCAGGCTGAAATGCAAATGAGAGCTTTCCAGAGCTTTAAGAGGGCTCCAACAGGCTGGGGGCCAGGTATAGGGGGCTGTTAGGCCACGAGCTCTGACTGATTGGCTCAGATCCTCTGCCAATCTCAAGATACCCACTGCCTGGGGCCTCTGTCTGTTAGCCCCTGGCCCCACAACCTGCCCTTGGTCCTTGGGAGTCTTCAATAAAAGCTCAGTTAAATATGGATGTGCTCCAGGATGCCTAGATGTAAGCAGGAGCACATACCCTCATCTCCTCTGTTGATCCTTCAGCCAGCTTGCCCTGCCTGGCCCTGGCCTTGGCCCTGGACTCAGACTGTTAGAAGCAGGAAGAGATAAAAGGCCAAAGTGGAATAGGTTGACAGGGGGCTTTGGGGAGCATCTCAGGGTGGTAGGAAGGCTAGAGTAGTCTCCCTGGCCAGCCCTTCTAGATGGGATTGTCAAGGTTCCTGGAGGCAGAAAGAAAGCCCGTGCCCAGGCAGCAGGAATGAGAGTGAGGCTCTGGCCCAGTCTGAGTATAGAGGCAGCAGGGCAGTACTGAGGGGTGGGCCTCAACATTTACCTTTATTTGCTAAGTGCTGGTGGTCTCATTCTCAGCCGGTGGTTCCCATAATCAGAGACCAGGCTTGATGGGCAGACAGGAAGGTGGGGAGGATGTGAGCCTGCCAGCCTGGCCCTTCCTAAATAATCAGGATGAGGACAAGGCCACAGGTGGGTGGGGGCCAGGAGCAAGACCCAGCTGGAAGTCTTCCCTGCCTTCCCACCATTTGAGCAAGACTCTGCCAGGCACACTTTCCACCTCTTCTCCCAAGCTGTGGCCCTGGCCCACTAAGGACCCCCGGAAGCTCGCCTGTGACTGTTTCCTTAGTCCAGGAGTGCCTTCCCAAACCCCTCTCCTGACTCCTTGAGCATGGTGGAGCGCAAGCAGCACCTTCCTGCTTATGGCACTTGTGGCCTGTTTTCTGATGGGAGAACTAAATGTCTCAGCCTGCTGGTTGCAGCTGGGTGTGGGAGCAGAGGCAGGGGACATTCAGGTACCCACCAATACACATTGCCCAGTGGGAGGCTAAGGCTGCCCACCAGCCATTCACCAGCCAGAGCACGCAGCCCAGGTATGGGAAATCAGTGGAAAGCAGAGCTGCACCAGTTCCCAGCTTTTGTGGGCACTGGCCCTGGCCCTCTTCTGGAGGCGCCTGTCCTCTTCCCGTCTCAGACATGCTCCTCTTGTGTGGTATGCACGTAGGCACAGCATGACTGGGGCTGGTTTGGTTTGTTTCGAATCCTCTTTATTTCATAACAAGCATGCTGATATGTACAGGAGAGAACTAGGGAGCCAGCACACACAGCGCAGAGAGGAGAGCACATGCCCCAATCTCACCACAGCCAGGAGGGGCCTCTGCCTCATCTACCCTGGGGTTTCCATTTCCTCTGCAGAGAGCCCCGTTCCAGGCTGCTGGGGCTCCAGAGGGCAGCGAGGGAGTGAGTGGGGACAGGGAGTCGGTCTCTGCCCAGGACCCTGATATATGGGTGACTCCTTCCAGGACAGCACTAGGCTTGGCTGCCTTTCCTAGGAGCTGAGGTTGGTAGAAAATCAACCAGGGACACATTCTGTTTCCCTTGGTTCTGAAGTATTATGCCAACAAACCCCATCACGTCCTCTCTGATCTATGGCTAAGGCCTTGGTCGGGGAAGCAGAGGCTTGAGCTGTTTGGCGGGGGGTGAAGGTTTCGCTGAAGCGTTGGGGTAGATGGGTGCAGTACTATGTGGGGCTGGGCTTCGGCCATCAGTTCTGGGGTGGGCAGAGAGAAGAACTGCTGCACTTAACTACTGAAGGTGCACCCAGCACAGTCTACATTCTCAAGCATCACAGTGGAGCTCACATGCCAGATCTGGTGGGAGGAGGGGAAGGGAGGGGATTCCAGAGAGCCTTTTAGCTTTTAACATTAAGGATTTGGGCTGAAAGGCCATGGTGCCAGTTGCGCAATTTGGCAAAACGTGGGCTGTTACGTTCCGTTTCAAACCTTTCCCTGTGGCACAGAGAGAGAGAGAAACAGAGAGACAGAGAGAGACAGAGAGACAGAGAGAAGAGAGGAAGAAAGAAAGGGGTTAGGGGATGTGACCACCATTCCCCTGTCTGATAGCTGGGGCAGAGGGCATGGGAGGAAGGAATTTGGTTTGGGAAGGTTTTGCCATCCATGGGGTACTTTCCAGATGATCAGGCCTGGTTTGGGGCAAAACCAGAATTCCAAGGACCAGGATAGAGGGACTAAAGTCCCTGACTTGAATGACTGAGGGGCCATGGAGAAGGGGCCTAGCTAGAGAGCCTGAGGGCAGGCTAGGCAAAGGGGAGGCTTCTGGGTTCTCTCTAGCCTCTGTGGTTAGGGCTGGGCAGGGCTGCTTTGGCTGTGGCCTCTCGGGGCTGAACTATATAGGCAGATGGGCCTAGCATGGTCTCTGTCCCCTAGCTGGGCATAAAGAAGGAGAAACATCTGTCCCTGTGATGAAGCTTGGTGAGCAGACCTGTCATCTCGCTGTGCTGCCCTGATCTCTGACAACTCTTTTCTACCCCTAGAGAGAAGCCTTCTAACACACTAATTGCCCCTGCCCTTCTAGGCCTGAGCATGACTAGGTACAACTGTGTACATACATACTCACAAAGATGCTGGCACACATACAGAGGGCCAGGACTCCCTGCTACTTCCAACCAGCAGGGCCTCTGGAGCTCAACCCACAGCCTGCTCAGCTGAGGGCACAGGACAAAACAGGCAAGGAGCAGCCAGAAATGAAAACATGGAGGAGAGGGTGTGCCTGGGGAAGGCCAGTGACACAGACCCTAGAATCTTGGAAACCCAACCACCCCACCCCACGCCCAGCTGGAGAGGCTTCTAACATCCTCTAGACCAGAGGTGCACACTGGCGGCCCGGGGGCCACTTCCAGCCACAAATAACATGTATTCAACCTGGACAGTGTTTAAAACTCATTTAAAAAATTAATTACTACATCCAGACCATGGAATACTACTTAGGAATAAAAAGACACAAATGAACCATTGGTACACTCAACAACTTGGGTGAATCTCCAAGGAATAAGGCTGACTGAAAAATTTGACTCCACAAGGTCAGAGGCTTTATGATTCTATTTATACAACTTTCTTGGAATGACAAAATTATAGAAACGGAGAACAGATAACAGATTAGTCGTTGCCACAGGCTGGGGAGAGGGTGTGTGGTTGGGAGATGGGTATGGCTATAAAAGGGCAACATGGGGAAATGCTCAGGATGATGGAAATATTCTGCATTTGACAGTATCAATGTCAACACCTTGTCTGTGAGATTGTACTGTAGTTTTGCAAGAGATTACCATTGGGGGTAAAAGGTACATAGGATCTCTCTGTATTATTTCTTTCAATTACCTGCCAATCTGCAATTATCTAAAAAGGAAGACTATAATAAATGGTCAGCATATAAAAATCAGGCAGATCAGCTTTATGTCTTTAAAAATCAGAGGATGGGGCAGTGCTAGTCTCACATTTCTCCATGGTAATAATCCTGTATCCCCACATTTAAATCTGTCCACCTTCCCACATCTGCATTACCTGGTAGACCATCTCCTCCAGCCTCTCTCTCTCTCTCTCTCTCTCTCTCTCTCTCTCTCTCTCTCTCTCTCTCTCTCACACACACACACACACACACACACACATTTTGAGTCCTGCATATTGGGCCTGTGTAGGATTCTGTTTGACAAAAGGGGCTCACTGATAACATATTTGAAAACCACTGGTTGAGTCCAAACTTTCTTAGTATTAAGAGGAAGCCAAGGCCCAGAGACATTATGAATGACCTAAAGCCACATGGAAACAGCATCAGAACCATCTTTCACTACCTGCCTCTCTGAGGCAGGGAGAAGGGGCAAAGACAGCATGAGCAGAGGCCCTATGGCAGGGCCCACACGGTCCTGCTGACAGCACTACAGACAATCGACCATCCCAGAGAGACCATCCAGGACGCAGGCATAGCCACTTTGTATAGCCGACTCTGCAGCCTTTGCATCAATGCTCAATGACAGGACAGGGACTGCAAGCCTAGTGAACCTGCTCTGCTTGGAGCTGTTTGGAAATTCATAGCCAGCCAGAGAGAGGAGCAAAGAGAGGAAGGAAGAGGAGAGAAGGGAAAAGAGAGAAAGGGAGAGACACCTCAGGACATCTACAACAGCAGCTCAGGGAACACCTAGGGCTGTCCTGGTCTTTCCAGTTGTGGTTTTCAAACTTGCCAGACTACCAGAACATCAAGGACAAAAAAATCCAAAAAACGCAGGTAACTTTTGTCACCAATAGCTGTCCACTGCTCCTCACAAGGGTTCCCTTTGAGGAAAGGCCCTGAGCTTTGTGGCCCCTCATGGTTGGCCATGTGAGCAGGGAGAGAGCTGAATGTGCACAGTGTGGGAAGAAGACACTGCAGGGGGAGGAGGGAGGAACCAGTGAGTCCTGTGCTTTGTTGCAAGAGAAGTGAGGTGAGGAAAGGAAAAAGAATCTTAAGTGGTTGCACAATGGAGAAGGGACTTGGGAGGGTTTTTATGTTGTTTGCAGAGGGATATTCAAGGCAACTTTCATCTTCAACTCCTCTGTGAACTTGTCACTAAAATAAACTGTTCCTTTAACACTTGGGGACTCAGAGAGATGCAGATTCTTTACTTAGTAAGCATCAGGTAAACACTTACAGATAATTGCGCCACAGATGGGGGCCAGGGGACACCTGGGCTACACATTAAGGTCCTCCAGGATGTTTATACATAAGCAGTGGTGTGCAGATGCCTCACAGATTCAAGCCCTGCCTAGAATTAAGCTAAGTTTGTTCCTACTCTGAGCCCCATCAGGGCTGCTCCACGTGGACCCAATCTTCCAAGCCATTAGAGCACCAGAATGACTTCCCAAAGTCAAAGGGAAGCGGTGGTGACCTCCCTGAGATTAGAGGCTCAGCTTCTGTATGGAGGCACTATTTGTGCTCTGCTACTTCAGAGAAGGCTGGGAGCCACAGCATTACCTGCACCAGCTAGAGTAGGTCCCATGTGGAAGCTGGCAGGTGGCTAACGTTTAAGTCCACCTGGGAAGTTTGCTAAGCTGCTGGGTCTTTCCTGGGATGGGAGCCAAAGCTGCAACTGATGCCTGGGCTGTTCAGGGGTCCACCCTGCCTCACCTGTAAAGATAGGGTCCCTGGAGATTAGGTTCTGCCTTGGACTGGCCAGCAGGTGGGCACTGGAGCCTCAGAGGGAAGCTACCTGCTACCAGATACCAGAGACATTGTCAGAGCATAGGAAGCCAGGGTGCAGAGAAGAGGGGAAGGGAAGGGAGGGCTGTGAGCTGTTCTGGGACTCTGCAGGGGACAGACCCTCAAGACCAACCAACAACAGGTGAAGGGAGAGTTTGCAAGGTTCTCTGACATGCAGACTTACACTTGCCCTTGAGCCACCAGTGCCACTCACATGGCATTCCTGCCATCTTTCCCAACACGCAGGAGCAGGAAGGAGAAAGCACCTTTGCATGCGTGCAAGCCTGTATAGGCTGTCACTGTGCATAGGCTACTGGGCCCCAGGGTATGGCAAACTCAGGCTCTGCTTGAATAAGCAACTTGGAAGTGTGAAACCCCCATGGGGAGACTTAGCCTTCTTAAGAGACCCTCAGACTCCTTGCTGAACCACTGAATTGAGAGGAGAAAGAGAAGGAGGCTGTGACTGACTTTGGCTAACAAAATGGGTCAGTGGGTCTGGGGGTGCAGCTGCCAATTTGGGAGTAGGGACAGATGGAAGTGGGGCTCAGCCCTTTTGGGGAGCAAGACCCCTGACCCCAGGGTGGGGACAAGCATGCTTCCTTTCTGCTCTGATGGCCACTCGGGTAAGCCTGGAGCCCCAGCTGTGACCAGCAGCCACAGTCACTACTTTGGGCTTGAATCACAGAGGTGAACTGCTGCAGCCGCTGTAACCCCTACCCACATCCACAGGTTGCTTGGAATGTTGTGAAATGAAAAAGCCCACCCTCCTCCCACTCCCAAGGGAAGTATGGGCATTTGGAGGGAGGCTTGGAAGACAATCCTCCAGAAATTAAAGTCGGGAAAAGGGAGTGGAGCAGGAAGCTTATGCTAGTCTTGGTCATAAATGCAGAGCCTTTGCAGCACAACAGAGACCCCAGAGGGAGAGGCTGATGATGGCACAGTGGGGAGAAGCTGCTTTCTTGGGCGGGGATCTGGGACTGAGGGAGGAAGCAGGCTGGAGCCTCCTCATTGGCTCTCTCTAGATTTCCCTACAATAGAATCCTACAGTATCCAGGGGAGAGACTCCAAGGCCTGTGACAGAGTTCTTAGTCCCCCTGCCTTCTGCTGGGGACTGAACTAAGCTAGTGCAAAATTAGGCCCCAGGGAGGAGGACTAATCTCCCCACTTCTACAGGACCAGGTAGAACAAGCCCCAGCAGATGCTGGGAAGGGGGAGACCAATGACAAGGCCTGAGGACTACCCTTATACTCAATAACTGCAGTGCCTGCAAATATTCCAGGAGAAATACAAAAGACAGAAGTTCCCTATAATCTACCTCCACCAGTACCCTCCTGCCTTCTAAACAGTGTCTGGTTAACAAGGTGCAAGCTTAGAGTGATCCGGCCAGAGGAACATAAAGTGACCAGAAGTATACAGGAGGGTTGATGGGGCTGGAAAGTCAGAGTTGCCCTGTGAGAGGGAGAGAAAATGCCCCTGTTGGCTTCTTGATAGAAGGAACCTGGAGACTTTTAAGCTGTTTGCTGTGGGGTGTGTGCTGGAAAGGCCCTCTAAAAAATCTTTGGTAAGGCGACATGGCTCACTAGATCATCTACGCGGGTGGCTTCAAAGCGGAGGTGGGACAAACACGGAAACAGCACGCAGGAGCTGTGGAGCATAGGAGGGAGGAGAGCTGACAGCTCAGTCACACTTCAAATAGCTAGGGACTAACTTTTGAACTAAATCAAACGTCATCTCATTTCAGGCACATATAGACACATTGCAGGCACTGGCAGGTTAAGAACTGTTACTGGAACTGCATGCCATCGTTAGCAGGCCTGGGAGGACCACACTTTAGGCTTGGAAGCTCCAGCCAAAGAGTGGGAGCAATTTGAGAGCAATTTGGGTTGGCAAAAATACAGATTCGAAAAGAAAATCCACATCAACTCCAGATGGCCCTAGAGTCCCACTCTCCATACAGTCCTGTGGCCACAGCACACAGGTTAGCAAGTACAGAAAGCTTGGCCCACAGTGGAAGAGTGCCTCTGAGCCCCAGCCTTACATAGAGGCCACCAAAGATTGCACTGACCCAAGGCAGATACTCCCAGGAAGAACATGCAGATGATACATTTGCCTCCAGAAGTATAAGCATAATCACACTAGGCTCCATGCCTCACCATGGAAAGCCCTAGTGGGTTCCAGTGGATTCCAGGGCAGCGTGCCCACCTCATGCCCAGGTCCATGAGCACCTGACAAGCTGCAGGTGGTAGGGTTAGTGGCTGTGGCCTTAGGCCTGCCAGTGTTGCAGAGACCATGCCTTGACCTTGAGATACCTAGTCCTGTACAAGTCCCTCCTCATGCCCAGGACTTGTCCTTCCTTGCAGCAGCTGTTGTGCTTTTAGCAATTTATGGAAGTAATATCTCAATACCTGGACAGCTGAGTCCAGGAGTCAGGCACTGTGCCCTGTACAGCCCTCCCTGTGCCTACTTCCCAGCACCTATCCTCCAGACTCACAGGGTGGGCAGGCAAGGAAGCTGGCCCGGTGCCTTCACAGGGAGAGATGCCCTTGTTCTCAAAAGCCCAGCAAAGGCCAAAGCAGCCCTGCCCCCTGCCCAAGGACAGAGCCGGGAGAGCCCAGAGTCCTAACTCCTGCACCTTGGGCCCAAGGGGTAGAAACTCAGCTCCAGGCACCCACCTCACTGATCCAGGACAAATGCCTCAAGTCAGTATCTGCTGGAGCACTTTAGGGACAAGGAGTTTCCAAATATATGACCTTGAGACTTATCCTTTCATAAGTCATGTTACCTGGGGCTGCCTAGAGAGGGATGGGGTTAGGAGGGGCAAGGCCACAGAGCCTGAGTCCAGGCACTTACCTTGATCTTCGCAAAGCTTCTTCATCAGGGTCTTGCACTGTGGGTAGAAAGTTGTTGGTGAGGAGGAATCACAGAGAACAAAAGGAAGAAAAGCTCCTAGAGCTCTGTGGGCATTGAGTCCCCACCAATAACTGAACAGTTCCTGCTCCCTAGTCTGTAAACTAGGAAGGGAAAGGCTGTGTGCTGTGTGGAGAAAGGGGACATTAGAGGAAATGGTGCAGTTGGGTGGGAGTGGTCAATGTATGTCCTGAGAGGTCCTCTTAGCCCAGCTCTGGGCAGTAATTTCACCTGGAATCCCTGTGGCAAGACTGCTGCCTGCTATTGGGTCAGAGAGCTGAGCAGAAGAAGGCAGATGTCATTTGCCTGCCCTAGGGGCCCAAGAGGGGCTCAGCAGGCTGCTATTTGTCAAGGCCAACACATCTTAAAGGGTGGGAGGACTTGATTCCCTAGCTTCTGTGGGAGTGTGATCTCTCAGCATCTTCCCTTTCTGCCCCCACCTTACCACTGCCCTCACTTACTGTATTCTGTCCCTGTCATCTGGGCCAGGATACGGAAGGAGCGAGACTGCAGGTTGGAGGAGCGGCGGGCCCACTCATCAGCTTCATCTTCTGGCTTGTTCTGGTTCTTAATCACAGCCTGATACACAGGAGAGGCGCTGTCTACAGTAAGATCTTTAACAGGAAGGCTCCTACAATGCAGACAAAGGCTGTGGGCAAGGGCTACTCTGGAACCCTGCTCCCTACCCCTCACGTTCCCCCCATGTTGCGTCCCTCTGGCACTCCTTGCACTCCCATTCCCATGATGGCCCCTATTTGTCTGAACCCACCATGTCCTTTACCCACTGCCATCTGAGAACCTGGGGCAAGGGCTTGGCTGGGTCCTCAGTGCTCAGGGTGGTCACTGTGGGACAGTGATTCCTCTCATGGAGGATTAGGAAGCTGAGATCCCTCTTGCCAACAACACTCTCCATGCTAACTCAGACGTAGGCCTGAAGATACCCGCCGCCCTGTCTCAGGGGCCAGATCTCCTTTAAGGAGGAAGGAAGCAGAACTTATCTTCTTGAAGTAATTTCCCCCTCCCTGAGCAGGTCCTGAGATTCGGGCTATGTGACGACAGGCCATTTGGGGGACCCAGAGACTCCTTAAGGTGATTCCTTGTCCTCCTCACACCTTTGGATTCAAACAGAAAGCTGCCAATGCCATGGCTGCTCTAGAAGAGGACTGGGGGCTCCTGTTCAGCTACAACCAGGCAGGCACAGTCGGGGGGATGGTGTGAGGAACTGGGCAACAAGGCCACGTGGCCAGTATCCCTCGCAGATGGGGAATTCGGGCCTGGGGGAGCTGAGAGTAGAGCTGCAGGAGGGTAATTTGCTCTCTGCCCCAGCCTATTGAGGGAGGCCTGGTGACCTTTTAGAGTCCCAGAGTCTGGCACATAATAGGTGCTCAAAACTTAGTTGAATGAATGAATCCTAGATCAGAGCCAGAAGGGCACCCAGAGCCCCTTGGGTCCAGTGCCTCCCAGCCCAGCCCAGACTGCAGGGAGGATCTATCTAAAGCTTTTATATATCCCAACCCACTCACCCTGGCCAGCGAGGGCTGGAGGATGCAGGACACCCAGCTACCCTGTCAGGAGTCAGGATGGACTCAGGTGGAGTTCACAGCAAGAACAGCCCGCCTCCCCAGCCTGTGGGTCAGCGGCCCAGCCCTCTCCTCTAACAGATGCAGAAAATGAGGTCCCACGAGGGACCAGCATATAGGGACCCCACTGAATTATAATCCAGGCAACCCAGCTCCCAGCCCAGTGGCCTTTCCATCAGACCCTCTGTAGTGATAAGGGTTCAGAAAAGCCACTTCTGCCCACTGGAGCCTTATATACCCCAGGGGCTCTGTGCCTGCAGACTTGGCCCAACCTAGATACTCATTCTTTCCAGCATTCCCTGCCTGCCTCTATGGCTGCTTCTACTTGCCCCCTACCCAGGGCTGACTGGATGGGGGGAGGGGCTTCCTCAGTGCCCATGTCTTCTACCCTCTCTACAAAGGGCTGGATAGAAGCACTGGCCTAGTCTCCCAGGACTGGAGTCTCTCATTATTGGTGTACTGTGTCTGACTCAGGGTGGGCTACGACAGCAAAGATAGAGAAAGGCGACAAAAGGTGATGAAGGCTGGGTACAGCAGAGCTGCCCCTACTTCCCTGAAAGCAATGCCCTGGCCCGAGAGCTACAGGTACTGGCAGCCTATGGTTGGGACCTCATGGGAAAAACCAGCAGATCTGTCTGGGGTCCAGGCAGGGAGGAGCCTGGGGCTGCCCAAGAGCAGAGGAGTGGGTAGGATCCCACTGAGGAAGGGCATTTCTGGCATAGGGAGGTCTCCCAAGAGTTTCCAAAGCAGAGGCTGGACCTACTGTTTTTGGGTGAGATGGGCAATGGGAAGAAACAACCAGGACTTCCTGGCCTGCTTGGAGAAAGTGTGGCCTGTGCTGTGGGTGAGGCGAGATGTAGACCCAAGCCCAGGCCCTGCCTGTGAGCCTGCCTACACTGAGCTTTGTGGTCCAGAAAACAGACAGAAGGTGTTTACTGCCATTTCCTTGGAACATGCCCTTGAGGTGCTCCCCTGTCCTTCCCCAGGCTCCAGAAAGCTGCCAAGAGTGAGTCCCTCGGGCTTCACATTATTGGTTCATTTTCCACCGCACTGTGCAAAAACCAGGGACTGGTGCTGCCACAACAGAGATTGGGAGTCCGAAGAAAGAACTGCTGTGCTTTTTTAAGACTCTTAGGCTCAGGGAGAATATGTACAGAAAGAGGGTGGTACAATTCTGGGACTCTGGGTCTGAGGCCATTCTCTGAAGCTGCTTCCAGCATGGTCTTCTTGACACCAAAAACACGCCATGGTCACCACAACATCAAGGTCACCTTGAGACATTTACTTCACTGTACACTGCCCCCAAATTTGACACATTTTTCACCTCCCTTGGGTGGTCTTAGCAAGCAGAAGCTCTTCCAGATCCATCTTCCATGAGGATTCCGAGTAGTGGCCTCTAAGAGGTCTCCTTATCACCCTCTCCCTTGAATAATGGCCCAGTGTGGACATTGACATTCAGGTCTACACTGTCCCAGTACAGACAGAAAAGGCTAGGGGAAACACCTGCAAAGCACGGCACTCCAGCCTTGGGGTGTCAATATGAGTGTTGTTACTCTCATCTGTGTCCATAGTGACATTATTTGGGGCAAACCCCAAAAGACCAGCCTGTATAAGCTGCAGGGCATATCATTTGGCTGTTAGGTGGGTATGAAGAAGAACGCGGACAAAGGCGCTGTCCTCAGACACATCCCACCAAACCCACACACCATCCCACAACAAGACAGACAGACAACGGAACAGACACTGTGGGGTCTACTTACGCCAGTGGCGATGCCCTGCCAAGCAGAAGAAAGCCCAGCAGTGAGTGCATGTCCATCAAGGGATGGCAGAGGGGTGGCGCACACACAAGGGAGCAGGGTTAGGATCAGAAATGAGTTATGGGAGTGGAGTGGATGAAAGAGGAAGAAAGAGAGACAAAAATAAAACTGTCAGTGAGGAAGGAATCATGGAAATTAACAGCAGAAACGGAGCACCTTATGGTGGAGAGGGGCAGCTCTCACCCACAGGTACCACACAGCACCAGTCTAGCAGGGCTGAGTTAGAAGAAAGAGGAAAGTATGTTGCTTCCCAGGCCTGCAGGGAAAGGGAAAGGAGGGAAGGGGAGGCAAAAGGAGGGGAGGGGAGCGAAAGAAAGGGCTGGAGATAGCAAAGTCCTTTGAGAAGACTAGATTAGATCAATGGTGCATCATGTTAAAAAAAATCTCAAGTTGCTTAGTGGTAAAACCAAATGATAATAGTCTTTTTCCAAGGTGCAGAAAATATAAAGTGAAGAGCAGTTCTTCCATTATCTTCCACTGACCTTCCCTTTGGTGACCACTTTTAGGAGCACATCAAGGACACACTTGTTACATTCTGTGGCAAACAAATGTTAGCAGGAAATCCCTGTTAGCTCTTCGGCTTATTCAGGCAGCCTTGTTTTTCTCCATACGCATGAGATAATGTTTGTGTTTTTAAACTTGCATGGTCATATATTCTGTTTTGAATGACAGACTTAAATAAATCAACATTGTGTCGAGTTCTGCTAGGAGCTGCAGCTGAGAGTCTGGCCAGTTTGAGACCCAGGGCTCCAAGGCAAGTTACTGTCCCCTAGTGGCCCAAAGGAAGCACTGCATGCCTGAGAGGGCCAAGCTTCCTGGGACTAGGATAGCCCTGAAGTCCATATAACCTTTCATCCTTTGGCCTCTGGATATTCCCCCTATAAACCACACGCACGTCATGGCTATAAGGGCTCGGTTCTGGAAAGGCCAAATGCTATAGGAACTTCCTTGGACTTTTTAACCCCTTGATTCCTCTTACAACATCTGTTTTTCTTAGCTTCAGAAAAAAAGTACAACCATCTTTTCAAGTTTTCTTGCCTTGAGTTACTGGAGATACTGACTCAGGGATAGGATGTTGACCAAAGATGTAGTCAGTTCTGAAAGTCAACACTAATGGTATTCCCAAGTAGAGAACAGTAAGAGACTCTGTGTGTGTGTGTGTGTGTGTGTGTGTGTGTGTGTGTGTGTGTGTTAGAAAGGAAGAGAGAGACGACAGAAAGGCAGAGAGAGACGGAGAGACAAAGACAGAGAGACAGCATACAGAGTGACAGAGACAGGCACAAACAAAGACATAAGGAGAGAGAGAGAAACTAATACAGAAAGACACAAAGAGGAAGAGGTCCCCATTAATGTTTGCAATATTAGCTGTTTCATCCACAGATGATCTTCAGCCAAATCTTTCCCTTTTTAGTCCTCAACCATCTATAAAAGGCAAATTCCAGAAACCAAGGATGTCCTCAGTCCCACTGCCCTGCAGGCAAACAGGAGGAGGTGAGTGCCTAGTCTTTGGTAGCACCCCAGGTTCTGAAGTGGGGTAACTGCCGACAGCACCCTGGGTGGTTGATCTGGAGCCCCCTTCCCAAACAAGAAACCCAGTCACAAATTTGAATTGCTCTCATCTGTGGAAGAACGCAGGAACTTCCCCCCAAAGAGAGGCTCATGAGAAGACTGAGATATCTGGAATGCCATCCTGCTCCACCCCCATAACAGGATTTTAGAAGTCTCTTTTTAAACCATTCCCAGCATGGAGCCAGGGGGAAAATGCAGAGGCTGTGACAAGCACTTGGAGGAACCACCATATTCTGCATTTCTCCACCCTTCACCCAAAGCTGACCATGCGTTTGATTCTGAAGAGAGAACATTATGTTCTGGAAGGTTATGGGCAGAGGCTGGCTCATGCCCAGAGGGGTGAAGGCGAGGGAAGAAAGCGGGGTCCCGATGCCTTAAGTCTCTGCTGTAGCCCAGCGGCCTGGTGCCCTCAGACTTCGCGGGGGATGAGGCTGGGCTGGTGGCGGAGTTGGTGAGTCGTGAGCAACCGAGGATGAGGGGAGACGCTTACCCACTGAAGTCACTGCCCTGGGCCTGGGCCTGCCCAGCGATGGCGTCCATGATGGCGTCTTGGGAGTACATGCTGATGGGCGTGTTATACTGCGCATGGATGATGGTGGCCTTGCCGCCCAGCCCCTTCACCTCGATGGGCTTGTGGGTGGACAGGGCCGAATCCTTCAGGGCGTTGGGGTTGAAGCGTTCCTGGTAATCGGCGCTGGGGGAGGGGAGCAAGGGGAGCAGAGGGAGTAGCAAGGAGGGAAGTGGAAGGAGAAAAGGGCAACAGGTGATATTACATGGGGGGCTGGTGGTGGATGGTGTCCAGAGAGATCTCCCAAAGTCTGATCCCAGGTCCCCCCAACTGCGGGTGGGCTGGGTCTGGTCAGGAAAATCCTCGGCACCCTCCCCAAAGCCCTTTGCAGGTTTTTCTTGCCCATCTAGGCTTTTCCAGATCCCTGGAGGCCCCGGCTCAGCCTGAGCTACCGTCCAGGGTCAGCAGGGGGCGTCAGGCATTGAAAGCTCTCTCACCACACCAGCTGGGAAGCAGAGACAAAAAGGGTTGGGGAGTGGGGTTGGGGGTACAGGAGCTGGGTTACACGTGACAGGCAGCAGCAGCCCAAACGGAGTCCAGGACGCACAAAAGGCGAAAAGCAGCCCCACTGGGATTTTGAGATTTGTTCCTCAACCAAGGGGCTCATCCTATAGGCTGCCCCCGTGGCTGGGGGGTTCCGCTCCTCCAGATGCTTCAGTGCATGTGTTTCTTCCTCCAAGCAGGGATCAGGCTGCTCAGGTCTCATCATGTCCAATTTGCTTTGTGGCCCATCAGTCTCTACCCATTGGGGCTTTCCCCTCCAACAGGCAGGTGTGCTCACCGGGACAAAGACAAGGTTAGGCACGGCCCTTCTGAGGGGTTCCGCAAGGACAGAAATGTCTTCAGGTTCACACAGAACCCTGCGTCAGCACAGCATTCCACCCACCGCCCACCAGAGCCAGCCTGCTGGTCTTAAGCAGCTGCAGCAGGAAATTGGGAAACAATGGAATGGCGAGGGTATCAGATAGAGGCCTAGGACACCTCCCCAACTCCTCCACTCCATATTCACAGCTTCACACACATGCAGGCTCACTCAGGAACACAAATGCACCCCCTCTCACACATGCACACACACGTACACATGCTGACAGGCACACGCTGTCCAGATGGACAGACACATGGACGCATGCTAGGATATGCACGCAAGCGCACACACATGCTTTCCTTGGATACTAACTTGGCTGGAGAGTTGGCTACCACCTGAGGAGGAGAGAAAGAAGACAGGGCTATCAGAGTGAGGCTCCTGCTAGGGGGACTATCCTCAGACTGGCCATTGTGGAGGAGAGTGCATAGTGAGGAGGTGAAGAGTTCAGAATTGGGTCATGGCTTCTTGGTTTGGATCAGAGATGCCTACAGCAGCGATCTCCCCTCAGTTGGTCCCTAGTACCCAAAGTTTGGCTAGTTAGAAAGGTTTGTTTGTCCATCTTTATGGACGCTCATGTACGTGAATCCTCCACATACAACCTAGCTGTAGACCCTAAGAGAAGAGGCTGGAGATGGAGACAGGACCAGCTGTGGCTGCCTCTAAGTACCTCCTGGTCTTACCCCTGTTTAATGGGGCAGCTCTGGGAGTTCTGCAACCTGAGTAGGAGTTGCAGTGGTGCTGGGTGTATGTGCGGCCGGCTTACTCACAGCCCACAGGACCCGCTCTCCCTCTCAGAGGAGGGGCAGGCAGCTGTGGTTACACCTCCCGGGACACAGGGGATAGGGGGTCTGTGCACTCCCCGGTAACCATTCCTAAAGGCCCTGTGGATGGGCAACGAAGAAGTGTGGGTCCGAGGTTTATTGCAAGAAAGCTCTCAGCCAGGGCAGCCCATCTTGGACACTACAAGAGAGACCCCACCCTTGCTCTTATCTGAGAACATGCCTTCTGGAGCACCATCTCCTTAGTGGAGGTATCACCTGCATTACATCTCCTTAAATGCAAATTCCTTGCAGCAGCAGATCCTGGCAGTAGCTATGGCCCTGTCAGAAACCTGAGGGGGGAAGAGTGCAGAAGGTAGCATCTTTGCCCCCAAACTCTGCCACCTTCTCATATATGACTACTGTGGGTTCTGACTGGGAGCCTGCGCCCCAGCTGGCCTGACCCTGGTCATCTTTTGTCCAGGACTTTGGGGAACCAGGCCAAAGCCAGGGGCTCCCAAGCTCCAGGTAGCCACACAGTGGCCCAGCTCAGCCCCAGGCCTCTGTCTCAGAGTTGATACAATTTCCTCTGTCCTCCCAGGCTCAAAATAGCTGCTAGAGGAGCTATATTAGGAAAGCGCCAGCACAGATCTTCCATTCCTTCTCCATTTTTGGCCATTCCTGACAGCTGCAGGGTCAGCTCTTGCCCTGACCAGCCATGTACCCTAGAGAGGGCAGTGTTGACCTCTGGAACTGCCTCTGGCCTGCCCTGCCTGGGCAGCCAGCTCCTTCTTTGGCATTGATTCCTATCCCCTGCTGTTTAGCTTCCTCCTGAAGACCTGGAGGCTGGGATGCCTGCAGCAGACATAGCTCAAAGAAGAGGTAGCACCCAGGTCTTAGGGAGGGTGACCCAAAGATGTAAGACCAGCCCAGGAGCCCTGGCACCTAGTGGCTTGAGGGACACTCCTCTTCAGTGCCAGCCCCAGAGAGTACAAGGAGAACAGGGCTGCAGGGATGCTCAGACCCTCTGTCCTCGCACCCACCTTTTCCTCTCCATGCCTCCCAAGAGGATAGAAACTGCCAAAGAGGAGAGTAGGGGAAGGAACTTCCTTTTGGAGTCAGACAAGACAGAATTCAAATCCTCATCCTGCCTCTTCCTAGTACTGTGATTCTGGGCAAGTTACCCATCTCTCCTCTGTCTCCCCATTCATAAAATCAAGATGGTGGTGCCCACTGCACAGACAGGTTGTGCAGACTAAATAGAATACTGCGAGTAAGGCCCTCAGCATAGGTTAAGTGTGCAGTGGATGGATTTCAAGCAGTTAGACACTTATCAAAGATAATGCCTCAGCCCAACACAGGCCTCCCGTATGAGCCCAAGTCAGAGGCTCCACCCTTCCTGTGGCAACAGCACCAGCCTTCATTTGGACGAAGAGCTCCCTCTTCTAGCACATCTTCCCTTGGAGGAAACTGTTAGACCTTGATGCTCTGAGTGTCAAGTGTAATGTAACACTTGTCAGGTTCTGAGAAGTCCCTGTGCCAATGGGAGGGCACCTTGGAAGTCATGGGAAGCAGACCCCTCACTTCCCTGGGCAGGTAGGTAGGTCCCTGTCTCCATTCAGGGAAGGGTCAGGCTGACCTGAGTGCCAGTCCTGCCAGTCATTAGCTGTGTGACCTTGGGCAAATTATTCACAGATTCTGGGCTTTTATTCCCAGCTATAAGTGGGGAAAATGATGCCCACCTTTGAAGTTTCTGGGAGAGTCGTGTTAGTTAAAGCACATGGACTGTTAGCAGGTGCCCAGCCCAGACCGAGAGCTTGGTAAGGGGAGACATCGCTCTTGTTGCAGGTGGACCTCACGGAGTTGCCAGTCCACCAGAGACTGACCTCCCTGTCAGGTACCAGTCCCAGGGGGATAAGAAAGAGCTATCAGCCTATCCAAGGCAGAGAAGGAGGCCATTTCTACTCTGCTATTTCCTAAGTTTTCTGACAAAAGCTCCTTGCTGGAAAAGCCGTAGGTATACGGCTCTGCCACCTCAGTCCAAGGAAAGCCGGGTCCAGGTACTCAGACTGTGGAGTGTCCGAGGCCAGCTTCACTCAGGATCCAAGAAAGAACTGGAGGACCGGGGGAGGTGGGGATTCCTAGGACAGCAGTGAGTTGGAGGGGCACAATATCTTACCTTCCGTGGCAAGGGCAAAGGAAGGGCATGGGCTTGGGTCAACTGACCCAGGCTGTGTGACTTCAGGCAATGACAACAGGTAGGACGTACTGAATGTGCCAGAACAGAGCTCAGTGCTATGGATGTGTTTTCTCCTTCAGTCTTCCCAGTAATTTTGAGATCTGGACAGTCTCATGTCCATGTACCCCTTAACCACTGACTCAGCCGGCTCTAGGGCCATGGAAGAAGTTAAAACAAGATAAAAAACATGAAGGGCTTAGAAGCTAATATATGTTCTGCTTGAGGGCTCCTTTCCCTGGGCCCCTCTGTGACACCTCTGGCTCTAGGTTCTTTTCACTCTTATGCTCACAGAATCCCACTAGCTAGATCTCAGGGGGGTGGAACATGGATTGTTGTTCTACACAGCCCTTTTCCTCTGGTCCTGCTTCCTTGCTGCTCCACCCGAGCCAGGGTCAGTCCTACGAGCCTGCTCCCTTCACACCATTGCCAAGTGTCTCTGCACCCAGCTTAGATGCACCCACCTCTGGGCAGCCTTCCCAGACCACCCCCAGCATTAGAGAACTTGCTTTCCCACCTCTCTAATTCTTCTTTGCTCCTGCCTCAGGGCTCTGAGAGGGGTAGGGACCAGCCTGTCCCTTTGTCCCAGAGCTCCTGGAGGTAGCAGGCTTTGTCCTGTCCTGAGGGGACAGGACAGCTAGACCTCAACTTAACCTTCTCTGAGCCTCAGTTTTCCCCTCTGCACAATCTGACACATTACTCCAGGGTGGCTGTATAAAGCAATGATGCACCTGGCTCATGGCAAATGTCAGTAGGATCATTGCTTTCATGGCTGTCAGCCTGAGCTGCCTCATGGGGTTGGGGCTGGTGGACTGAGGCCAGCTCCTTGCTCTGACCACCTGACCAGGACTCTACTGAGCACCAAGGACCCAGGTGGCCCTAGACCACCAGTGGAGAGCTGTACACCCATTACCTACCCTCCTGGGAGTCCAGCACCTGAGGCTTTCCCTCGGAGGCTCATCTGATACATCTGAGCCATCTCCCTCAGGGTCTCTGCTGAGTACAGTCCAATGGGGTTGTTATACTGCCTTGGCTGGCTTGAGCCCAGTGGCATTTTCTGGCTGAGTGAATCCAGGGCCCCTGGGCTGCCCTGTGGAGGGCCGGGATCAGAGGCCTCTGTGTGTGAGGAGAAGACGGAGGTCTGGGAGAAGGAGGAGCTAAAGGTCTGCCTGAGCTCTGGGGTGCCCAGGCTGACCCTTGCCTCGGAGTTGGGGCTGGGTGCCGCCAGGCTGCTGTTCGTGTCCAGAGCAGGGTCCTGGCACAGGGTAGCCGTCATGCAAGGGAGAGAGAAGAGAGCAGTTAGAGGTCACCCATGTCCCAGTGTTTCTGCATGGACCTGAAATGGAGGTGTTAGTGCGAGAGCTCCACAGCCTGCAGCCTGCTGCATTGAGCTCAGGTGGCGCCAGACAGGGCACCTGGAAGAGAAGGGTTTTGTCAAGAAGAGCAGGAGAAGCACACAGTTCTGAGCTCCAATGCTGGCATCCACCTGGACAAAATGCAAAGCTTCACACAGAAAGCCAAGCCAAGCCAGCCTGCCTGCAGGACTGGAGAAAAGGGCTGGAACAAAAGGGCTGTAGGTCTCAGGGTGTAAGGGGAGCCATCTCTATTCTATTTCTGTTCTCTCTGAGCAGGTGCACCTGGTTGGCACAGCCCAGCCTTCTGTTCTATGGCCCTCACATGGCCAGTGAGAAGGGGTTCCCCCCAGCTGGTGGTGAACAGGCAAGGTGAAGGTGCAGGAGGGAAAACTGAGGAAATAGGGGCTGACATTTGGTTCCCTTGGTTTACTTCTGTGATTTCTCCCAAGTATCCTTCTGCCTATTTCCCCAATTTGTCACCCACCCCAACCCCTTAGTCTTCTCCTTTACCCTCTCTTCACTCTGCCCCTTTCCCACTCTGCCTCACTGAAGAGACAGGGGTAAGTATGAAGTATGAGGTCATACAGGGAGAGGTGAGGAGTAAATTCCTGTAGGAGAGGTGGGATGGGCCACCCATGCCCTGGGCCCACAGGGTTGAGCTGTTTAGAGGGAACTGGGAAGGGGCCTGGGGCACAGGGTAAGGTCTGCAGCCAGGGCTCCACCTTCTCTCCTGTGGCTGCCTGGTGGCCACCACCAGCATTTCTGATTGGGCTATAGGAGGGTGCAATTAGGAGGAGGAATAGAAATCAGCAGGACAGAGCCTAGGTCAGAGGAGAAACTTCAAGGGCCAGCAGGCCCCTCCATGCCTAGGAGCCTCTCCTGGGATGACCCGCTGAAGCTGGGACCTCCAGCTTTCATGCTACAGCCCCCCTTCCTCCTGCCACCCATCCCACCTCAGGAGGATGAGGGTCAGAGCCTTCTGGACACTTGTCCTTGTCCTGCCTAGGATGTCCCCTTTCCTGAGAACACTGTTGTCTAAGCTGATATTACATCAGCCCAGCCATGAGGCCCGAGGTGGTGGCACCCAGGCAGGCATCCCACGCTTAGTATTTCATGGGGACTCAAACACCTCTCTTTGAGGCCTGCCTCATCTCCCAGGGTCAGCCATGGCAGGGCAGTGGTGGGGTAGAGTTGATCCCTCACCCTCACCTCACCCCAAGTAGTCCAGGCAAGGGTTAGGCAGGCAGACCAGGGGCTGCACCCTGGGAACCATGGCTGACAGCTGAGCCTGCCACCAACTATCAGCACCTACCTTCTGATGAGGGATTACTGGCAGAGGGGACTGGATCGGGGGTGCTGCTGTGGAGATGGGGATGGGACGCTTCGACCTGTAAAAACCAGAAATGAGACCAAGTGAAGACAGTCACACCTGGGGCCAGGAGCTCCTGCCTCATCAGGGATGGCCAGGGGAGAGCAATAGAGTACTGGGGAACCAGATGAGAGGGCCCAAAACCCACTGTCCACACTGTCAGTTGAATGTCCTCAGGAAGACACTGAGCCTGATCAGAATGGGGAAATCATAGCCCTTGGGCACTTTGTAGCCACTGGCTTCTGCTAGGTCCTTGGGAGGCTTCCTTGGCAAAGAAGAAGCAGGGAAGACCCTGGGCCAGACAGCCTACACACTGGCAACACTGGACCCACCCTCTCAGCCTCATCTATAAATTGACACACAGATATAATAGGTGCTTGATGATGACTTAGGCCTAGTCCTTCCTCTAGTCCAGGGGCTGTCTTTACTGCCCTTCGAGGCTTTGTAGCACAGGGTTGAGCCCACACAACTGCTGCTGGATAGCCCCTCTCTTGGGCCCCTGATGCCCACATCCCAACCTCCCCTCTGCTCTGGAGAGCTCCCACCTACTTCTGCAGTGTGAGGCTCAGGTTGTAGCTGGCAGACTTGATCTTGTTCTGGGCCTCCAAGTGGGTCATGGTATCTGTGTTGACACCATCAATGGCTACCACGAGGTCACCCTGGGTGAGCTGGGACTGGGCCGCCTTGCTGCCTGGTGTGATCTGAGAGGAGAGCAGATTGGGAGATGAGCATTAGGAGGGTGGGCCTGAGGATGGGCCAGTCCCCAGGGAAGAGTTACCTGCCATCCTCTAGTAGAAGCCTGCTATTTTGTCTTTCATTCACTGTTGCTAGTATCTGCTGCTCACCACACCTGATTCTTCTTGCTGGTACATAGCCACCACATTTCCTAGTGCTTTGTATCTGAGTCTGGTTTTAAGACTAGCTCTGGCTAGTGGAATGTGGATGGAGGCTGTACATACCACTTCCAGGTCTTCCTCCATGCAGACATCCTTGCCATCTTGCACTCTCTCTGCTTATGAGCTGACTGGATGCAGAGGACCCAGAGGAGGATAGCTAAGCCACTAATGGAAGGGACCTAGATCCTGGAGTCACTACTTGGAGGAGAATAACTAAGGAGCACCACATTGGATGATATTTGAGAGAGAAACTTTCATTATGCTAAACCGTTGAGATTTGGGGGCTGTTCATTACACCAGCTTGCTTACTACAATACCTGCACCCCAGAAACCTATTGAACGCTTCCCAGGCTCCAGGAGGGAGGGGATACTCAGGACCTAAGACTCAGCACCATCACAGAGACACTGCCAGATCAGCAGGCAGGTCAAATGCCCCCTCATAACACATCTTAGTGTTGAGTGCCTAGTGCTACCATGGCAGGGATACAGTGGGCTAGGGAGCCATCACCCTGCCTGGAGGAGCAAGGCTGGGACATGGGGCAGGGCTCAGTATTCTGAGGTTGGCTTCATCCTTCCAGAAGGGGAGGTGCAGGTGGGGGCCAGTTCCTAAATCCTGCACCTTGATGACATCGCAGAATATTAGAGTCTGGGGACCCCGCCCCTAGTGTGAGCACACAGAATGTCAGGTATGTTCCACCCTGGAACACCCCCGTGTGATGTCAGGAAGCCACACCCCCAGGGACATTACTTGGGATGCCACCATGGCTCAGATTCCACTCCCAATGACATCATGTACAATGCCAGATTCAGCACGTCTGGCTTCCAGTAATAGCACCCTGAAGGCTGTGGAGACCCCACCTGCAGTGATATCACATCAAATGCAAAATTCTGAATGGCCTGCCCTAATGACATTCCATGGAATATCACAGAGACTCTGCCCCACCCCCATGACACCATGTGGAATACCATGCAAGCCCCACCCCTTGCTGATATCACACAGAATGACTTTGTGACCTTACCCCCATGACATCATGGGGAAGACTCCCCTGTGACATCATGTGAACTGCCATGCAGGCCCCACCCCCAGTGATACCATAGAAAATGGGGGTATGCCTCTGGGAGTCACACCCCCTACCATGCTGTTACTGGAGGGAGCCCCTTGGCTTTTCCTTTCCAACTGCCTACCAGCTGGTCCTTCTCTGGACACATCCCAGTCACTTTCCTGGCTATACCCTAGGCACAAGGCCTGCCCCTAATGCTGACAGAAGTCATTTTCTGGACAAGGCTTGGGGACCATCCTAGAAGGAGCTCAGAGAAGACCTGGGGACAGTCCTATTCCTTGTTTGTCAAGCCTTGGAGGGCCTTCTGCCAGGCCCTGGGCTCCCAGACATGGATAGAAGCTTCCTGCCAGGCCCCTCACAGGGAACTCTCATCTAAACCAGAGGCTTGCTGTCACCAGCCTCCAACACATTCCCAGATAGGCTCTACAGGGTGGGCCCAGGAACAGTGTGTGATGACCCAATGATAACAGCAAGAGGGGGAAAGCCTTGACCAACCATTTCAGCCCTGGGAGCTGTGTTACCTGCTTAAACACTGGCCACCTTTGTCCAGAGCAGCCTCTCCCAACCCCTGAATCTGCTGAAATAGACAAGGACAGGAGAAAAACAAACCCCTAGATTGCTAGGTAGCCACATCGTCTGTTTGCAGAGTCCAGCCGTCTTGCCCAGCTCCCATAGAGGCATCTTGGAGCTACTCAGGCCTTCTCAAAATGCACATAGCCCTTCTCTCCAATTCCGAAGCCAAGGGGAGCCTCTACTAATGACAGGATATATTGTTTCCTTCATTTGAGGGATTGAATAATGGGTGAAAAGCAACCAGGAAGGAGAACAAAACACTTTGTAGGCTGAATGCGGACTCCTGAGGGCAAATGAGCTGCCAAGCCAGTCCTGTCCTTTCCCTACACCTGGCTTCATGTTTAGGCCTGTGCTCTCCCTAGCATTTTATTATAGACATCTTCAAATACAGAAAAAGCAGAAAGAATTCTACAGTGAACATGCAAATACCCATCACTGAGGTTCTACCATAATATATCACTCAACTTGCTGCATCACATTCTAACCTCTCTCTCCATCCACCTAATACATCTGAGTATTGAAGAAGTTCAGAGAAAGTAGCAGACACTGGTATGCTTCCATTCAGAATGAAGTGTGCAATATGTCTGCCCTCCTAGTGGACTGCTGGCAGGGCTCCCCACACCAGGGGTCCCCACTGCCAGGCTCCCCCACACTGTGAAACCCCCACACTAGGTAGGGCTCCCCATATTCTTCTAAACATCTACAGAGGATAGGCTATAACCTTGAAGAATGGAGCTCCTAGGTGGGAGGTGGCAGTACAGACTCCAGCCAGAAGGAAAGTCCTGCTGCCTATAGAGCTAACTGCCAGACAGGACCAGAACTATGACAGTGTAAGCAAGGACATCCCAGTGATGTCCAAGAGAGGCTGAGTGAGACCACATCAGCTCAGGTAAGCCTGGTGGGGTGGGGGTGGGGGTGGAGCTGCCTTGGGGACATCTTTCTCCCTCAGGCATTGGCTAGCTCACACTAATTCTTCCTGCTGGGCCTCCCAGCTGGGCCTCCCACCTCCCCCTCGCCTGGTCTTGCCTTGCTCCCTCTCATCCTCAGGCATGGGCTGTGGTGATCCTTGTTCTTAGGGAAGAGCTCAGCCTCCCTGGGGTCTGGTCAGTAGCTTCCCCTAGAGGGAAGCCACAGAGCTGACTCCTGCCTGCCCCTGGCACCTGTGTATGCCCATCAGGGCTCAGCTAGCCTGGCCTTTGGTTGCCCTGAGCAAGACCCAAGAACCCTCGAGCTGTGGGGTGGAGGGTGTTGTCATCCTCTTGTAGGGAAGTGCTCTTCTAGTTCTGCCCAGCTTTCCCTAGTGGAGGCAGGATGGAGGCAGGGACCCCAAGCTTGGCCCAAAGATCATTAGATCTCCCCCCACCACAGGAGTAGCTTTCTCGGCAGAAGGGTGAGGTCACCCTTGTATTCTCAACCAGAGACCAGGGCTGTGAAGGATGTGGTCCAAGCCTGATGAACCCACAGATCTCTTATCTGACTATTCCTCTCTGCTTCCCTTGTCCCAGAAAGGACCCAAAGCAGCTAAATCTTTGGAGGTTTTTTTCTTTAGTCTTTCCCCTTTTAAGCATTTAAAAAACAATTTGTAGTAGTTGTTTCATTTCTACTTCACTTCTCAGTCTTCAGTCACTAGTCACCTTTTACCTGGGAAACCAGCCTTGGGCAAAGCTCCAGGCCTGAGGTCTTGTCTCAAAGTTTCCCTAGAATGTGTTTGGGGGCCAAGATGGCTACCTGCCTTACAACAGTCCTTTCACCTTGCTGGGACGTGGTCTGAGGGCACCCCAGAGTGGGCAGAGGGATAACCAATGCCAGGGAGCAGTGGTGACCCCAGACACCTGTAGGTGCCTGTGGGAGAGGGAACAAAGGGAAAAGTGTGGACTTTGGTCTGACCCAGACCTGAGATTGCAGTGCCAGCCTCGGTGCCCTCTATGTAAGGAGAGCAACAGTGCCTTTCTCCAAGATGGCTTCTAGCATTGCATTATTAAATAGGGTATTATGTAAGGAGGGGGGCGCAGAGCTGAGAAAGTTTCAGAGAAGCTCCCAACCAAGGAGGCATAGGTGCTGCCCCTGACCCCTTCCCCTGGAGGTGCCAGAGGGGCCAAGGCTGGGAGGCTGCATCCCTGGCTCTACAGGAAACAAGATCTGGAGCTGGCGGAGAGTGGGGTGCAAGGGACTGCCCTGACTGACCAGTTTTGAGCCAGACTGTTGTCCGTAGAGGGACCTGCACATTAGCTGGGGGTGGGGTGGTGGGGATGGGGGATTGGGGAAGAAGTTCTCTGTCCAGGTTTCTGGGGAAGTGAGACACTGGCTGGGACTCAGGGGCATCCAAACCATCTGCTTCTATTATCCTAGTTCCCTTGCAGTAAGGAGGCCAAGAACTCTGCAGAAGTTCTTGGCCATCGCTCTCAGTGCTCAAAATGAGAAAAGACCCTGCCTTCCTTTCCCTCTAGATTTGCCTGTATAGGGGTGTTAGGGGATGGGGAGCAAGGGCAGCTAGTTGATGCTGTGGATGGTATAGTTTCCAGCATCTCTTTCTCATCCCCCCAGGCTGACCACCCCAGGGGATTTCCCATGGAGCCCTAAGTGTATAACATTGTGTGATTAAATTACCATCATGCCATGCTCCACTCTGGTCCCATCTGGCTTCCCTGGGGCCTTGCTCCATCCCTCATCCTCTCACTGGAAACTCTATCTCCCCATGGCCCCACTTTCAACCCCATCCTGGCCCATAAACCAACCAGAGTCTTGCCAATGCTCGAAAAGCCTCTCCTTGCACAGAGGATTTTTAAGGCAATGAAAACACTCTGTATGATACTATAATGGTAGATGTATGTCATTACACATTTGTCCAAACCCATAGATTATACAAGAACAAGAGTGAACCCTAACGTTAGGGTGATAATGATATGTCAATGTATTCATCTGTTGGAATAAATGTACAACTCTGGTGGGGAATGTTGACAATGGGGGAAGCTATGCATACATAGGAGTAAGGGGTATATGAGAAATCTCTGTACCTTCCCCTCAATTTTGCTGTGAACCTAAAACTGCTCTATGAAAATAATCTTTTTAAAAAAGGAAGAAAGAAAAAAATCCTCTCTCTCCCCTGCCTTGGCTGCTCCAGCTGGTTTCTGTCATATTTCTCTCTCTTTCTTTACCTCCAGGCTTCTCTAAGATGTGATCAGCAGAACCTGCCTCTACTATCTCCCATCACTCTCACACCCAGCCATTTGGCTCTGGCCACCACCACTCCAAAGCCAGGGGTCATTGGTCCCTTCTCTAGCTGACCATACCCTTCCCTGGCCTTGTGAGTCTCTCTCTTCTCTCATCCAGGTCCACTGTTCTGTCTGTCTTGGATGTCACCTGTAGAATGCTCCCATGAGCACATCACTCTCGTTAGGCCCCAGAGAACCCTGGGACACAGCAAAGTCTGCTTCATATCTCTTAAGATGGCTCCTGGGTAGAGGTAGAGCCTGGTTCTAGAGGGTCAGAGAAGCTCTGTTTGGGAATGGGAGGGTCTGGGGTGGAGGGCCTTTGCAATGATAAACAGCCCCTGGGTGAGAGGGACCATGTAGAAAGGAAGAAGAGACTCAAGGAACTAGGGAGACGTCTCCCAGGCTGGAGGGCCGCTCCAGCAGAGCCCAGTAGACCTTACTCAGAAAGCCTCTTCATACTTGCTGCTGTCCCACAAACCCTTTAACCTGGGGAGCCAAGGAGTTGCTCAGGAAGTTACAGTGTCCTGTGTCTTGGGACAGGGCCTTGGAGGGTCCACTCCCCAGGACCCCGGACCTTGGCCACTTGCCTACTCCTTTCAGGGCCCTCAAAGGGCCAGGCACAGCTCTGAGCACCAGGGAAGAAAAGCATGAGAGGAGGGGGCCTGGCCTGGCTGGGGGACCTCTAAGAATGCACTCCCCAGCTGTGGGTCTGTCTGCTATCATCCCCATTTGCTCATGTGTTCAGGGAGGGGGGTACCCCTGCAGCCCCACAGGAGCCCTCCAGAGACTTGCCTGACCTTCAGGGTGGCTATAAACAGCATGACCTGTCAGCACTGTGAGGCGCTGCCCAAGAAACAGCTCCAGCAGCCTCAGAATTCCAGGAATCAACAGCACAGTTGCCCCAGAATAGTCTTGGCCTTCCCCCTCCCTAGGGACCCTCTGTCCTCTATGTCTCCATTGTAGCTGGGAGAGTCTGACAAATACTGGAACAGGAAAACTGTAAAGGGCCTGGTCCTCAGGCAAGCCTGCTAGGCTGGTGGGTGGAGCAGAGAGATAGGCCCCACCCCAGGCTCAGCCCACCACACCTCCAACCTCACAACCAGTCCCTGAGGAAAAACAAATGGAAAGTATTTTCACAAGTACGTGTTAGGAAAGACTCACAAAGGCACTATCTTCATTTTACAGATGGATAAACTGATTCTCAGCAGGTGAACTGACTTTTTTAAACGGACACAGCTGTGAGTAGCAGAGCCAAACAAAAGCACACACCTCTTCCATGAAGTTGAGGACCACAACATGAGCCCAGGGCAAGGCCCCAGTCCGTCGCCCAGCCTCTGGCCTAACAGTTGGGTGTGGGGTGGGGGCTGGGCCTTTGGAGCTACTCCCACCCCTCCCCCACATCCTGGAGAACTGGCTGGGGTTGGGGGAGGGTGGGGATCAGAGGGCAGCTCATGTTGCAGGCCCAGCCAGCACCTGTCCAGGATAAATAAAGGCATTTCCCCCTCCACCCTCCAAGTCTCCCTCCTGAACCCCCTTCTCTGTGGGTCCTCCAGTTGAGACCCACTGAAGGGAGCCCTTGAGGGGCTGCTGCTGTCCCAAGGTTGATGCTATGGGGCCTGTGGGCAAGGTAGAGTGGGAATGGAGCTACCATCCAGCTTGCAGATGGCCACCTTCTTACAAGAGGAGTGGCAGACTGCACCTACAGCTGTCAGAGGACAGGCCCCATTCAGTGCTTTTCCAGCCCCTAGCCAGAGGGGTTACAGGGCAAGAGTGGGTGCTGGGCTTATCACAGGAGCTCGTGCACAAATTCAAGCCTCAGTTTGCTGACTCTGAAGCCTTGCCTGCCTGACTACTCCCTCAGGATTGCAGTGCATGCGCAGGGGGTGCTGGCCCCTACCGAGAATGAGCAGGCCCTGCCTCTGCTAATTCCCCCACTGCAATAGTCACCTGAGCATCATTGCTTCCTGTGGGAAGTGGATCATGGCTGGAGTGGGAGAAAGGTCTCTCCAGAGAGCTGTGGCCCTGCATTCCCTTGGGAGAGAAGTTCCTGGAGCAGAAGGGCCTAAGAGCCCATTTGGGAAATACCACAGCCCTAGTGGGATAGCAGGCTGGCAACAACAAGCCCAGGACACCCAAGCTCTGGGTATCAGCAGCCCACCAGATGAGTTTATCAAGAACCCTGGGGAGGCCCCAGCGTCCAGTTTAGCTTGCTCCATGGCCTTGGTGATTTGGGGTATGCCCCTGTAGAAAGCAGAGAGGCCATTATGCCCATCCCCCAACGCCCTGCCTAAGCTGTGGATTCTATTTTTAAAAGTGCCCCCTAGTCATTGGTTCCAGTACATCCTAATACACCCCCTCCCTGAAGTGAGGATATTCTTCCTGCTGTCTAGCTTAAGGTCCCTACGCTGCCTTTTAAGCCCTGAGCTAGCCAGGCCAGGTGGTACATAGACCCTGGGTGAGGTAATTGGCTATCCTGTGTGCCACTGAGCCAGGAGGCTAATTCTCACCCATAAGGATGAGACAGGGAACACCAGGAGGAGGCTTTGAGGATGATGGGGCTGGGAGAGAGTTGAGCTCAATCCCAAGTGTGTGTGGCAGGTGGACATAGGAGAGTGAAGGTGGACAGCCCCTCATACAGGGAGGAGCCCTGCAACCATGGGTGTAGGAATTTTGCAGGGTCCTGGGGGGCGGGGGGAGGTGTCCACTTGGGCTCAAATGCCCATGTGTCACCATATCATTAGGCAGGGTGTGCAAGTCTCTAGGTGTCCTTTTAGTGTAGGACCCTGTGGTCTCCAGGGCAGTGAGTCTGGAAGCGTGTGGACTCAGGTTAGAATGAGCCAGCTCTCCAATAGAAGGATGGAGGGCAAGTCCTTTACCCTGGGCTGGAGCCAGGCCAGTGCCCTGCCTCAGAGGAATGTGGTCTCTATGCCCACATCAGGTTCCACAACCAGGATTGCTTTTCCAGTAGGGGCATTGACTCCCTGCCCTCTCTGCCAAGCACTGTTCAGGCCTTCCCTGGCTGCCTCCGTGTAACCATCTACCCCCAGGGCCCAAGAACAGTTTCTGCTGCTTTGGAGAAAAAACTGTCTTCCTGTCCCCAGGTGGGCAGCAACCCAGACACTCATGGCTATCATCCATCATCCTCCAGTGACAGCCTGGGGCCTCAGCCTGTCCCCTTGTTACCATACCAGCATTGCTGGGAGCCAGCTCAGCCTTATTCCACTAGGGCTGGTCTATTCCCTCACACAACTCACAATCCACCCTGAGCCTCAGGGCCTTCAACCCCAGCTCTGCTAGACTTGTTGGAGATTCCCTTTACTTAACATATATTGCATGAGCAGCTACTTTGTTCTAAGCCCTGGTGTAGGTGCTGCGGAGATAGCAGTGGTTAAAACAGTCCTTTCTTATAGACAGCTTTTTCTCAAGCAGATCTAGCTTCTCGGCTCTCTGGGTTTCAGTGTCTCTAGAGGGGCAAAAGAGTTACTCGGATATTCTCCAATGTTCTGTGACATCACCGTCAGGCAGTGCTGTTCCCTGATCACAGATACTGCAGGAGATGGGTCATTTTCCCAGGTAAGCGTGCAAAATAAGATGTAAGACAGGCAGACAAAGCAGCTGTGGGTGAATGGGTAGGGGCTTGGGCAGGTGAGGAGGAAGGCCCAGATTCATGAGGCCAGCCAGTGCAAGATCCCTAGAAGGCCCAGGAAGGTGGGCTATTATCTTGGGTTTGGGATTGAGTGGCTGCTAGAGCCCAGTAACCTGCCCAATCCAGACCCAAGCCCTGATACCCAAGCCCTGATACGCAAGCTCTGATACCCACCTGTCACCTGCCCTCTCCATGCTAGAAGTCCTCTCTCCCCAAAGTAGTTGCTCACATCCAGAAAAATGTTCTGGTTTTGGGGGCATCCTGAGCCCACCCAGCTAAGGAAGGGCTTAGGAAGTTGCTGTCCTCTGTTCATCTGCCTGCCTGCCCTGAAAACTTGGCACTTCCTTCTCTGCTCAAAATACCTGCCACTTGCTCATGATGTTTCACTCTCAGAACAGGCTGGCCAGTTCAGGTGGGTGAACAGCTGTGGCTGAGACCAAGGGTCTATACTGGGCAGCATCCAGTTGGGTCCGCTCCCAGCCCCCCGACTGAGGATGGGGTATGCTCTGTTTTTCAAGAGCCTTGGGGAAGGATATATGGATGGACACACACACCCCCCTCTAAACATACCAACACACTTACCCGGGAGATAGTGAGCGGCATGTTGAAGTCCTTGCCTCCCTGCAGACGGAAGCCCCAGGGCCCCGGCCCAGTCAGGGTCACACTGTAAGACATGCTGGTGCTGAAAGCAGTGGTCTCTGTGGACAAGGGAAGAGTGGAGTGAGAGAGCCCTCAGGCACCCCGCCTCCCCAGCCCATACCTCTGCCCCTGCCCCCCGACCCCCAACCCCCAGCCTTGCCTGCTCTGTGTCTTGCTGCTGCCCGGCCGGGCTGCCCAGGCTGCGTGGAGTTCCTGAGAGACTCCTAAGAATAGCTGGGAACGAATGCCATCGACACTGATATCTGCCCTTTGCTGCGCCCATAAATGGATTGTAACCCTACACTGTGCCCGCCCGCTGAGGCCTCCCAGCCGATCCACTGTGACTCACATGGCTAATATAGCCCCTGGGGAGGGATGTCCAGCACCCACTACCCCCCAGGGGTCAGGATAGGGGACTGGCCAGGTCAGTGATAATGCTCTTGCTTCCTGCTCTCCTTGATCCCTCTGCCCTCTAGAGAACCTAGATGCATGCACTCTCCCCAGCTGTACCTGCCCTTTTGCCCAGAACACAATAGCTGAGCTCCCTCAGGCCGGGGCTTTTCCACTTAGGTTATTGTTGCCCTGTGCTCACTGGTGAGAGTTTGAACCTTACCCAATGTGCAGTCCTGATGGTCCCTAGGGCCAAGCTGAGCCCCCAGCTTGTCTGGACAGAGCTTCCATGCAAGAGACCAATAACTGGCCCAAGGTTGTCCAGCCATAAAAAAAACCATAATAGCAGCAGCTCTGGGTACAGCCAAGCTCAGCTCCAGACCCTTCACTCCATTATCCCCTCAGACCTTGAAAGGCTACTGACTCACCAGGAACCAAGGATCAGAGAGGTTAAGTGACTTTTCCAAGGTCACACAGGGAGTGAATTCAGGCCACACTGGTGCATGGGCTACTTCCCATGGGACTCATGCCAGATAACAGGCTCCCAGTGGGCACGGGTTCTTCCCAATGCCAGGCGGGGGCAGGGGGTAGGGGGGTTGGGGGGAAGGGCGGGGGGAGTGTCGAGGGTGGAGGGGTTCCTGCCTGCATCCCTTGGCACAGGGTCTAAATGTGGGTCTGGGGCAGTTTCACACCCTTCAGACCCTCTAGGCGCCCAACGGTTATTCCTGGCTCTCCTGTCTCATTTGTGTTCTGGAAAACTTGACAGCAGCATGGAAAGCTCCAGCTGCCAGTGTGGCATGCCAGGCCCTTGTGCCCTTTGTGCTGGAATGGCAAGGGGCAGGGAGGAGGGGAAGAGATGCCATTAGCTCAGCTGCTGAGACATAGGGCCAGAAGGGGCAGGGAAGGGAAAGCGTGTTTGATGTGTTCAGCCCGTAACTCAGAAACAGTGTGTTCTGGGAGGGACGCCTAGGTACCTTGAGACTTCTGCCAGCATGGTCTTTGGCTCAGGATACTTCCAGAAACCCTTCCCCAGAAGAGACCCAAGGCCTTGGGTGGTCTGGAGATAGATCAAGATCCACCCTGGCTCCTGGCTGGGGAAACTGAGACTCAAGGAAGGCAACTGGGCTGGCTGCTTTCTGGCCCTCCAGGAGGGCTGTGGCCTGAGCTGGGGCCCAGAGACTAAGTGTAGGGTGTGAGTAATTTCCCAGCTGCCAGAATCCTTCCTCACATTCTGGGCCTGGCACATACAACATAAAAGGTAGAAGGAGTCCCCACATCACAGGGGCATTTGGTAACTTTTCCAAGGTCATAAAAATATCAAATAGAAGAGGCCAGAGAGGGACCTGTGTTCTTTCCTCTACTTCACTACCTCCTCTGTCCTGTATCACGCAGCCCAGCCTGTCCTCTCTGCCAGGGCCTGGCCCAAGAGGCAAGCCACTCATGGCCAGCACCCAGCTCCTCCCCCAGGCCCCATACCATCCATTCCTGACTCCAGCCTTACTCCCTTTCCTAGGGAGGTCTGTCCTGCCAGGCTGGAGAGGAACCATCAGCAGGGCATGACCAGTATGGGATAAGGAACAAAGGGGAGGCCTAGGCTAGTTTGTGCCTATAACTGCAGGATCTCTCTCTGGACTTGAGAACCCACCTGATGCCTGATGCAGCCCTGGGAAAAGGGAGGGATAGTGGGAAGGATGCTCTTAAAGGGGAAGGTCAGCTTCCCTCCCTGTACCCATAGGCTGGATGAGAGCCACTTCTTGGTAATGGTAGCTCATTTGGTGTGTGGAAATGGGGGCAAGTCTGGTCTTTGTCCCTCTTCAACTCTGTTTGAGATGGGGGCTTCAGGAGAGTCAAGAGGTGGAAATGGAGGGAAGGAAGAAAGGTCTAGGCACAAGAGGGCAGGCCTGGAGTTTCTCTCGCATTGAAGCATCAACAGATAGAGACCATGCTTGTCTGAGACCTTCTCTGCTTTTTATTTTCCAGTACCCTCTCAGAGCCACACAGCCCTGGAATGAACTTAAACCACTGATTTGAAAGAAATCACAGATGCAGTGTACACATGTGTGCTTGGTGTACATGCAAATATGTACATATGGGAGAGTGTGCCCACAAATGTATATGTGCACAAAAGTGTGGGCTGAGGCAGAAACAGTACACTGCAGGGAGAAGCCAGAGGTGAGTAACAGTTTCCAGTGCCTGAAGATCTGTGCTCAGCTTCAACTGCTGGTTGTGGGAGATAGTGAGGCTTTCTGTGTCAAGGAAATGCCCAGCCTGGGTGCAGAGGCAGCTCATAAATAGCTGGTGTGTCCCATCACCATTAGCATTGCCTGGACAATCACAGCACACAGCATTTGAGGAGAAGCAGACAGCTCCAGGAAGCAGAAGGGCCTGGGCTTCACTCTTCAGGCTGAGCCTGAGATGCAGTCTGATGAGATGAGAAGTGGGTGTAGACCACTTTGCAGGGCAGGAATTTTGTGTTTCTAGGTGTGAATCCAGCATACCATGTGTGACAGGGCCACTTCCAAAGCTCACAGTCTCATGGGTGATCCTGGGTATGTGTGTGTGAGGGGTCGTGAGGGGGCTGGATGTGTCCCAGAAGAAAAGGAGAGTCCAGGTTGCCCTACATCCTAGAGTCCAGGCTGAGGAGCAGCTCCTTGGTCTGAAAACAAACAGCACACACTTGTTTAGCCTAATGAATGACCCTGTAGGCACAGTCTCCTCTGTGTTTAGGGTCACCAAGTGGTGAAAGGAGGTTGCATGGAGGGCCAGGTTGTATCCTGGGTCAAGGATGGGCCTTCTCTGAGACTGCAGGCAATTCGGCCTGGAAGGTGGAGCCAGCAGTCTAAGACTGTCTTCAGTATGTCCCTCTGGGATGTCCCCCAGGCTCACAGGCTCCTGGGGTCCAGACTGAGCTCTCCTCACCTTACCATCCAGTTCCCCTTTTCCCTCCACTCCTCTTCCACATGCCTGCACTCCAGCATCTCCTCTCTCCCTACTGCCTTAAATGCCTCATTCCTTGCCTGTCCCTATAGCAGTGGCTTCCTCTGGTCTTCTCCCTTCAGCTCATTCCATCCAATCTGTCCTTCCCCAGCCACTACAGAGGCTCCCAGTTACCCTACAAAGCTGACCCAGCCTCTATTAGGGCTCCAACCAAGTCCTCCAAGGGCTCCTTATCCCCCAGCATCATGCCTAGAGACCCCTCTGGCCAGCACCTGAGGGGGCCTTCCCACAGCTCCTACTACCTCCTGCCATTCTCCCTTCTCCTACTTTCCCAATTGTCAGCTCCCAGGTTCCCTTTGGCTGCCTCTGAGGTCACAGAACAACACTCTGTTCCAGGACACTGAGTTCCCCTGTGCCCCACTGCATTCTCATGGGCACAGTCTGGACCCCTCAACCCCCACCCCATCCCGCCTGGCAATCCCCCACTTCATCTCCACCTTCCCTGGGGAGCCCTCGAGCACTTGCCTCTGCTTTCAGCACCCTGTGTGCTGATACCTCGATGGCAGTGCTTATCACATGTTAGGTGATTGCTGATGTGCAATCCCTCTCTGCGCAGTGCCCCATCCCAGCCTAGTATTCTCCTTAGGACAGGCATTGTGCCTTTTGTCATGGCCCCACCAGTCTGGGAGGCACAGCTGAGCCTCTGTCCTGGCCTCTGTCCATGCACAGTGTCTGGGCTCAGGGCTGGGGAGTGAGTCATCTTGGGGCTGGAGCATCAGTGGAGGATTCCTGGGATACTAAAGCTAGGGGAGGCAGGGGCTCTACAACCATAGAGAGCAGCCCAGAGCTCCCCCTCTCTGGGACAGGCGAGGGAGCAGGCTTGGTAAAGGAAAGCAGGAAAGTGTCTCTGGCCTAGAGCTTGCTGGGAAAGCCCAAGAGAACCTGGGAGCTGGGGGTGTTGTGCTGGTGTGAGTGGAAGGCCAGGATGGGGAGCTGTCAGCTGAGGGGGAGAGGCAGCCTCAGGGCCTGTGCCCATGGCATTTCCAGCATTCCAGAATATGGCCTCTAATCGCCGTCGACATTCTGTTCCATAGGCACTTGGGCTGACAGCTGGCCTTCTTTTAATAGCCACAAGTATTCTGGGTGACATCCTAATCTCAGGGCATTCATAGCGAGCACATACACAGCTTGTAGCACCCCTACCCAGGTATTTCCAGCCTCCCATTACGCACCACATCCTTGGTCACATGCACAGCCTAGAGAAGACACATTAGGGTACACTCAATCCCATTCCCTGTGATGTCATAGTGACAGAGAGTATGTACTGGGAACATGGTCACACACACTTACACACATGCATACATATGTCATAGGACAGCAAGGCCACCACCACCTGCTACCTACGTGCAGTTAGTCAATCACACACAGACACCTCAGGTATAGTCACAGACCACACTCAGGCCTGCTCAGAGCATCTAGGAGTAACAGACTCCCAGACATGGAAGGGAAAGCTGGGAGGTACAGAAATGGGGAGATTCTCAGAGGGCATTGGCCTTGCCCATGAGAACAGGCTTCCCCTTTCATGGCCACTCTCTGGGCTATTTGCCCCTATCTCCACCCCTTTACAGATTGGCAGGTGTTGGGCCCAATCACCTTCCTGGGATCCTCTGCTTCACATCCCTGGGGCTTGGGAGGGGCCTTGGCTTCCACATCCTCCAGGCCCTGACCCCAGAGGGATGGGCCACTCACTTGCTGCGCAGCCCCCCATGTAGCTGCTGCCTCCGTGTCTGTCCAGCCCTGAGGGAGGTAGGAGAGTCACTGTGAGGTGAGAAGGACATTCTGTAGTCTTGCTCCTGCCTTCTTCCCCACCAGGACTTACTCTATCCTCCCCAAGATATTTACTGGGGTAAGGCCCATGACATTGAAGGGTTGCTGGTCACCAAAGCCCTGCAAATTGTGAGTGCATGTGCCAGAGTATGCATGTGTGCACACGTGTGTGTGTGTACATGCTTGCACATGCTTGTGTACATTCTAAAGCATGTGGGATGCGTGTGTATTAATGAAAGTCTAGGCCTCTGTTAACAAAAGATTCAGTCCTTGGTGTTTTTTAGTACAGTGGTTCAGAGAAGAACCTCTGACAGCTCTTCCCTCAGCCCTTCCAGGGATGGGGGCAGTGGGAGGTGTTCAGCTGAGGCTCTTGGTGAGGCCCACAGTGGGACCTTTAGGCACAATATGGAGGAGGCCAAGTGTGGCTGGGGATGGGAGCCCATGGTGTAGGGAGATCTCCTGGGGACTTTAGAGGGCATAACAGCTCCAAGCCCTAAGGAGGGACTGGCAGGCTAGTAGCTCCCAGGACTGACAGCAACTATGGAGTCGGCATCTACCCATGGGCACCCTAGGCAATTTTGGATGTAGAGGTGATTTTTCCCTTTTCAGAGGAGGGGATAAAGGCTCAGAGAGGGTGAGTGACCTGCCCAAGCTCACACAGTGAGCACATGGTAGAACTTAGGCTTGAACCCAGGTCCCCTGACTCCAGGGCCAGTGCTCCTTCCTCTGTATCCTGTGCATTCTTTGAGGCTCCCAGGAGGAGGGGGCTTAATGCTGAGAACAAGAGGCCCTGAGCTAGCTCCTGTCTTTCTTTCTGGAGGCTCATATGGGGCCAGAAATGCTAGTCTTTTCAATCTGTGGCTCAAAGGGTAGTGCCAGCATAGAAAAGATGTCCTGGAGCTGGAAGACCCATGTTTAGTCCTGGCTTTGCTTCTCGGTGATGTTGGGCCAACCCATTGCTTCTCTGGCCCCAGTGCCCTACCTGTCAGGGGGGATGGTGCATGGAAACGCTGTAGGGAAGTTGGGAGGGGCTCTTCCAGCCAGCGTCCCAGGGTCCTGAGGTTCCCTGAGTCTCAGAGGCAGCCCTGCCCAGAGGCCTGAGGATGGTTTGGTTGAGGAAGAGATGGCTAGCAAGCGAGGGCTCAGCATTCTTACCACCTCACTTTCAGATCCCAGGGATGCCTGGCGCCTCTGTCTGGAGATCCAGCTGAGGTCCGAGCCCTGGCTGCTCAGTGTAGAGCGGTGGGTGGAGCGGTAGCTGGTGTATGGGCCAGTGTGCTGGCCTGACATGCCCAGCAGCACTCCAAGGCAGGGCAAATGCTGGGCTATGGCCATTCTGCAGGAATGGCACAGCTGGTTAGAACAGAGGGGATGGACAGACAGATGTGAAGAGATGAGGATGGATAGACAAACTGATACAAGGCTAATGGAAATAAACTGATAGCCACTGGGGAAATAGGGTGATTGAGACATTAGGTTTATGAGGACAGACAGACAGATGATGGAGTGATGAGAAGTGATGAGGAAGGACAGATAGGTGCTGGGGTGAAGGAAACTGACAGGCTTACAGGGCCAGGAATGGGCAGAGAGATGCGAGGGCCATTGGCATGGAAGGAGAGACTTAGGGTAGTAGGTTCAGCCAGGTGCTCGGCCCAAGCCCTCAAGTGGCTGGTCCAAGACACATCTCTGTGAATGGGGACCTCTGAGCTGGATGGGCTAAAGCCTGCTGGTCACCTCAGCAGGGCAATGAGTTACTGACACCACCAGACAAAAGGAAGCACTGAAGCCCCTCTGCTGGGAGAGGCCAGTGTGCTAGGATTCTATTGGCAGAGAGCACTCTGGGCCTGAACCATCTCTGGGGCTTTGCCAAGGCCCTTAAAGTGTAGTTGAGCTCTCCCTGTTGTGGTTTCTCCAGGATGTCACTGTCTGGGAGCTTCTCTTTATAGGGGGGCAGCGCTGCTGATCAGCCATCCTGGCTGCCTTTCATCCTCAGCTCCAAAAATCGCTAGTTAGGGCTGGACATTGTCCAGGTAGCCCCAATGTCCCTTCAAGCTGAGCCCCTTGGAAAGCTGGAGCAGTAAAAGTCACACAAGCTCCAAAATCTACCCAGTGTCACTGGCTACTCATAGCTTCCAGAGGCTCCCACCCAATGTATATACAAGAGACAGGAAAGATGGTGCATCTCTGCCCCACTGAAAGGCCTCCATGGCCATGAGGAGGTGTCTGGGGACCTGGGGCTAGGGCCTGGAGGAGGGCTGCACCTGTACTTGGGGTGGGTGATGGCGTAAATGATGGGGTTGTGGATGGCAGAAGCCTTGGCGATGATGGCTGGCACCGAGTTCATGTAGGGCGTCAGGACATGCGAGTACCTAGAACAAAGAAGCTGTGGTTCCCCTGCCAGCTGGCCCTCCCTGGTGACTCCACAGCCCACCGCCCTCTCAGGAATCTTCTTCCCCCAGGCCAGGCCCTGCCAGGGGCACAGCCCAGCCTGGCCCAAACCAGCACGGCCAAGTCAGCCCCATGGGAGAAGCTGCGCGGCAGAGAGAATTCTGATCTGAGGTCAGTGGGAACCCAGAGAGCCATTGAGAGAGAGGCTGGGAGGAAGGTATGCCAGGTTGGGGGTTTCACTGTCCCCTGGAACCTGTGCTGCTGGCAATAAACCCTCTCCACCCCCAATGACCCTCTGCTCAGCTCTTCCCACACCCTAACCCAAACCTGATGCCCATAGCTCCCCTGGTTCTCTGAGAGTAACTTCACAGGCGGGTCCACCAGGGGACCTTTTCTGCACAAGGAAAACTCATACTTAAATACTTCCAAGGATTAATAGCTCTCCCTGTATCAAAAGTGCTTCAGAAGTCTGGCCTACGTCCATGCTGCAGCAAATGTCAAAGTCCTCAGACTCTTGCCACGAAGGACTGGAGAGCAGGAGGTGAGCAGAACCACTGGTTGTGTGGCCGGGTAAAGAGGGAACCAGAACCTCAGGAAGAGCCATGTATTCCCAAGGGGTTGGGCAGGACCTGGTAGCCCTTACAAGCCCTTAGGCCAAATCCAGTGTGACCCAAAGCTCCCCTAGCATGTGTCCTAGTGCCTCCAGGAACCAGGCTGGCCCAACTCTGGTGAAGTATCTTACCGCAGTGGGAGAAGAAGGCTGTGAGGCTAGACTTAGTGTGTGAGGAAAGCTGGCTTTAGCTTGGACTGGGGAGGGAGAAGCTGCCCTAGGGTCCCCTTACCCCTCTCCCACCTCTTCAGCCCCCTCATCCAACCCCTTAGCCATTGCTTACCCAGCAAAGGCCATCAGGGCTACAGTGGAGTAGGGGGCCCAGGAGAGCACGAAGAGAAGGATTACCATCAGCACAATCTTAGCCATTTTCCACTCACTCTGTAGCCGCTGTCGTTGCCGGGGCAACTCACTGAGGCCCTCACAGGCCCCAAAAGTCTGGAGAGCCCTAGAAAGAGTTCAGAGTTGGGTCTGGCCCCATTTGAGTTGCAGTGAGTGCCAGGGTCATGGTCACTGTTGGGGAGCCTCTCTGGACCTGGCCATCCCTTCAAGTGCAGGCAGCCCCAACACCCATAAAGTTCTCCATTATATCCAATCTAAACTGCCTCCCTGGGGTTCTACTGGCGGTATCTTCTCTGCCCCCTAGACCCTCTACATGCCTAAAGGTCCCCTCTTGAGAAGATCATGTTTCTTGAGGCTCCTGTAGACACAAGGCTGTGCTGGTCTCTAGGCATCTACCCAATAAGCACAGGTGCTCAGTTTGTCTTTGCCCATCTGGAGCTGGGAATGTCCTGGGGTGGGTGTAGATGTGAGCCTCTGGCAAAGGGGCATGACCCCTCTCCCGTCTAGCCCCTCCTCCATGCCCAGCTCTTACTGGCCTGTCTCCCGGATAGCCCTGAAGATGAAGATGTAGCAGTAGATGATGACAAGCAAGGGAAGGAAGAATACGAAGCAGAAGAGCAACATGGTGTAGGCACGGACTGATGGTGTGAAGCTCATGTAGTCCCAGGAGCAGGAGGTCAGCAGCCCCTCGGGCACATAGGCACCTGGGAGGCAGAGGGGAGTGCTCAGTGTTCTGGATTGTGCCGACTTGGGCTCCTCATTCAGCAGGGACTTCGGACGTGCATTCTGGGATTTTGGAACACTAGCCCTAGCCCCAGCCCTGCCCAGAGCAGGGAGGAAGCCAGGGCACATGGTGGAGAACTTGTCAAGACTGTTCTGGCAGGGGCACCAGCTCAGGAGACAGCTGGCAAAGCCCACTGCTGCCTGTTCTTGCCAGTTTGGAGCAAAGACTTCACCAGAACCCCAGGGTCCCACTCCCCCAGGTTTTAGCCAGCTTCCTGGTCCCACCAGGAAGTGTCCCACCAGAAGGGTGGGTGCCTTACTGCTAAGCCTTGTACCTGATGAGGTCTCACACCCCATCCCCTACCTGTCTGACTCACTGCAAACGCAGTATCAGATGGACTTGTCACTTCCCGCCACCCAGGAACCTGTCTTCCCCTCTGTATTGAGGGATGGGAGTCCACGTCGTTTTCTGATAGCTGATGGTGCAGCTTCAGTATTCCCTGTGGCTAGTCATGCCCCCTGAATGTCCACCTGCCTTGAGGCTCAGGCAGTTCCCTGACCCCTCTTGCCAGCTGGTCAACCCAAGTCTATCAACCTGCCCTTGAACATGCCCCTCCCAGACTATCTTCCCCTCCTCCAATTCCCCCGGCCCACTTACTCCAGCCAAAGAAGGGTGGAAGACTCCAGGCCAGAGCGTAGAGCCAGACACCCAGCAGAACAAGCGCTGCCCGCCTCTTGGACACCACCCCGATGGCAGCCAGTGGGCGTGTGATCACCAGGTAGCGGTCCAGGGCGATAGCCGTCAGGGTAATCATGGAGGTGATGCCAAAGAGAGCCCCACAGAAGGCATAGAACTCGCAGCCTGTGGGCACAGCTCCCTGACCTCAGCCCTTGGCAGTAGCCCATCAGGTATTCCAAGGGAGAAAGGGTCTGAGGATGGCATGTGTTTGGCTCCTGCCCTCACCTCTCAGGAAAAGCAGCCTGAGGCCCTCTGCACCCTGCCTACTTGCCACATCTGGCAGAGGCTGGTGGAGGCCTCAGGACTGAAACCTGAGTCTTCCCTGTTGCTCATTCACGGGATAAGAACAGCTACCCACTCCCTGCCAAGGAAGAGTAAATCACTTCCTCATCTGGGCCACCCCACACCATGGGTGGGCATCCCCTGCCATAAACCTCCCCCTCCCACCTCCAGCAAAAGGGAGCCTTGAGTGTCTACCTGCCTTCCCAAAGAGCCACCGCTTATAGAGGCTGCTGGCGAAGACGACGGGAGCCTGGGTGAAAGACATGAGGAAGTCGCTGACTGCGAGGTTGATGATGAACATGTTGGCAGGTGTCCTGAGGCCTCTGCTCCTGTGAGGGGTCAGAAGTTGTCAGGAAGTGCTTCTGCTGGGGAGCCTCCCTCTATTACACACGCACACATGCACATACACACATGTGCACACAGGCCCATGCACATGCACACTTATGTATGCACACAGACACGAGCTGCTGGACCATCTGCTGCCCAGCAAGTACTAGCCAAACAGCTCTGGTGCCTGGCAGTGCAGTCTGAGAATTGAGACCCTTATCTTTTGAAGGCGGTTCCCTCAGAATGTAGTGGAGGGGAATACCTCTCCAAGGCTGCTGTTCCGCCCAGCAGAAGCTGTGTTTTTTGTGGCATCCAGTACTTCTCACCCTCTGTATCTCCTCTGCGTGACCTATACTCTCTCCTTGGACACACCCTCATTTCTCTGAGCCCCTCAAGGCCAAGTTCTCCCAAGTGGCTTCTCCCTAGGCTCCTCTTTCCATGTGCCCAGACTGTGCCTCCTTCTTCCTCTGGCACCCTTCTCATTCCCATACTTCCAGTGTCGTGATCTGGGCCCTGCTCAGCACAACTATGTCTGCATTCCTCACCCTCAGGGGTGGCAAAGGGCAATGGAACTGAGGATTATGCTCCATAGACTAGGCTCTTTCATAAACCTCATCTCCTGTAGCCATCCATCTTCATATCTACTCCCGCCCCCATTTTCCAGTTAAGTTCACTGAGGCTCTCACTCATGGTGTGGTTTGCTCCAGTTCATAAAACTCAGTAAGTGGCACAGCCAGGATTCAAACACATTTGCTGGCCACTGCATATACATGAACGTAATCATTACATTGACTCCATGAAGTAAAGCACAATGCCATTTTGCAGACAAGATATGTGGGCTCAATGAAGATAAATGACTTGCTCACAGTCATTTCAGCCAATAAGTGATAGAGCCTGGGTTTCACTTCTCTCCCTGCCTATCTCAGCCATTCAGCTTGAAAATAGGGCAGGTGTGAAAGGAAGGGGTGGTTGCTGAGGGGATTGAGGACTCAGGGCTGCTCTTTGAGGCATAGAGAGGATGCACCTGCAGAAGGTATAGATGACTGTCAGATTGCCCAGCATCCCTGTGAGCCCCACCAGCAGGATCACTGTGCCTAGGGTGTAATGCGCGTGGTCTGGAACATCGACTGTGGGAAAGGGGACCCAGGCAGCAGCCTGAGCCCCAGCTGCCTGTAGAGAGACAGAGAAACAGGGCATCATGTTACCCTGTCACCTTCGAATAGACCTGAGAAAGAAGGGTTAGGGTTCCCAGTGTGGAAGGTGTAGAAACTGAGGCTCAGAGTGCCAAAGTCATTTACTCACATAGCTAGAAAGTAGCTGAGCTGGAATGGAAATGTAGGTCTCCCTAAAGCTGAGCCTAAGCTCCTACACCATGGCACAGAGGCATAAGGCTTCTAGGAGTGGGCTCAGATCAGCTGTTGGAGGCTGGTAGAACAGACTGACATGTCTGGCAATTGGGGACATGGCAAAGATAACTCTACCTTTCATTGAGGAGAAGGCAGAGCCAACTCTTGGGTGGGTTTCTCTCTGCTATATGGGCCCTGTCCCAAGTGCCAAGACAGTCAGCAATAGTATTCCAGGCACCCTCAACTCTGGGATGGAGGAGTGGGGTGGAGTTCCTCTCCTCTGAGATGCCACCCCCTCCCAAGTTTCAAGGAAGTGGTTGTATTCCCCTAGAGTATTGGGTAGGACTGGCATGGAAGAGAGGGAAAGAATTCCCCTTTATAAAGTTTAATGATATCACTTATATGTGGGATATAAACCTAAAAGCAACAAATGAACAGGACAAACAGAGACACATGGACATGGGCTATAGACTAGTGGTTACCAGAGTGTAGGGGGTGGAAGGAGTGGGGAGGTAGATGGGGTAAAGGGGGTCAAATATGTGGTGATAGAAAGAAATTTAACCATGGGAGGTGAACACACAGTGTAAATATATATAATGCCTTATTGTTAAAGTGTATAGCTGAAACTTATTGGATTTCATTAACCAATGTCACCATTGAAAGAAAGAAAGAAAGAAAGAAAGAAAGAAAGAAAGAAAGAAAGAAAGAAAGAAAGAAAGAAAGAGAAGGAAGGAAGGAAGGAAAGAAGGAAGGAAGGAAGGAAGGAAGGAAGGAAGGAAGGAAGGAAGGAAGGAAGGAAGTAAGTAAGTAAGTTTAGGCTTCCCAGAGTTACTACAGGAAGGTATGATACTGTGAAGCCAGTACAGAGATTTAAAGACACCTCCCTCCCCAGCTTCTTTTCAGGGGAGTGGTTTATTATCTATCCTGCCCTAACCCCTACAGCTACCAGAGCCTTCCCATTTTGTCCAGAACCTAGGCCAGCATTCCATCAGCCTTCCCCAGTTAATGGTGGAGTTGGTGGGTATGGCCCTGGGAACCTGACTAGAATGATGGAGGCAGCAGAACACATCCAATGCCCCACTATGGGGTGGATAAATCCAGAAGCATAGTGTATGCCTTCTTCTCTTGAAGGCTCCATGGGGTATCTAACCACTCTCAGAAAAGAGTGGTTGTAGCCAAGGGCAGATTGGGCCATTTCAGCCCTTTGTCCTTCAGGACTGGTCTTTCTATTCCTCAGATGCTCTCTTCAAGGAAAAATGTGGTCCACACTCTCCTCTAGTGGCCTATATGTGTAGGACAGGCTCAGAGAGGTCCACTAACATGCCTAAAATCCCACAGTAGAGCACAGGCCCTTTCTATCTCCCTGTCTAAGCCCCTGTGTGTCTCCAGGTCAAGGATTGGGATAGGGGAGGGAAGGCTATGTGCCTGCACATGCTTGCCCCAAGCTTACCGTGGAACTGATGGGCAGAGGTTGGTCCAGGCTGGAGGATCTGCTTGGGAAACTGTCCCACCTGCTGGGTGAGGCTGGGGTGGCCATGCAGCTGGGCTCCTGGGCTGGGTCCAGTGGGACTCTTGGCCCCACAGGAAGGTTCATCCTGAGGTAGGGTGGTCCTTTCTTGAGCCCACAGAGAAGTCAAGAGCACAGAGCACTCAGGATGTTAGCTGTGCCCAGCTCCCCAACTTTCCTCCATGCTCAGCACTCCTGTCTGATTAGCCAGCCTCCTGCTCTTGCGACCAGAGTGGACCCAGCGTGGGGCTGGTGACTGATCTGTGTCCAATGAAGCACAAAGGAAAAGAGAGTGTCACAGTTGTGGTGACTCAGAGCCAGGTTCTGTTTCCACCTTTAAGGGCTGAGAGTACACATGCCCAGTTGCCCAGTGCCACCACCCCCTCAGACACAGGTCCCTGATGATGGTGGAGTGTGTGTGTGTGTGTGTGTGTGTGTGTGTGTGTGTGTGTAATTGTGTGGGGGCGGAAATTGCCAGGCTCAGGCTCCTGGACATTGAGCAGAAGGTTTCATCTTCCCTTCTTACTGGACTCTCTTTCTTCCCTGAATTCATCAAGAACAGCTTCTGCCACCCCCCAAAATACCAGGGCTGTCCAGTGGGCGGGTGAACCTATGGAGCCCCAACCTCACCCTTTCCACGGGGTGCCCTATAATCACATCCAGCCCACATGAGCCTCTGTGTGTGTGTTTGTGTGTGTGTGTGTGTGTGTGTGTGTGTGTGGAGAGAGAGATCTTACAATCAAGGTGAGATCAGATCATGAAACTTTTTTGTTAAAGAATAAATATTAAAAAAATAAAAAAAAAGGCATCAAAAACACAAAGTTGATAGAGACCCGGGAGCTTACCCAGGTCTGGCTTGAAGTCCTGGCCCAAGACAAATGAATGTCAGAAGTGGAGGGGACCTCAGGTGTGCATTTTGCCCCCTTGGAAGAGGCAGCAGGAGCAGAAGCTTTGAGCCCCAGAGCTGAAGAGGGTGGAAGTTGTGTATACTTTCTGCGGTGGGGGTCTCCTGGCTTCCAGGAATGTCCTACTTGGGAGCTATGTCTTGAGGCCCAATGCTGAGATTTGTGGAACCCTTGAGTGGAGAGATATGTCATCTCTTCTTCCAGGGGTCCCCCGCCCCCGCAGTCTTCACAATTTTCCTAGGGCTGCAGATTTGGGCTGGGGATGGCTTCACCCACACTCTTAGAGAAACTACACTTCCCACAGGCGCCAACTCGCTGTTCACATGCACGTTCTCTTCCATTCAAAGTACTCAATTTACAGAGGTTCACCTCGGGTGGTGGGTGAGGCTGAAGGACTGGCTTCACTTCTCCTTAAAGCCCAGCAGGCTTTCGAATATGGGCATTTAACTATTAATCTCAGCTGGAAACAATTCTGAACCAATACAAAGTCCCATTCTACATCAGACTTCACTTTCAACATGATAATTAGGAGGGAATGCAGGTCAAGTAGCTAGCACCAGCCTGAAGTATTTGTCAGATGGATAGTCAAAGAGGTATCACACACCCAGAGCACCACAGGCCTTAAAGCAATGCCTAAAATCCCAAGGAATTGAATCCCTAGGCCTGGAGCCTTTCCAAGCCCATATCTGCTTATGGTGTCCTTTCTCCATGGTTGACACCTAGCTACCCTCGGGGGTGACAGTGATGTTCTCCCATTTTCTCCTGTGCTGTAGCTCCTCTGAGGAGGACCCACCATGGCCCGCTTGCTCATCACACACACACACAGAGGCTCATCTGGGCACCCCTACACCTGCCCAGAGCCTACTATCCAGGCTGAGCCAGGAGGGCTGTGTGGGCAGCTTCAGCTTCCAAGGACAGAGTGTTGAACTGTACCCCAGAGCCACCACTGCCCAAGCTGTCCATGCTGTAAGCCACAGGTTGGGGAGCCCATGACTTCCATTGCTTTTTTCAGACTAGGCGGCTCCTATCTTCCCAAGTGCCCAGCTGTGTCCCTGCCTCTAAACCCCACTTCCACTCCCCACTCTGCTCTTTATGTCTCTCCTCAAGTATGGCCCAGTCTTTTGATGACCCTCCTGGCTTCCCCATCAACCATCCCATGTGCTCCACTCCACCCCAGAATCTCAATGCAGGAACAAAAAGGGAAGGGGTCTTCAAATCCTCATAGTCACCTATCCCCCCACTAGTGCCCACTCCCTCAGAGACAGGTCTGGCATCTCTTCCTTTCTCAGTCTCCGAGGGCAGCCTGACCTTGGCATTCAGAGCCAGCCATGGCCCCTGCTGTACCTATGGCCGCAGGGACACATGAACTGATAACAGGGCTACCATACCCATACACAGCCCCTCTCCCCATGCTCTCCCCTTTCTCTCTCCCCTCTCCTTACAGCTCATTCTTCACATTGCAGCCCTAAATGTGTTTGGAAGCAAATTCTGTTAGACAATCCCATGTGTAACCCTTCAATGGTTTTCACTGCTCATAAGACACAGAAAAGCCCTAATGTGGTGAGAGGGAGGAGAAAAATACTAAACATCACTGTGTATGAGGTTAAGATGGAGGTTTCTTGGGGAAACTAAAACTCCAAAGGTCAGCAACAGAGAGGCATGCTATCCCTCTCAGTGTCCGTCTGTGGGGGCCAAGCTGCCGTCATATCTGGGGTTGTGTGCCAGGGCAGGGACCTGCCCCTGCTACTGCCCCTTTTTAATGCATGACCAGACGGCCTTGTTTTGGGGGAACAGTAGCCAAACTCAGGCACCAGACAGTCTGGGTGTTGATGCCAGTTGAGCAGAGAGGTGTCTGAGGGCACCAGCTGCCAGCACCTAGAGACCTTACTAGAAGCTGGGTTCAGGCCATACGGGACAGAGAGGCCAATTCCCATGGGTATTCAAATTCAGGTACAGCCCCTCTTGCTGGGGAAGGAGGAGGCAGCTCAGTGCCTGGGAACCTGAGCTTCTGGGCCCAATCACCAGGAGTTCTCACTGTGCTCTAGGCTGGCTGACTTCCTCTCAGACCACAGAATATACACAGTTCCTCTGTCACCCAGCCTCTGCTCGTGTACTGCTGCTGAAAACTTTCCCCACCCCTTCCCTGGGTTTCAGCTCAAACACTATCTCAAAAAGGTGTCAAGGAAGCCATCCTGAGGACCCAACTGTTCACGGCCTCCTGTCCATCCTTTGGAGCACTCACCAATGGCGTCATTTATAGTGATTGTCATCTAAATGTGTCTGTCTCCTTGTCTGGACTGAATACAGGTCTATTCGTTTCACCTTTGTGACCCACTGCCCAGCAGAGTGCCCAGCACATTGTTTCAGGAAAATAAAATTGCTCTGGTCCTTTTTCTTAAAATGTTGTCCAAGGACCAGAAACATCAGTGTCACCTGGAGCTCGTTAGAAATGCTCCAGACCTACTGAATTAGGTTACCCATTTATAAGCTAAATGGGAGAGATGCTGTTCCAGACTCTTCAGAGGACTTAGTGACTGTTAACAGGTGGCAGAAGCCAATCTGAGGGAACACTGAGGCAACCCAGAGATTAGCAACAGCATGATGCACTGCCACGCCCAAGGCGGGATCGCCAACAGGAGGAAGTGGGGTGCTGAGATTCCAGGGCCTGGGGCTGTCCAGCAGAGTACCACAGAGAGATGGTGCTCGTGGGTGGAAGCTGAAGCCTTGGGACATGGCTGTTGGCAGAGGTGCCACAGTGAGCAGAGCTCAGGGTGTGAATTTCTGCTGTTCTCCTCTCCGGTTTCCTGTCTTCTGCAGATGCTTCCCAATGGCAAAATCTACCTGGACGCCAGAGGTAAAGGGTCTCAAGAGACGTAATTTCCTGGGACAGAGAGCAGGGCAGGGAAGGGTGGTATAGACATGTGTCATCCCTTACCCCACCCCCACCTGCTACTGTAGCCAGCAGGACAGCCCTCCCAGTTCACCTAGCGGTGTTCCTGCTCCCACACAGGGGTCAATCATGAAGGGATGTCCTGAGCCCTTGGTGAGCAGTGGTGCCAGCTCTCTGCCTGGCCAGCCTCTTTGGTCCCATGGACCAGCCCGAGCCACCCTTCTGCTCAGCCTGGCCTACGAGTCTATGGGAGAACACACTCATTCTCGCCCCTGCCCCTGCCACTCCCACCCGCCACGGAGATCTGACAGGGTTGAGTGTGTTGTGGTACCTGGGGCCCTCGCCCACAGCTCTGCACTGACCACTGCCTGCTCTTCACGCCTCGCTGGCATTTCTGTACATAGGAAAAGCTTTCCAAGCTCCTCGCCCATGGGGAAGTACCAAGGGCATAGGAAGTGGGAGGCCCTGGGGTGATGTAGAGGGCTGGGTGTCTGCAGAGTTGCATAGCTACAGGGAGGGTGAGGAGGCAGGAGGTATAATGTTTCATGTTAGATCAAGCAGGAGTAATAAACAACTCAGCAGTGGGCCTTCAGCAGACACGTAACCCACACTCGTTTGGGGGCTGGAATCAACCAGTGTCATGGACACTGTCCAGAGGCCTCAATGATGAATTGACTTACAGGCTTTCTGAGCTCCAGAATTCCTGTCCTTAGGAGAAAAATCCTGAAAACACTTGTAAGAAAAGCTGATAGAAAAGCCAGGAAGGTAGTAGGCCCCTGCATTTCTGTATTTCTGGTCATAGCACCCAGCGCCTGAAGAGGCACTTCTCCTTGCCCTCCAGGATGGCCTAGCAGGCAGCACTGTAATGCCACCCTCTTACCATTGCCATCACGTCCACTGCTAGGGATAAATTTCTTCATTCCGGGGCTGGCAAGGGCTATCTGGTTACCCAGAGACTCTTGGGAATCTCGCAGGAGCTTTTGCCTGGGGAATATTAAATGTCTCAATGAGCATATTCCTGTAGGCACCTGGCCAGCAGCTCACCTGGGCCATCCCTCACCTGGAACCTGCTGGTTCCAGGCAAATTCTGTCAGGATAGGGTCCTCCTTCCCATGGCCTGAGGGAGGGGCCATAAACGCAGAAACTCAGAAAATTTTTGCTTTCCTACTGCCTTGCGCCATAAAATAGCAGGTGTAGCTCTGCCTTTTTACCTGCTCGAGTCCTAAAGCTGCCATCCATGCCTCCCCACCAGTGTGTATCTGCCCATGGGGAGCCAGCCAAGTGGCCCAGTGGTCCTGCTAATGTCCCCAGAGGCATCTGAGTGTCCTTTTGTCCCTGTTGCCCACCTCTTTTTCTGTGACTTCTCCCACCCTTCTCCAGGATGAATCCACTGAGTTCCCTTTTGTGCAACCTATGCTGGCAAAGGGGTTGGGAGTGGGAAGGGGGAGAGCTCATAGGGCAGTGTCTAAACTGTGGGACTCTTTCCTGTCTCCACAGGAGCACCTCTGGGTCCTGCGTTTGGCACCTCCTAGTGCCCACATTCCTGGCATTGGGTCGTGAACCAGTGCATTTCAGAGCTGTCCCCTATGCCGCCCCTGCCTGGTCCATGTATGTTGTCTCAGTGAGTCCAGTCTGGAGTCTCCAACTTTATGCCCATCCAAGAGCCATGTGTTCATCAAACTATGTCCTGAGTTGGCATCAGTCACAGCAGCTGCCCTGGGCAAGTTTGCTGTATAATTATGAGGAAAATGACAGTCAATCCCCAGAAAGTGGCCTCTTCTTCTTCTTAGCTGGAGGCTTCTGTTGAGGTGATCATGACAACTTAATGGGTGTGAGAGAGGAATTGGAAAACAGAGTCAAGGAAAACATGAGTAAGGCCCAAAAATCAAACATTTAACTTGAAAACTGATTATACACCCTAGACGACATGTGGGTGTAAAAGCAATCATCAAGTGGGCAACCTTGTATTTCACATATCTTGGGCACAACAGCAGCCCCTCAAAAGCAAGAATTTTCTACTAGTTTTAAAAAATGAAATTCAGCGTGGGTAAAACAGGTGAGGGTGCTCAAAAGATATAAACTTCCAGTTATAAAATAAGTAAGTCTTGAGATATAATGTACAGCATGGTAACTGTAGTTAATAACACTGCATTGTATATTTGAAAGTTGCTAAAAGAGTAGATCTCAAAAGTTCTCATCACAAAAACAAAATTTGTAACTATGTGTGGTGATAGCTATTAACTAAATTTATTGTGGTCATTTTTCAATATATACAAATATCAAATTATTATGTTGTGCACTGAAACTAATATAATGTTATATGTAAGTTATATCTCAATTAAAAAAATAATTCCTTAGACCTTTGGCATTTTCTAGGTGGCACATGGAGCCCTCTAATTGAGGTACACAGAGAGGCTCCATCTACCCTAGGAATTATGTACTTTTTTTGACCTTTTGGTAACATACTGGAATAGCAGGGCTAACAATTTTCTTTCCTTTACATGATCTTAACCAAGTTTCTGAGCTTTTGCCTGCAAAGTGGGGCATTTGTTTGTGGGGGAGGGAGAGGGAGGAAGGCAACTACTTTGATTTATGACAGCCGAGAGCAATTTCTGTCTACTCATAGAGGACAGGTATGGAAGACAAATGGGGCAGGATGGAAATCTACATGAAACAGAGATGTTCTTAGTGGAGAGTGATGCCGACACGTAATGTGTGTCAGGGTCTCTTCTCAGGGACCATCTCACAAGCCCTTGTTTATCTGAGCATTGCATGAATGGCACTGGAAGATTTCCAAATTAAAACCCTGATTTGAATTGGCTTTGTCTTTGATGTGACTGTAGACATGTCAACTTTGCAGGCAGAATCCCAAAGCTATAAACATTGTATATTCCCTCTCATGTCAGCCTAGCAAGTCAGGGGGCCTCGACTGGCATCCCAGCCTTGCCCCACCTGCTGTAACAATCTGGGAAGTGACAATGAGCAGTGCATCTCTGAGACTCAGTCTCCTCACCTAGGGAATAAGGGAACTAAAACCTGGTGTCAGCCAAGCCTGTACCACTGTGCAGAGGCTTGTGACCTTGGGTGACTCTATCTGGCCCTCTGAGCTTCCTTCCTTATCTATAAAATGGAAATAGCAATGCCAGCCTCATTGGATGCAATGCTTTAATTTGACAAGAGACATGAATCACCCTGCACGATGCCTGGAACACAGTGGGTTTCATCAGTGTCAGCTCCTTTCTCCTTTATCTGATTGCAGAGGTCTTGGGATGGACAATGGGGCTTCCCTCTGGAGCCAAGGAAGTTCTTGTCAGGCTCGTGGCCCACTTTGTGGCAGAAAGGCCCGCCCCGCCCCCGCTGCCAGCCTTCTTGGGGTGGAGGGAGATGGGCAGCAGGAGACAAGACAGGTACAGAGGTCACAGCCTCTTTCCCAGAGAGGGGAATTAAGCTCTTCACCCAAGCACAGTCAGTATCCCCAGCTCCCCCACCTTCAGGGGAAATGAGGGTTGGTTATTTGCAGGGCAGTGGGTAGGGAAGTTGCTCATTCACTCCTCTTGGAAGACCAGCTAAATCCAGGAGCTGCTGGTAGTTTCAACCAAAGTCAGGGACCGGTGGTGGCCGGCACCCTCTGCACTGAGATCTCAAACTCAACAGAAAACTTTAGGGGACCTAAGCCCTCTCTCCTGTCTTCCCTTCCCCACTCAGGCCAGTTGAGGCTCTGGGCTGAGCTCCAGGTCAGCACACGGATGTGCCTCTGTGGACCCCCTGGGGCCTTTGTCCTCTCTCTTTCTACCCATCACTCTGCCCCATACCTTCACATAAAGCCCCTAAGACACATTAGAATCACCTGCAAGTTTAACAAATTATAGCACCTGAAGCCTACCCCCAGAGACTCATTTTGTTGGCCTGGGGTGCAGCCTAGGCACTGGGATTTTTAAAATGCTGCCAAACACAAAGTCATAGGCATCTGACCTGCATCTTTATGTTAGTGCTGTCCACACACATACCCGGACTCACAGATAAGCCCCACCCCTCTGTCACTCACTCCTGGTGCCCTTGGCTTCAAGCTCTGTCTGCTCTGAACATTGCTGCTGCTTTGTAGCCTGGGCCTGGGAGCAAATTAGCCCACCATCTCCAACCTGCAGCTACTCGGGGCAAGGTCTGGATTCAGGCCCCAAGTAGGCCTGTCTGAGCTCCTGAAAAGTGGGGAGAAGAGGTGGTGATAAGGGGGTTCAGGTATTTATTGCTTAGGGGCAGAAGGGTACAGGAGAGGTGCCCGGTGGCAAGAGCTGTGATGAGCAGAAACTATGAGGTATGGGGCCAAGTAGATGGGACAGGATTCTTAGTCTGGGGTCTGCAGATAGAATTCAGGGCATCCATGACCTCAGGTGAGAAAAAAAATATATTGTTCTTCGCACTAACCTCTAGCCGAAATTTAATATTTCCCTTCATTATAAACTCAGACAAAACCCCACAGTAATCTTACCTATGACTTTGTCACCAAAAGAAAGCACTGCTACTTTTATATGATAGTGGAGTTTTTATTGATAATGGCACAACATTGGTTTTGTTCATCACTACTTCAAAATTATGGCCCTGCTTAGATCTGCCACCAGATTTTGTTGATTCATTAATAGAGTCATATATGCTACTCCATCACAAATTGATTATTTAGTATTTAGTAGCACTATTTCAGCATAATTGATTTCCTTTGTAATCCTGTGTATTTTAATGTTATGCATTAAAAATACTCCATAGGCTGCACCCAAATCCAAAGGGCTCGCTGGCACAGAAAAGGTTAAGAACTGTGGAGTAGGAGATGAGGCAGGGGGATGTTCAGAGACCAGGAAGTGGGAGCCTCCCTTAGGTCTCCCTAAGAGCGGCCTGGGGAGTCTTAAGAACTGCCATTTTGCTGGAAGACTTCTGCCCCAAGCCAGGTTGTTCAGCTTTGCCTGGATCCCCTTAGCCAGCCAAGCCAGCCAGTTTGACAACTGTCAGGCCTTGAGGCCTCACCTTGCATCCCAACTCGAGCCCTGGCGCCTGGCCTGACTTCCCATTTCCTCAGATAAACTGCAATTCCTTGTAGCCAGCAAAACTGACCAATATTGTGAGAGTGGAGAGTCTGTGGGAGGCCAGCATCACCCAGGGACAAGGGCACCACAGAGTGTGACAACTGCCCCACCGCAACCACAGACTGGGCAGGTGAGCTGTGCTTGGGACAGCCCTTACTGGAGAGACAGGAGTGGACTTAGCTTCAGGTAAGGTCCAGGAAGCTACTGGATCTCCAGGGAGGGCTGGACGAAGCATGGAGGTGAAGACAGAGAATAGGAGATGGGAGCCAGGTGCAGGGCTGACTGCCAGTGCCTGCACTCCTCCCTCCCCTGCCATTTGACACAAAGGGACGGAGGCCCAAACCTGGGCACCACAGCATGGACACTCCAGCCTGCCTGCCCCTCTGCTCTTTTCACTCTAAGAGGCTATTGTCTCCACCAGGAGCCTTGGCCTTTCCTCAGTCATCTAAAAGCTTCTCAGAATCTTAGTTCTGAGAGCAAAAACTTCACAGCTTCTCCCTTAGGGCTGAGGACTAGGAAGCTTATGATTTCACACCAGTGTAAAGAGCAGCAACTCCCTCAGCTCCTGCCTTCACTTTCCTGCTCAGGAACTCTGGACAGTGTCTGCAGCATTGGGCAGGGGTGAGTAACTGCATGGTGGGATTGAAGAGTGAGTGCTCTTCCCCACCCCACAAATCCCTGAGGACAGGCTTGGGCAAGGGAATTCCTGGATTTGTTTTGTAGTTTTTATTTGTGTGATCTAATTGATACCAGCACATCCTTTAAAAATGAAATCATATGAAAAGACTTATGAAAAATAATGCCCTGTCCCATCCCTCCTATTCCCCAGTTTCACTTCCTAGAAGCAACAGTTTCAATCCTTTAGTATTTCTTCTGCTGTTTATCTTCATATTTATAAATAAAAGGATTATGCTGCTGAATCTTGTTTAGAAAAATGTGGAAACTTTTCTTGTGGTTGCTTGAAGCTCCAAAGCAGAAGTCAAGAGGCTTAAGGGTCCCCATATTCTAGAAAGAACATCATAGAGCTGTTTGACAGCTCTCTAAAGCCACATCAGAGGACTCCAAACCAACCCTTGGACTCCGCATCCCCCATCAGCCAGCCCCAGCATTTTCAGGGTGTGCACTGGTGTTTTTCCTCCCATGGGACTAGAGGCTGGTGAGCCTCCACCCCTATTTCTTCATAGGGGTACCTGGCTAGGCTCTTTGTTGGAAGGACCCCTGATATAAGTTTCCCCAGGGAGGAGTCGAGTAGAGAAGGGAGCTGGTGAGGGATAGAGGCATCTCAGCATTCCCTTAGCTTCCTGTTTCAGTTCAGTACTGCCATGCTCACTGTTGTCTGATACCCCAGTGCAGATGCTCACCATTGCCTGATACCCCAGTGCAGAGACCCCTGATTTACCCACTCCAGGGGAGACCCTCCAGTCTGTGATGGAGAGGGGAAAGTCTTAGCCTCTTCCTGATGCTGCTGTACGGAGAGGGGAAGAAGCTGAAGGCTCCAAACAGCATCTTGCAATCCTCTTTTTGGCCTCCCTCCTCTCCTTTACCTCGTCTGAGGTACCAGGTGCTGCTCACAGTGAAGCCTGCGGTGGATCCTGCATGACTGGATGGTTCTTAGTTGTTCCGTTGCTAGTTTAGTACTTGACTTTCTTGGGGATGTTGAGTCGGTTTCTACTCATCTGCCTGCTTCTTGGTTCCAGATTTTTTTGTTGTTTCCTCTTCTGTTCTTCCATCTTTGGGAGTTTTGCCTTTACAATATCCATTTACTGTGATTTTTTTACTAGAAGTTTTGGAGAGAGAGCAAAATCAGATGTGTGTGTTGCATCTGCTGTCTTTATCCAGAAGTCCCCAGTTTGATTTTTGCTCCAAAGTACAATACAAGGCTGTGTATTTTATGTTCTTCCCCCTTCCCTATAGGCTAAGAGGATGGGGATGAGGGCAGGAGTGGACAAGAAAGCACAGGAATGCCGCTACAGCTTTACAAGGGGGACTGTGGCTAGCGCTGTGTAGGCCCTTACCCCACCCTGCTGGCCACTAGGTCCTGCCCCCTGGCCACCTGCAGAGAGCCCCAGGAACAGGGGCACTCTTGACCAGCTCTTGAGGTCAAGATGACACTCTTGCCATTTTTGATTCAAAACTCCTAAGACTTCAAATTCAAGAACACTGAAATGTCAGCATGGGATGGGCTCAGCCAGACCTGGGAGTGGGGAGAGCAGAGTAGAGAAAGGGAAAGGCAGCCAGATGTGCCATTTCAGGGGTGGGCATTTCAGGATTGCTGCTGGGAACTCTAGGGTGTAAACAACTCTTAGGAGTTGATCCAGCCTCAAAGCAGGGAGCTGAGCTTTCTTTCACTAGTGGTGAAACAGGGGCTACAAGCTACTCTGGAGGTATGTAAATATCCAAGCACTCCAGAGCCCAAGTGGTAAGGAACTCCCAGATGCCAGCCCTGGGAAGGGGCTGTGTACACAGGCCTGGTAAATGGGGGCCACAGGACCTAGGCAGAGCACCAAAAATGCCTACTGCATTGAGCAAGGAAATGGAATAAGATTCTCTAAAAGATGACTGGTGCTCAGTGAGGCACAGAATCCCAGAGTGAGAAGGAAGGTCAGAGGTCATTACAGGTAGATTCCCAGCTTCAGGGGATAAGGAAGCTCCAATTTCATCATCCTCTCTCTAGTCCACCAGAGTGCCCTGTCCAATCCATAAGCTGACTGCTAGAAGAGCCTTTGGCCAACAACTTCCCAGATGACTACTGTGACGTGAGCACTCACCTCACCAGCCCCCCTGCCCATTCATTCTAGGAGACTTTGAGGAAAGAGATTATCTGGCATGAAGAATTACTAGTAAATATAGCCACTGCTCCCTTTCTCCATGCTCACAGATTTTGGAATTGACAAGTGTAGAAGTTCAGAACAAGCCATTCAAGATGTGCCTCAGTGGTATGTGGATTATTTTGCAGTAAAAGCAACTGAGACCTTGTGGGCTCAAGAGAAACTCCTGCCCCACCTTTTAACTATCTAGAAGAATTTAAATTAGGGGTCTGGCCATGATAAAAGTCATCATCAGAAATGACTTTTTACCTATCTACAAGACAGAGCACACTAATAATTACTGAATATGTGCTCTCCCTGCAATTATCTTCTGAAGCCCCAAGATTCCTTACCTCATCCCCAGCTCAGAATGTCATATATACCCTAATTTCCCTTTTTGTGTCTGACTCTCTCATGTATGTGAGGTTTCCACACATATGTATGTAGCTAAACTTGGTCATTTTCTCTTGCTAATCTGTCTGTGTATTTGTTTAGACCAGCCAAAAAACCTTGACAGTAGAAAAAAAATTTCTGCAGCAGCAATGGATGTAAAATCTGAGATTTCTAGAATTTGCCTTTCCTGCTTTCTTTATAGTGGAATAATTGCCCTCACTTGGCACCTACCCATCCCTAAGGCTCTGGGGGCAAGGATGGCACCTGTTGTGTTCACCACTGCATCCTGAGGTCTCTCCTGGTGCCCAGAAATAGAAGGAGGTGCTAAGTGACAGTGCATTAAGCAGAACTAATGTCACAGGGCAATTTTTGAAAAACAAAGTATGAAGAATGAGTTTTGTCTCAGTCTGGATTCTCCGAAAAATGAAGCCTGAGGCAAAAGCTTAAATGCTAACACTTTTGAGGGGAATGAGTCCCAGAGAAGCAGGAGTGAGGGAGGCAAAGAGGCAGGGAGGCACAAAGAGAATGTAACTGAGCTGGCCACAGCGCTGTAATAAGCCCAGCGATTGCTCAGCCATGTAAGAGACATCTTCAGAGCGGCTATATGAAACACCATGATAACAAGAAGTCTGCCTTAGAGGAGGAAAGAAGAATTAACCTACCAACTCCCATCTCCCCATTGCTGTGTTTACTGGGTTGTCTTGCCAGAGGCCTCTCCACCTTGCTCTTATGTGTGGTACCAGCTCCCCTTCCCAAGGACCAGCAGGCACCAAAAGAGCTGAATCCCAAGGTCATAGAGGCACATCTTTGGCACTGGACATAGCATGCAGGGTAAGCCAGCCAGTGGGCAGAAGCCAGTGGCACTCCTCACTTGCTATCCTGCAGCCTGCACCTCTGCATACTGGCCCAGCAGGTCAATAAGCATGCATAGGTGCCAAGTGGGTCTGCAACTGCTTGCATTTCAGTAAGGATAAGCTCTACGGAGCTTGAATATGAGGGATGCCTCAGGGTCAAGTGGCTGGGCAGGGGAGGGCACTAGGCAGACATGGCTAGCACCACAAGGCTGTACCTAGCTGAGAAAATCCCTCCAAACCTTCCTTTGTGCCTCAAGGATGTGGTGGTACAGATGAGTCTCCAGAAGGATCGCTTCCAAAAATCACACTCCAAGAAGTGGAGGGATTTCCTCTTATTAAGAAGACAGCAAGTAGCTTTCCCTTAGGATAGGATCAAATGGCCTTTCCTAAACCAATTGGCTGACAAGGAAAGTGACATTATTACTACAATTGGTTTAGACTTGTACTGTCTAATGTGGTAGCCTCTAACTGCGTATGATGATTTAAATTAAAAATTAAAATAAACAAAAAATTCAGTCCCTCAGTTGCACAGTCTCATTTCAAATGCTCAACAGCTACATATGGCTAGTAGATAGTGCATATATAGAACATTTATATCACTAAAACTTTCTATTGGACAGCACTGGCTTAGATGAATCATGAAGGGAGTTAGGTAAATTTCAGGAAGTCAAGCACAATGAGTTACTACTTTGGGCGGGGACCAAGGGAGTAATAGGAGGAAGCAGTGGTAGTGTCTATCTTCCCCTTATTTCAGCAGTCAGTTACATTTACAATTTCCTGTAAATATCAGGGCCTCTTGCACTCTCCTTAAGCCAGGACTAAACAAAATTTAAGGAAATTAAGTCCCAATAGCACTTACGAATGGCAAAGCAAGAATTCAAATTGAATCTACCAGCACATCAAAAATTAATATATAGCAAATCCTCCAATAATGTCATTTTGTTCAACATCATTTTGTTATAACATTGATGAGATACTGTAAAAACTTAACTCTTGTTTATATCTTGTTTGGCTTATAGTAAAATTCGTTTTGTTATACATTATTTGCTTAAAGTCACAGAACTTATCAACGACATCAAATGAGGACCTACTGTACTTACAGTACTATAAGTATGGTTTTTACCAGAATTTCATGGATAAATACAATATTAGAAAATTGATTAATATAACAGGCTTATGTTTATTGTTTAAAAATTATATGACCATCTCCATGGATAATTAAAGTACATTTGGTAAAATTTGATATTTACTCGACTTGTTTTCTAGTATGAGCTCTGTCCCTACATAGAGGCTGGTCAGGAGTCTCTCTGCTGTGTATTCAGATGGTGAAGGTAGTTTAATGGGGGTCACTGGGATGCTCTCTAAGTATCTGAATGTAATGGAAATAACGTTGTACCTGAAAAATGAGACTTCATATACCCAGTCTCAAGAATGGCCTCTTTTTGACCTCAGTTTATGGTAAGGCTGACACTAAAGCCACTCACCTGTGGGATGGTCACAGGCACCTGCTGCTGCATTTGCCAAAACTGTGGCACCCTTAGAGCTCCTTAGGTGAGAGTATCCTGATTGTTCTTAAAGATACCCAGCCCACCTACAATTCTGAACTGATACCAATATAAACCTATTTCTTGAGACTACTGTTTGTCCCCTTCTCCCCCTTTCTCCCCAGTCCTGATCACTAGCTGTGCTCCTCGTACTCCCACTGGACTTCCCTACACCCAGGTTTCACTGAAATGTTCTGGACTGTGTCCTTGACTCCTGATCACCCCCTGGAGACTACCAACTTGTCCCCCACTTATCCTTGGTCTCCTCTTTCTCTGCCCTGGAAGCCAGGACTGATAGCAAAAGTCAATCTGAGGAGATGAGACTAATACAAGCACAGGCCATACCATCTAGAAAGCTGCAGAGTGGGATGGTCAATAGGAAGAGACTATGGTCTACTTCCTGAAGAAAGTGGGGCTGAAGCAAATTCTTCTGGCATCTATCATTTAATGGAAAACAGAAAGAAAAATACAAAGATATTCTGGCCACTGATGAATGCAAGTACATTGTCAGGCCCACCTGGAGCTCCTGGAATGACTTCTTTTCACTTCACCTGAGCAGGCTTACAGCCACACACCTGAATCCTTCCCTCGGCAGGTTATAGAACCCAGCTTATGCAGCAACTGCATAAACCAAGGCAGGCCCCAGGGCCCAGCGAGCCTGGCTGGAGGGCCACCAGGGCCCTCTCTCCTGAGCCTTTTGGCTCCCACTAAGGAGATAGGCAGTATGTAGGCAAACAGTCAGTTCTGCTTCCCTGCATTGTCTGGCCAGGCCCCTGGATGACCAGCTGGCTCCCATAGGGCCTCTCCTAGGTGTTTCTGACATCTTGTCTGAGGTCTGCTCTGGGGCTGGGTGCTGGTCAGAGAGTCACTAGGGAGAAGCCTCAGGAGCCTCTGAGATGGACTTACTCTAATCCAGCCCCAGCAGTGAAGATGCCTGCTCATTCTTCAAAATCAGGTCTCCTGGCCCTTCCCAGGCAACTCTGTTGCTCCCTCTCTGTATATTTTATATAGGCCTCCATCATGGACCCTATCTCATTGTTCTGCCCTCTCTCCCTACAGCAGGAGGGGAGGGCCTCTAGGGTAATTTCATGCTTCAATCATTGTTACAGTTTCAGTGACCAGTGGAGGGCCTGGCAGGTCGCTAAGCAAGTATACCTGGATGGCAGTGGTCTCCCACCTGCTAGCTCAGCCAATTCCTACACTGTGGTCCAGAAAACTGGAATTAAAGGTGTTCTATGAACAAAGTTAAAGGACACACATTTGTTTTCCTTCAGATAATAGCCATTGTGCCAGCACCACTTATTAAATCTATCTTCCTGTTCCCATTACAATGTACTACCACCTGGGTTATATGTCCTATTCTCATGTATGCTGTGATGTATTTCTAGGTTCACTAATTATTCCATTGCTCCATTTATCTATGCCTATGCCAGTATCATACTGATTTTATTATAAGGGCTTTAGAAAATGTACTAATGTCTGCTAAGCTAAGTCTTGCTTCACTATTCTTGTGTATTTCTTGGTTGCTCTTGGGAATTTATTATTCCAGATAAACTCCAAGATTATTTTATTGAATCTCCCTCCCCCAGAGAAAAAAATAATTACTATTTGGGATTGCTGGACTTCTTTTAAGTGGAAAATACTGATTTTAAGAGAACTGACATTAATTTTTTTTTAGTTTCTCATCATTGGTATGTCTTTCAATTTGATCAGATCTTATTTTCTGTTTCATTATGACGAAGATATAGTTTTATTAGACAAAGATATACTTTGTCTAAAATATAAATTGTGTAGCTTTTTTGTTAAATTTATTTATAAAAGTTTTTTATTTAAATTTATTTATAAAGCCAGAGATTTGGGCACATATAGGTTGGTAAAGCAAACTTTCCAAATTCACCTACTTCAGAATTTTTTAAATTAGGGTCTCTTTGGTTTTCCATTGACCTGAGAAACAGATGACTTTCTTTCCTATTATCAGATATTCATACCAGTTATTTCATTTTCTCATTTCCTCTGCTTGTATCTCCTAAACAATATTAAGTAATAATGGTGACAGGTGGGATGTGTCTGTTGTTACCAATTTTAATTGAGGTGGTTCTCCTTTTCCATCATTTGTGGAAATATTTGCTGTTGATTTCAGTACATCAAAATTTTTGTTCTAAGTTTAACCCATTATTGTGCTGTTGATGCTTAATCAAACATGATCTGAAACCAATTTTTGAAATATTTATACTGAAATATTTTCCCCTTTAAATAACATGCAATAAACAAAGGAAGGAATAAGTTGACTTTACCTTGTATAATTTAAACCTAATGCTGGTAGAATTGGGTCGGCAGGTAAGTGGGGGTAGGGGGTGGGGTAGGAGTCAGGGAAGCACATTTTTTAAAAGAGGCTCCTGAAGTCCAGGTAAATGTGTCAAAAGTATCCTGTAGCCCCAGCCTCAGGGACTGACTATCGTCCAGTGTATCTTGAGTCCCGAGCCCTGGGTACGTGTGTCTTGAATCAGGCCTGGTCTCAGCAGACCGAGGTCCACACCCACTCTCGCCCTTTTCAAGTGGGTGCCAAATGACAGGGCTGGAATCCGCGGCTCCTTTTGCTCAGAGAGCCTGCTCTGCACCGACAACCCTTAATCTGCCCCGACATCCCCATTGGCTGGGCCCTGCAGCCCGTGGTGCCCCGGAGAGCAGAGAGCTCCCACTGAGCAGATGCGGCCCTGGGATGCAGTCCATGGAGCCAGCCTCAGCACGCCTGCTGGCACCCCGCGATCAGGGACCACCAGCAGGGACCCTGGAGTCCTGTTCTGGCCCATCCTCCTAACCTTGCCTGCAGTTCGAGAGCAATCCTGGAGCAAAACCTTGAACAGCAGTAGGGGCCTCATGGTAACCACAGGATTCTAGGGAGGCCCCACTCTGGCCAGAGCCCTGCTCTGGGGCTTAGAGTTCTAGGGCTTGGAGTCTGTGGCGGGTAAACAAGGCATGCAGATACTTAGAGCAGTAACAATCCCAGGAGAGAGAATTTGCTGCTTAAACCACTGCAGAGAAGGTTCCCCTTAGATCCCATCGCACCCTCTCCCATTCCCTCCCCTCTCCTGGAGAGTACCAAAGCACCTGACTGAACCCCCTAAAATCCAAACTTGTCTCAGTGTTGATGCTCCCCAAGAAAATCTATACATTTAATGCTGGAGAAATAAACTCACAGTTTTTATAACCTGAGAAGTTGATTGTAAGATGACATCTACGGGAAGAAATAAATTCAAACAATGGAGAAATTTTTGAAAAAAGAAATAAACAAAAAGAATAAGATGAGGCCCATGTCTTGCCAGATATAAACAATGTACCAATCAAAAAATTACTGTAATAAAACACTGTGGGACTAATAGAGAGAGATAAACAGATCAGTGGAACAGAAAGAATAGAGACCAGAAACTAGCCCACACACTTAGTCACTTCTATGTGATAGGGCTACACTTTTAAACTCTGGATAACTAAAGTTAAACATTAAAATAGGTGACTTTGATTCATTTGAAAAAAAGATATCACTTTCACAAAAATCTCAGAGCAAAGATTTAAATATTTTTTAAAAATTGGCCATAACAAAACAGCATAAACAATACAAACCAATCCAACCCAACCCAAACAAGAAATTATGGGAGCATATTTTCATAATCTTATAGAAATTTCCCAAATATTTTAAGAAAAACAAAGCCACAAAGGAGAACATAGACAGATTTGTCTACACTAAAATAGAAATTTTATCTATAGAAAATGCAATAAACAATGTTAAAAGGCAAATGAAAAGCCTGGTAAAGTCATTGGTGACATGTATGCCAAACAGGAAGTTATTATTTAAATTTTAATGAAAACAAATGAAGATCCCAGTAGATATCAGGACAAAACACATAAAACAGCCAATTCATCAAAGAAATACAAATGACCAATAGGATTCAAAAAGCACTAACGTTCTCTAATAAACAAAGATATGCACATTTTTGAAAAACGAGGAAGCTTACAACCCTTCAGAAGTTTCCAGTTCTAGTAATGGTGGCTTGTATCAGACTAACCATTCTGATGATAACAATTACAAATTTTGGACAAAATATTTTAAAAAGCTAACTGTTTGAAGACATTTGAGAGCAACTATAAGCAGGCAGAAACTGGAGGGGATATGGTCCTTGAAAAAAGGGAAGAACATGAAGTGAGATCCCCATTTACCTAGCTTTTCTCCCTGAGGTCACTCCTCAGTGACTACAGTGCAAGACTAAGTTGAAGTAGTTGTGGATGGAGTAGGTGTGGGTGGAGAGCGGGTGGAGATAGGTCTCAAGTAGAAAGAGGCCAACATAATGGACTGAAGAATCAAAGGTCAGGGCTTCAGAGCAACTGCAATTGAGCAGGAGAATCACAGAAAGAAGAGAGCAACAGAGTGAGAACCCCAAAATCTGTGTACAAACTCTTCTCAGATCTTTGGCTGACTGACTCCTAAACTGCATGTGTATAGGGCAAGCTTCCAAGGAATCCAGAGGAAAGCAAGAGCTGAACAGAAATTTCAACAGCTGTTTAATGCTAGGGAAACAAGAGTTTGGAGCTTAAATCCCATCCAGTTAGAAGAGCTTAGAAAACATTCTGGCTTTCCATTGAAACCTCAGAAGAGTCACTTCTTGTGAGTAAATGCTAGGACTAAGGGCAAAACTGACATAGACCTCCTCTAAAAAGTCTAAAACGACACCTCCATAGGATAAAAATATCTGCCTCTGATTTAATTTCCTCCAAAAACAAAATTTGACACTTGTAAGTGGAAAAAAAATAGAATTTAGAGTCTCTGAATTGTATCAACTACAAAATATTCAGAAGCCAAAAATTTTGCCAGCTATGCTAAAAAGCAAGAAAATATGACTCATTATATAGAGGAAAATGGTCACTGGAAGCCGACCAACAGCTGATACAAATGTTGGAATTAGCAGCAAAGTATTTTAAAATAAATATTATAAACATGTTAAAGAATAAATATAAAAAAATAAATAGATGGGAATTTCAGGAGCAATATGAAAATTCTAAAAAAGAAACCCAATGAGAATCCTAAAATTAAACATAAACAATATATGAAATTAAAAATTTTTTGAAAAAGCCTAAAAGTAGATTGGATGCTACAGAAGAAAGAAACAGTGAACTTTAATACAGTCAATAAAAAATATCCAAACTGAAGAACAGAGAAAAAAGATCAGAAAAAAAAGGAACAGAATTTCAAGGACTCAATAAATTAAGGATGTATATTGTAATCCTTAGAGCAACTACTAAAAATATAGTACAAAGAGCTCTAGGTAAAATGCCAATAAAGGAGACAAAATACAATACAAAAAAAAAATGCTCAATTGACCCAAAAGAGAGGTGATACAAAGAATAAATAGGACAAATAAAAAAAAAATAGCAAGATGGAATAATTAAATTGAACCACATAAAATTATACTAAAGAAAATTACTAAAGTAAGGGTTCCCACCACGAGAAAAAAATTTATAACTATATGAGGTTATAGATATTAACTAAACTTATTATGAGAATCACATATGGATATATAAAATCATTATGCTGTATACCTTAAAGTAACATAATGTTATATGTCAATTATATCTCAGTAAAACTTGGTAAAATGTTAAAAGACAGAGATCATCAAATTGGATAATAAAACAAAACACAAGTAACTGTTGCTTACATATAAACTGAAAACAAAATGGAAAAGCTATACCTAAAAAAACTAATTATAACAGAGACTGATATGGTTATGCTATTGTCTAACAAACTGGATTTTAAGGCAAGGAATACTATCATAGATAAAGAGGGGCATTTCATTATCATTTTACCAATTTATTCCAATTAACTTTATTTGCAGTAGTATACCCACAGTTCTTTATTCTCATCTCCATCTATCTATCTACTTAATTTCTGGTACCTCGAACCCACCCAGTTTGGTGAGAGAATGTTATGAGTTGAATTATGTTTTCCCATCAAATCTATATGTTCAAGTTCTGACCCCCAGGACCTCAAAATGTGACTGTATTTGGAGATAGACTTTTAAAGAGGTATTAAGGTTAAACGAGGTCATTGGGCTGGATTCTAATCCAAAATGACTGATATCCTTATAAGAAGAGGGGATTAGGACATAAACAAAAGGAAAAGAAAGACTATATGAAAGATACAAGGAGAAGATGGTCGCATCTACAAGCCAAGGGAAAGGCCTCAGAATGAAACCAACACTGCCAAAATCTTGGTCTTGAACTTCTAGCCTCTAGAACTGTGAGGAAACAAATTTTTGCTATTCAAACCATCCAGTCTGTGGTACTTTGTCATGGTAGTCCTGGAAAACCAATACAGAGAGCAACACCTTTATTTTCTTCTTTCTGGGCCATTTCGTCCAATTGAAAGGATTTACTGGTGATACCTAAACCCATTCAAATTTTCATGGTGGATGTGACAAGAATATTCTTGATTTGATCCTTGCCTAAAGGCCTAGTTCTAATAACACTTTTTGTTTAAGTCTTCTCAATTTTATAGCTTACCAATTGAGGATGAGAAGCATTTGTCACTCTGAACCCTGGAACTCCCTGAATTTCTATACTTTTTCTATTCCCTTCTATTCCTGCTTATAATTATTATTAAAGTCCATTATATTTTGTCACATATGCTGTTAACATTTTATTTTCTAGTCTCTTCTCCTGAAGCTACAAGCTTACTAGGTTCATTATCTACCTTCCAAGTAACTGTAGATAGGTAATGGTTTTGACAAAGTACCAATGTAAATCAGTTTTCTTGCCCCATCAGTTGATCCTTAAGTCAATGTCAAAAAAAATTAGGTTTTTGTTAAGATACACTTCATCTGGCAACATCAATTTCTGTATTAATCAAGGTATGCTAGATTGTGTCAAAATCTTAATGACAAAATAACAGTTATTTCTTGTTTATGTCATATGTTTGTTGCCAGTTGCTGGGGTGCCTGCACTTTATACCTTCTCACTAGGATCTAGGTTGGTGGAGCAGTTATTTCATGCTGAAAAATAGAGGTGTTGTTGTAGAGAGTGACATATTGGCAGTTAGATGTTCTGGCCCTGAAGTGACACACATCATCTGCTCATAGCTGATTGGCCAGAACTAGTCATGTAGTATCCTACTCATCCACAAGGGGGCTAGGAAGTGCAAGCAACTAGGTGCTGTGGAAATATTTGGTCACAGGATAATTCAAGTGCATATAAACTATATAATCAAATATACTCTACGTCTTGTGAATAGAGGCCGAATTTTGGTAATGTTACAGCTCTTTGTAAGCCCATTACCAGGACTAAAAGGCTCATGACCATCTTTAACAGCACAAGTACATACTATGAACCTTTCTGCTAGTCTTCCACTAAGGACCTGTGATGGTTTGTCTGGAAGGACAAGGGGAGGCAGAATCTTCACAGGAGATGAGTCTGTCCTTCTGTAACTGGAAAAGCACTTTATGTAACCCAATGCATGACAAACTCCTGATCAAAATGCTTCAATTTTTACAACTTTCGTTCATCATGTATATTTAAATTTTTGACATGTACAAGAAATAGTTATGTGTGTGTTCATATGCTTTATTAATTTAGTTACTCATATTTTAAGCCATATTTAAACCATATTTCATAAAGCAATATTTCAATTTATAAATGTTATTTTTTTCCATTCTGCATTTTGTGAAATAACCTGTGTTTTGATTACCCTTGGAAACTTCTGTTGAATCATCTAACAGGTTTCTTGAAAAACTCATTTCTGGAAAACAAAACTAAAAAGCCTTGAGAATTCTAACTCCCTTCTTACCATCAAAAAGGTGTGAAGGAAACAAGTTTTCAGATGGTGCACTTATCATAGGTGAAAATGGGGACCTACTTGACCACTCTTTGGAGGTGTGAGGTTAGTGTAATATCAAGGGAACACCCGAAGCTGTCTACCAAAGGGTGGAAAAAGCAAATGACTGACTTGTGACATGGTCACAACAGATTAGGTTATGGACAAAGAATCTAAAACTGCTGCCTAGTGTTTATTTATTTTTATGGTGACATTCATTAACAAAATCCAGTAAGTTTCAGGTGTACAATTTAACAGTAAGGCATGTATATATTGCATTGTATGTTCACCTCCCATAGTTAGATTTCTTTCTGTCGCCATGTATTTGACCCTTTTTCCTCCACCTAACTCCCACCTCCCTTCTCCCCTCCCACTCTCTGGTAACCACTAGTGTATTGTCCATGTCTATAAGTCTCTAGTTTGTCTTGTTTGTTTGTTGTGTGGAGAATTCCATCAATTTTTGTATGTCTGGAAAGGTATTTATTTCTCTTTCATATCTGAAGGAGAGCTTTGCTGGATACATTACTCTTGGCTGGTAGTTCTTTTCATTTAATAGTTTGAATATTTGATTCCACCCCTTTCAGGCTTGTCAGGTTTGTGCTGAGAAGTCCAAAGATAATCTAATGGGTTTTTCTTTATAGGTTACCATCTTCTTTTCCCTGGCTGCCCTAAGAATTCTTTCTTTGTCATTGATTTTTGATAATTTTAATACAGTGTGTCTTAGAGAAGTCCTTTTGGGGTTGAGATAATTGGGTGTTCTGTTGACTTCTTGAATTCCAAGCTCCAGCTCATTCCTTAGATTTGGGAAATTCTCGTCAACTATTTGTCTGAAAATTATTTCTAATCTCT
>CM053506.1:52860487-52881931 GCA_028627145.1 Eidolon dupreanum | reverse complement strand
TCGCATATTTCTATGTCTTTAAGCTTATTTTTGGAGATTTTTATCTTTCTTCCTGAGCTCCCCTTTCACCTTGGTTGTTCATAGTGTTTAATGGATTATTTCTCTGCCTGGGCATTAATAGAAGTGTATTCTACTTTTTTTCCAGAGAGAAGATTTATTATATAAAGGTCTCTCTTTAGCCTGTTGCAAAGAAGACATTCTTCTTTTGGTTTCCCGTAGGTGGGATCTAAGCCTCTTGGATCCCTACTTTATATAAAACCTTTTTTTTCCTTATAGATATTCAATCATGCTTGCTACCCTCAGTCTCAGTTTCTGTAAGAATTAGCTACAGTTTTGGTAGTGTTTGCTCAGATTCCCCTGGGGCTCCGCAGTGTTTCGTCTTGTAAGATATGGGGGGAGTGACCCTCTGGGTTAGGGGTTGGGGGCTGAAGCTCAGCCTTGTGTTTTGCAACTGCAGCTGGTAATAATCAAGTGTTGCTTCACTGCCATCCCCACTTCTCTGCTTTCCCCACTTCTCTACCTTCCCCACATCTCTGCTTTCCCAATTTCTCTACCTTCCCCATTTCTCTGCTTTCTGCCCTGTTCCTTGGGCACTGCCACTGTGTGGAGCTCACAGCTCTCTCAGGCAGAACAGCTCAGGGAACCTGTCACATCTTCTCCCCTCCTCCTGCAGGGAGGTCTGGCTGCGAAAGGCAGCTTCTTTGCTTCTCTCAGTCTATAACTCGACTCCCAGGGTTATGACCTATAGTAGCTCTTATGTGCAGATCCCAAGCTCAGATGTGTTGTTGTGCAGGTTGGGTGTTTTTTGATGAGTTTGAGATGTTCAGCTTATTGTTTCAAGGGGAGAGATCTGGGGATATCTCTCACTCCATCATGTTTCTTGATTGTTTATTTTTAAAATGAGACGATATGATATTTATGTTAAAAGTGTCCTTTTCTTACAGATACAAAGTGTCTAGAATTTACCTTAAAATAATCGAGTAAAAAAAATGAAATAAAAAAATAAATAAATAAAATAATATAAAATAACTCAGCAGCAGGGATTGGGTAGGAAACTGTATGTGTGTGTGTGGTGGGGGGATGAAAAGGAAACAAGATTGGCTACACTTGATCATTGGTCAAGCTGGGTAATATATACTTGGGGGCAGGATTATACTATTCTCTCTATTTTTAAGTATGACTTCCTCTACATTAAAAAAAAATAAAACAAATAAAATTAATGTTTGCAAAAGTTTGTTTTCAAACTCTGGTAATTTAGAGAATACTCTAAAGGACTTGTAGTTGGTTGGCTAATCAGGCAAAAGTGGGCACTCATGCTGGAAAGTGGCCTACCGCCTTGAAAATTCTGAGTGCCATGGGTATTGTTAATGTTTTAAAGAATGAAAAGAGAACAAGTGTCAATCTGGAAAGTCAGTTAAGTAGAGTTTAGTTAAGAGAGCTGCTATTAAAAAAAGAGAAAAAGTTGCCATTGTATTTTTGAGGAAATAATGTATTAGCTTTTCTGTGCTAACAAACATCCCCCTTATCCTAATCTCGGTGACTTACAATAGTATACATTTTTCATTCACATTGCATATTGGTGTTTGTGAGCCAGCAGTGGTGGCTCCGCTTCTCATTCCAGGACTAGCTGGAGGAGCAACCTCTGTTTTGGACAGGCCACTCTTATGGCAAAGGGAAACAAGCAAGAGAGAGAGGCGAATCATCTAGTGGTTCTTAAAGTTTCTGCTCGACTGCGGTATATATTACTCCTGCTCACACTCCAGTAGCCAGAGCAAATGTCATTTTGCCAGTGGGGTGAGGAAGTACACTCTACCTTTGGGAAGGCACTACTAATTACACATATAATCCTTTTACAGGGAAGAGGGCAATGGTTGAATCAATAATCTAGTTGTCTGCATCTTCTAAGATGTTAACTATTGCTGCAGTAGAATATAGAAATATTGTTGTTATTTTTCCATTCTCACAATTTCCATTTTTGAATTATTTATATAATTTTTATAATTCAAGATCTATTCTAGTAGGGTGAATTATAGTGTTCATTATCTGGCTTGTAATAAATTGGAGAGATTTGCCGACTATGAAAATCACACCATTCACTTTGCATCAATCAATCTGATTTGTTTTTGACAGAGCCCAGACTGCTTTGCCTTCACCTTTACTGCATTTATGACTGAACCTTGAACACTTATGAGCATTAATGAAAATATATGTATGAATGAGCCCCATGTACTAGATATTCATATATGTACTAGATATTCATAAAGAATTCTGAATTATATGCTATTTATGTTTATAAAATTTTCATCAAAACATAATAAAAACATGTTTTATTTATAATATTTTATTTTGTAGTTCACTTTTTGCCACAAAAAGAATAAAATTTCTTTTTAGGAAGTTACAAAAATATATAAAAGCAAAAACCAGAGGGGTGGGGTATGGCGTAGACGATAGAGGCTCTGTTCATTCCTCTGGCGACCAAATCAAAGTTGTGATGGAAACAAGGAGCAGCAGCAAGGAAAAATGGCCTGAGATCTAGATGAACAAGCCACACAACTAGGAGGAAATCCAAGAAATCACCCTGCAATGACAGAAGGTAGGATGGGGCGAAGATGTGGGGCTGCCTGGTCTCGAGTGGCTGAGTGAGATCCAGGCTGCTGCAGTGGCAGAAGCCTCTTAAGCCACTGCATCTGCAAGTGGATTTTAGAGGTGATGGACCTGCTTGCTTTGAGCACCAGTGTTGATTCAGCTGCACGCAGGGAGCACCCGGTACTTACAGGGAGGCATTGTTAGAGTGAGAGCTGAGGTGAGACTCGCTCTGTATGGAAGTACCAGTGGTATCCTGCTCCCCATTGAGCCCAACCCGCTACAAGTGCACAGACACAGCGCTGACATAGTCAAGCTGTCATCAAATTGGATAACAGACTGCTCTGTCCGGAGGATTCCCTGAAACCCCACCTTCCCCAACTTTCAGCCCCACCCAAGCCACATCCAGGTGTATCCTCAGTGAATCAGGTGCTCATTGCTGAGCAGCACCTAGACTCACACTGGAGGCAGCTGGCCTTGGTTTCTGATGTGGCCTTTTGATGCAACTATAATATAAGCATAGCATCTGTGGATTGCTTGCTGAATCTTAACAGGTGGCCCCAGAGGGGCACAGGCTTGGGCCAAGTTTGGCCTGCAGCTGAACCTCTCTCAGGACTGTGCCACTGGACACCTACTTCACAAATCCACACTAATAAGACTAGGAGACTTAGGAGCTTTATTTAGTACATAGAAACAGACATGGAAAGGCAGCCAAAATGGGAAGGCAAAGAAGCAGAAACATATGAGAGAACAGAACAGAGATCCAGATATAATGGAGTCAAATAATCTAACAGATGAGCATTCAAACCACTGGTTATAAAGGTGCTCAATGAACTTTTAGGAAGCGTAGATAAATTCAGTGAGAACTTCAGCAAAGAAATAAAAAACATAAAAATAAAAATGGAAATTATAAAAGGGAACCAGTCTGAAATGAAGAACATTATATGAGATGAGAAGTATATTAAATGGAATAAACAAAGGAATAAACAAAGTGAATAAAGAAGAGGACAAATGCCTTATCTAGAAGACAGGAAAGCCAAGTACATGCAATCAGAACAGCAAGAGATAAGATGCCAAGACTTTAAAAATAATTTAAGGAGAATATGGGACACTATTAAGGGTCCAAATATGAATCTGATTGGTGTAACTCAAGAAAATCAAGATGTTGAACAGTTGTTTGAAGAAATAATGATGGAAAATTTCCCTAAGGAAATGGACATAAAATCTCAGGAAGCTCAGAGAATCCCAAAAAATAGGGATCTAAAGAGGCCCACACCAAGACACACCATAATTAAAATTCCAAAGGTTAAATACAAAGAAAGAATTTTAAAAGCAGCAAGAGAAAAGCATATAGTTACTTATAAGGGAACACCCATAAGACTGGCAGCTGATTTCTCAAAAGAAACAATGCAGGACAGAAGGGCTTGGCACAAAATATTCAATGTGACAAAGACCCAGGATCTACAATCAAGGATACTTTATCCAGCAAAGCTATCATTTAGAGTCGAAGGACAGATAAAGAGCTTCCCAGACAAAAATAAGCTAAAGGAATTTATCACCACCAAGCCAGTATTACAGGAAATGTTGAAGGGACTTCTTTAAGAAGAAAAAGCATGTATCAAAAATAGGAATAAAGAATGGTAATAACTACATTCCTATCAATAAGTACCTCAAATGGAAAAGAATTAAGTGCTCCAACTAAAAGATAGAGTGGATGAATGGAAAGGAAGACAAGACCCCTACATGTTGCCTATAAGAGACTCACTTCAGATTAAAAGACACACACAGACTAAAAGGAAGGGGATGGAAAAAGATATTGCTTCGATGGACCTAGAAGGTATTTAGGTCAGATAGAGAAAGACAAACACTATATAGTTTTACTTATCTAAGGAATAAAAAGAACAAACTAACCAAAAACAGACTAACAAATATAGTGGACAATTTGGTGATGGACAGAGGGGGGTTGGGGGGATGGAGAACGGGGTGAAGGGTTATAAATAAGTACAAATTAGTAGCCGATAGATGGTCACGGGGATGGGGAGCATGGCATAGGGAATGCAGTTAGCATTAATATGTTAGCTAGGTGGGCGATCAGGGAAGGCGGGAGCTCTGGGGGGGGTCATTTTATGAACTATATAGATGTTTAACCTAATATACTTGAAACTAATAAAGACAAATAAATTTAAAAAAAAAAAAGCAAAAACCAATGAACAAAATCACTATATCACCACTCAAGATAATCACTAATCTCAAGATAACCACCGTTAGCATTTTTGTGGATACATTTTTGTGGATACATTTCTACCACATGTAAATATATAAAAAGTGATCCTATTGTAATTGACTAGTTTCGCTTATCAATATGATGTGACTATTTCTCTATGCCATCAGGTATTATCCTACTTTATTAATGGCTACACAATATCTTATACTATGGGAGCAGCATAATTTATTTAACTGGTTCTCTATTATCAATAATTCTATTATAAATTTTCTTATAGATAAATAATGTCAAACATTCACAATTAATTATAGACCAGCTTTCTAGGATCAGAAATTCTGGAGCAAATGGTTATGAACAATTTTAAGGGCCACATATTGAATTATATTTTAAAAAAAACACTCAAAATCATTGTATTTTTGGAAACTAACATATGATTGTGGATCATCTGTGCTATCAGTCTTCCTGCATTCATCAGTCCTCTAGAGAAGAACCAAGATATTACCCAAATTTAAACTAAGAAAAGAACTCTCACTTCAGAAATAATGAACTGGATAATTCAGAACTAACCTTCCACTGAAGACAACTAAAAAAATTCATATGAAATATAAAAAGTTTCTTCCTAAAAACATTAAAAAGCTGACAGGTAATGAGGAATTACCTTGCCAATTATTGGCAAAGGGAAATATCCTAGAGAAGGTGAAAATCTAGAAAGAAAATCTCAGCATTTGGGCCATTTTGGTCAATCAGAAGAGATAGCTCAAAGGCTGAGGAAGCTAGTGAGATGTAAGCTAAAATTTAGGGTTTTCCAAGGCAGAGGCAACTCTGGAAATCCACCCCATGATCAGGATTATAATCCTAATTGCCTGCATCTTACAATTACAAGTAAACTGTAAGTAACTCTCTCCTGTATTTCAGCTCAGTTTCAAGTAATCTTGATGATTTAGAAAAATTTGAAGCACTGAAAATGAGTAAAGCAGTCCTGGATTGTTAATGCCCCTATACATTTGCAAAGGTAAATAAAAATTCTTTCTGTAGGGAGATGATATCCTTTTCTTAAAATTACTCCAATAAATTTTTCAAGTACAATTTCCACATACAATCAAAAATAATCAGACATAGGAGGAAATAAAATAAGAATAACAAGAGTCAGAATGAACAATATATGATAGAAAGAGACCCATAGACACTACAGATAGTGGAATTATTAGACATAAACGGGGGCGGGGGGAGCTATCTTACTATGGTCATGGGGATAAAAACTGAACTTAAAAATTTTAGTAAAAATATTAGAAACTAAAAAAAAAAAAAATTAACAGCTGCCAGTCCATCTGTCAGTCCACCTGCAGCATGAGTGATCTTCACGTCTACAACCCATCGGTCACTGGCTCCAGTGCAATTAAGTCCCAGCAGAGTGAGGTGACCCGCATCTTGGATGGGAAGCGTATCCAGAGACAACTAGTGGACATCTCCCAGGACAACACCTTGCAGGATGAGATGTGAGCCTTGGCAGGCAACCCCACGGCCACCCCACCCCAGATTGTCAATGGGGACCAGTACTGTGGGAACTATGAGCTCTTTGTGGAGGCTGTGGAACAGAGCACGCTGCAGAAGTTCCTGAAACTGGCCTGAACCAAGCCCAAACCCACCCACTAGACTTCACCATCACATTTCCCCAGCCATCGCTGGCCATGAAGGACCTTGTGACCAACTCCCTGTTATTCCTAACCTGACCTTGGAGCCTCTCCCCCTAACCCAATCTCTCCTCCTCCTCCATCTAACTGTAGCCTCCCTCTCCTCCAATCAAAGGCAACATGCGTTACTCAATATTCTTAGAAATTGTCTTAAGCAACAACCCAAGTGCTGGCTGTCCTCAGCCTGGCCCTGTGGCTTCTACCCTGTCTGGGACTGTCTGATGGGCATCTTTATTGTTTCCATTAGCCAGGGCTTTGCCAAAGGTTCTGCAATCCCCAACCCAAGAGCACCCTAGAGACTGTTAAATGTCCCATTCCTTTGAGAAAAAGAAAAGGAAAATTTAGAAACTGAAAACATACTAATGCATATTAATAACTCTAGGTGTGAGCCTAAAAACAGACTAAATAAAAAAAGATAGTTTTGAAAAATCCATTCACAATGAAGCAAAGAGAGACAAATGGATAGCAACCCAGAAGAGAAGGCTAGAGACAGAAAGCACAGTGAGAAGACCTAACATATAATCAATTGGAATATCAGAAAAAGAAGAAAGAAGGGATGGGACAAAAGCAATATTTGGAAAGATACTAGATAATACTTCCAGAACAAATAATGCAATAACCTGATGCAGAAATGATGATGAAACACATCAATCCACAGATTCGAGACCCGCCCCCTTCCAGATCAGAGTATTAAAATAAACTACACATAGATGCTTCATTGTGAAATGACAGAAAACTAAAAGTAAAGAAAAAAAATCTTAAAATCAAGGAGTGGGGGAATACCTTCAAAGAGGAACAGATAGACTGACAGCTGATTTCTATAAGCAACTACAGAATGCAAAAAGGCAGTGAAATTATATCTTCAATGAGATGAAGGAAAATAACTAGCAACCTAGAATTCTATACCTAGCAAAAATATATTTCAAGAATGAAGATGAAATGAACACATTTTTAGGAAAATAAAAACAGAAGAATTTGCTTTCAGAAGACTACACTGAAGGAAAAGCTAAGCAGAGTTCTTCAGACAGAAGGGAAATGATTCCAGAAGAGATTGGGGATGCAGAAAAGGATGAAAAAGAATGAAATGATAAATACTTCAATAATTCTAATTAACATTGACTGTATAAGACAATAGCAATAATATCTTGTGAGATTAAAAAAATATGTAGAACTAAAATACATGACAATAATAGCACAAAAAATGTATGTAGGGGTGGTAAATAGAGTTAAAATAGTGTGAGGTCCTTGCATTCTCAGGAGGAGGGTAAAATTTCAATTAATATTAGACATCGGTAAGTCAAAGATACATACTATAATGTCTAAGATAAACATAAATACATTAGTAAAAAACTCAACCTAAAAGAATAAAAGATTTTTTAAAAATACTAAGAAGACAGGACAAATAGAAATGGTTAGATGGTAGAGTTAAACCCAAATACATCAATAATTACGTTAAATGTAAATGGCCTATATGTGTGTGCCAGTTAAAGACAAAGATTGTTAGACTGAATAAAAAAGAAAAACCCAAATATATCCTGTTTACATGAGACACATCTAAAATATAAGGATATAGAAAGCTTGAAAGTAGAAGAATAGAAAAAGATATACCATACTAAAAACCACCAAAAGAAAACTGGTATAGCTGTATATGAGAGATTGTATTTTTCCAAAAATAGCCAAAGCAATATTTCTGGTCCCACATGCTCTTCCAGAAAATTTTCCATTTCTTTATTAAGAATTAAGTCTATTTTCTCTCTCCTTGAACCTAGGCAGGCCTTTCTGAATAAAATGTAGCAGAAGTGATGCTGCATGACTTTGGAGAATAGGTCATAAAATGCAATAATATAGTTTCTGTTTGGCTCTCTCTCAGGATGAACATTTTTGGAACTAAGCCAGCATGTTATGAGGAAGCCTACGCCACAACGAAGGGCCATTTGTAGGTGTTCTGGCCAACAGCCTCAGCTTAGATTCCAACCCAGAACCAGCCTCAACCACCAGACATGTGAGTAAATGAAACTTCAGATGATACCAGCCCTCAGCCTTTGAGTCATCCCAGGTGATACCAAGTGGAGCAGAGATTAACTGTTCCCACTGAGTCCTGCCCAAATTATAGTTTTGTAAGTAAAATGTATGTCATATTGTTATAAGCCACTAAGTTTTGGGGCAATTTGTTATATAACAATCAATAATTAAAACAGCATTTTAATATAAGAAAAAATAAAATTACATATACCTAATAAACAGAGGCTTAAAAATACATATATAACAAAATTAAGAGCATCATAGGAAAAAATGCACAAATTCACAAACTCAGTGGGAGATTTTTTTTTTTTTTTTTTTTGCCTATAGCACCTGGTATTCCTTGGTGGTCTCCCATCCAAGTACTAACCAGGCCCAACCCTGCTTAGCTTCCGAGATCAGATGAGATCGGGCTTGTTCAGGGTGGTATGGCCATTAGTGGGAGATTTTAATATGTATCTCTCTAATTGATATAATAATCAGAAAAAAATCAGTAAAGATATAGATTTGAATAACACAATTAACTTGATCAAATAAATATATGTAAATAAGACATTGTACTAAACAGCTGTAAAATTCACATTCTTTCAAGGACATAGGAACTTTTATAAAAACTGACTATATGCTGGTCCATAAAACAAGTCCTTACATATGTCAAAGGATTGAAATAACAGAATATGTTCTCTGATCACAAAACAATGCTCAATAACAAAAATATAAATAGAAAATTTACATATGTTAGAAGTTCAGAAATACAGTTCTAAATAATTAACCAACTGATGGGTTAAACTAGAGCAACATTCTTCTCTTACTTTGGGTTCCTGTAAGATCAGGATCCAAGAAAGTACTTGAGAGATGATACCAGGAAACAGAAGAGAGGAAGAGGGGAAGAGTGACAATGAAGACAAGAAAGCTATCAAAGGATATCAAAGCTATCAAAAGATCATGAGCTAGTTACTGCTTTGGCAACAGCTCAGTCCCTCTGGGGATCCTTTGAACTATTTGTAGAAGGAGCCCACCAAAAGATGGGCAAGTTAGAGAATTCTCCACTATAAGGCCTGAGGTAGAAAAGCAAAGTGAGATCACAGTGTATAAGTGGGATTCTGGTAACTTGTACGGAACTGTCCACCACAGCTGCTCTAAAAGCAAGGATGTGATAAGAGCATCACACTGCCTGATAGAATTCCTTGGCCTTTGTGACCAATGGCTCCAGCCCTTCTAGATACACTCTATGCCCTAGAAAGTGGATGAAGTAAAGCAAACTTTTTCTGTGAGACACCAGCTAGTAGGTATTTTAGGCTTTGGGGGCCATATGGTTTCCTTGGCAACCACTCAACTCTGTGACTGAAGTACAAAAGCAGTCATGTAAACAAATAAATGGGTGTGGCTGTGTTCCAGTCAAATTTTACTTATGAACACTGAAATTTATATTTCCTATAATTTTCATGTGTCATGAAATAGTCTTCTTTTGATTTTTTCCAATTTAACAATGTTAAAACCATTCTCAGCTCATAGGCCATACAAAAGCAGGATGGATTTGGGCCACAGGCTATAATTTTGTTGACTCTTGGACTATAGCAACAGGTTCCTTTGCTTTTAGTTGTAGGCACAGGCAGGGGGAGAGTGAGGCTGAGGCCCTCATAATTCCCTCCATGCCAGGTTGCTCTGGTTGCTATCACCCCTCCTAAGGTAGTCCCCTTTTACTGCGACTCTATCCAGATTCCACTCATTCTTGCCCTTTCAGGCCCAGGGGTGCTAATAGCTCCCTGCTGTTGTCAGCCCCAGGATGCTGCACCATTCTCATTGGTTTCCTCTAAATTACCCATTTCAGTGTGACATCTGTTTTCTGCCTGTGTGACACCCATCATGACCAGTCCAGCCTCCACTTTCCCTCCATCCCCCCATCCCCATCTTCCCAGGCTTTCTCATTCTAGTTTCTACATAACTTCACCAGCTCAGAAAATTCTTTTGAATTTTACTCTCTGTAGATTATATTACAAATCACAGGCTTATTTAACATGATTTTTCAGTCACTCGTAGCCCGCATTTCCCCCGAGATCTTGACATGTTTCATCAGAGATGACTTTACTCCTTGACTGCAAAGTTAGCATCTATGCATCTGTTACAGAGTTTCTTATGAGTCCCTAACAGTTTAGGAAGCCACGGCCGGCTCAGAAGTTGCATACACCATGGTAGCCCCACCCCTGCCCATTCTCTCCTAGGCACAGCCATGGTGGTTACCTCTTTGTCCATCCATCTGAAGCCAGGTCTGAGAAGTCTGTGCTCTCTCACCTAACCCTGAATGAGATTGTCCCTCCTGAAATACAGAAGCTGACCCTCTCCCTCTTTCCAGAGCTTTCCCTCTGCTCTATCAAGGCCAGTTCCACTCTGGAACACAACTCTTCCCATGAGCTTAATTCAGTAGTATTAAGCTAATTAAGTCAAAGGCTCTCCCAAGTCTAAGCAAGAAGGTCAGCTATTGGGGATGCCAAGGAAGACATGACAGGGTATCTCTCAGAGCTCCAAGAGCTTATGGTGGAGACACAGTCGCCTAATGACTTCGAATAACAAAATAATGGCTTCAATTTATTACAAGAAATGATTATGTTAGGTAGCTAGTCAGACATGAGCACTGGCTGAACAAAAGAATAGGAGCCCAGCCTAGAGACCACCCAAAGAACATCCCAATGGTAGTAGAATTCTAGGCAAGCACACGCATACTAGACAGAGTTATATAGCAGCCAGGTGTCAATCAAAATGACCTCACTTGCCAATCACCTAGGAATGCGTTTGGAACCACCCCATCATGGTCCTACTATAAGGCAGATATTTCCACTTCTGGGCCCTTTTTGCCCTTCTGGGACTTCTTTTTGTGACCTTTTTGTGTTGGTTACAGCACTGGGACCATGTGCCTCCTTGAGGCATACTTTGTCTCTCTTCATGTGTCTCTTTGGGACATTCTTTGTCTTTCTAAAATATACTTTTAATAAGACTATTAAATCTCGATGTCCTGTGATTGATTCTTCACTGCCAGTCATTTGAGGAAGAACTGAGGGAAAATGCTAACTACATGCCTGAGCCATAATCCTTCTCTCTCTTCCCTACTATTGGGGTAACACCAAATTCCAATTGGCCCCAAGGGTGACAATTATTCCCACTGAGGGAGGAAAGGTGCATTTGAGTTGAACTTTGAGCTAGGATGAGTCAATAGGTCACAGAAGACAGTGTGACTAGGGCTGCACTGTTGGCTCCCAGTAACAAAGGTACAGGCAAGAAGGGGAGCAGCCCCCTCTGGCTCAGCAAGGATTTGCTGGATCAATCAGAGTGCTGAGGAGTTTGGAAAGGGGGGGCCAGGGCCTCAGAGCATCCAGACTGCAAGATCTGGTGTCTGCCCATAACCCTTCCACCCCACAAAGGCCTACCCAGAGAGAAGTAGGAAAAAGACCATTGCTAGATTTTTCTGGGGAGCTGGGCCAGGAGCACTCAGGGTCTGGCACCTCTGTGAAATAGAGTCTTGAAGGGCCTGAGGTGGGCTGGCATAGGGGTCAAGAACACAGAAAGAGAACCAGGGGTCTGGCTGCCAGATGGGCCACAATCTGGGTGTCTGAGACCTTGTTCAAAATACTTTGCTTGTTCACATCTGTAAAATGGATACTCCATGAGGGTATCTATCTTTAAGTTCTTTTCAAGGTCAACTTTCTTGGAATGATCCTAAAGATCTGTAAGTAAATAAAATCATTTTGCGAAATATAAGTAAAAAAGAAAATATGTTTAATGTATGTGATTGTAATTATTTAGTGGTAACATTCATAAAATAGTATATGATAGTTATTTGCTTATTTCAGCCACCTGTCTGTATTAGGTAACTTCCACTTTGCCTCCAGATCCACAATCCACCCTTCTCCCTCTGTTCTTCCTCTGTATAGGTCGTATCAATTGACTTCAAGCTGAGTTTGGCCAATGGGAAGGACCGCAGGACAAGATGCGAAGGAGAAGGGCTTGTTGGCATCGCAGGAGATGAACTTCACGTCCGCTGTATTCATCACCGAGTGCAGAACCTCTCACCTGTTGCCGGGTGCGCCCGTCTCTAAGATAGAGATGGTTGCCACCTGCACGCTCACTGCCACAGTCGCGACTATGCAGTGGCCGGCTGAGCGCAACCCGGAGCCAGTGCCTAGTTTCCTCCGAGTGTGTGCGTGCTCACCGCGCCGCGACTCTCTACCAGGGCCCCTCGCGAGCACGCGGAAGGCTCTTGCGCCGCTCCAGCCCCACCCTGAAAAGTGAGATTTACAAAGAAAGGGCACGGACAGGGTGGAGTGGAAGGGAGAATCGATGTCCCCGACCCTGGTCCCGAGGGTCTGCAGGAGAGGAGGAACCCAGAAAGGGGCGAGAGGGCTCTTAACTCTCTGCAGGTCCCAAATATGATCCCAACGAAGCAGCACTTTTCAGAGCAGTGGCAAATTGGCTCCCGCCACACCAGGGGTCCCTGCTTGGTACCTACGGGACACCCTGGGATCCTCCACCAGCCCAAGGAACAGAGCGCACCCACTGCACAGGTGCGGGGCTGGTGCGCAAAGAGCGCACATGACTTGCCCAAGGGCTCTCTGCGAGTGCCGACGACTCAGGTGGGTTTCAGGTGTCCTGGTCCAGTCCATTCTCCAGACCCTCCCAGCCGGCAGAGGGAGCCAATGAACCTCATCAGAACCTCAGGGCTTGGTCGAAAACCCCCACGCTGTAGAGAGATAGCACTCCCAGAGCCTCCCTGGTATTAGCGCCTTGTGGCGGGGTGGGCATCTCCGAGAAGTGTACTTTCCCCTTCACCTGGAAATAAACATATTGATTCCTCAGTGGTTCTCACGCTTTGGTGGATATCAGAATCACCTGGGAACTTGGTAAAACTGCAAAGGCCCAGGGCCCACCTACTAAAATAAGTCTCAGCCTCCGTGTTTTTTAGTAGCTCCCCAGTGATTCTAGAGCATGCCAAAGTTAGAGAACCACCACCATAGGGCAATGGCCATATTTCATCAGAAAGCGTGCACCACCTGAACCACAAAGGGAAAAGCTCTCATTACCCCTGCCCATTCCCAAACCTGGCAAAGCCATAAAAATCAACCCTGTCAATCTGCTAAATCTCCTCAAAATACCCTACAGATGTTATGCCCTCCAGTAAAAGTCACTTTGAATTTTGGGGAAATTTAAGGAGTTAATTCCAAATGAGACAAAAAAAATGAGAGTATAAAATAATAATGAGTGGTAACATAATTAGTCATTGGGGATATTCAAATCAAAACCACAATGAGATATTACTACACATCCATTAATTTGAAAAAGGAAAAGGAAAATAACAAGTGTTGGCAAGGATGTGGAAGAATTGGAAACTTGTGTGTTGCCAAGTAGAAAGATAAAATGATACAGCCACTATGGAAATCAATTCAGTGATTCATTAAAAATGTAGGACTATTATGCAGCCTTAAAAAGGAAGGGAATTCTGACACATGCCACAACATGGATGAGCCTTGAGGACATTATGCTAACTGAAATAAGCCAGTCACAAAAAGGACTAATACAGTCAGGTTCTATTTATATGAGGTACCTAGAAAAGTCAAATTCATAGAGTCAAAAAGTAGAGTGGTGGTTGCCAGAGGCTGGGAGGAGGGGGAAACAGAGTTGTTCAATGGGTATAGAGTTTCAGTTTTGAAAGATTAAAATTTTTTTAAAGATTAGTTGTGCAACAATGTAAATAGATTTAAAATGCATTTAAACTATACACTTAGAAATGGTTAAAATGTTAAATTTTATGTTATGTGATTTTTTACCACAGTTTTTAAAAAAGTTAAACATGGAACTACCATACAATCTAGCAATCTCATTTCTGATTATATACCCCCAAAAAACTGAAAGCAGGGTTACATAAACGCCCCAAAATTGAAAAGAGGGACTCCAAAAGAAGTCTGCACACCATCTATTTCTCCGAGATCATAGCAGCACAGTTCACAATAGCTATAGATAGAAGAAACAACCCAAGTATCCGTCAACAGATCAATGGATAAACAAAATGTGGCATAGAAGCATACTGGAATATTACTCAGCCATAAAAAGGAATGAAATTTTGACATATGCCACAACATAGTAGAACTTAAAAACATAATTAGCAAGATAAGCTGGACAAATATTGTATATGATTCCACTTATGTGAGGTAGCTACAATATATTTAGAGAGAGAAAGCAGAATAGAGATTACAAGGGGCTGGGGGATGAGGGCAAGGAGACTTTTTAAAATGGATGCAGAGTTTGTTGGGGATAATGAAAAGTTTTGGATATAGATAATGATGATGGGAACACAGCATTGTGAATCTATTTAATGCCACTGAATTATACACTTACAAATTATTAAAATGATTAATATTATGTTATGTGCATTTTACTGCAATTTTTAAAAGTTAAATTTAAAAAATGAGCAGCAACTTATTGGATCAGATCCAAAAAATCTAAAACAATCAAAACGGCGTGTTACCTGGATGGGGTAGGAAACAATATCAATGGATTAGAGCAAACACTTCAAATATAGTATCCTGTGAACACATTACTTTAGGAAGGCTCCCTAGTAGCAGAGCCTGACTCTGGGATTCTTGTGTAGTGATTTGCTGAGGGAGAGCTCTCAGAATTACTGGGGAGTGAAAAAAAAGCAGGATAGTATAGGGAAAGAAGCTAGGCAAAGCTGTGGGTTCTAGAGAAGTCTAGCTTCAGCCTGAACTTCCAGCCTCAGGGACTCTAGAGCATTACAGGCAACACAGAGGTTGTTCCCAGGTTCAGCGGGCTGGTACATCCTGTATGTGCCAGTAAGTGGCATGCATGAGGTGGGGTGTGACCTTCCAGGCATCTCTGGGCAGGGCAGCTCCCATCAGTTGAGGTCAAGCAAAGAACAATGTTAAGTGTGAGCTGTTAGTAGCCAAGGGCCCGAGCAGCAAAGAACTGGGTGTACCAGCCTGGAAAAGGGAATTTGGACACCTGGACACCAAGAGCCTCTCTGTAATATGGTTATGTAATAAATAAAATGTAGCATTTCAAGTCAGAGTATGAAAGAGGAAATTTCAGCAAGTGATATCAAGACCACATTTCTTCAAAAAGAAGAATTTGATCTACACCTCATACTGTGAATAAAAATAGGTTCCAACATGGACCCAAGGTTTACTCATCTTAAAAAGAAAAACAACTGGATTAGTTCTCTATTTCTGCATAACAAATTAATCCAAAATTTAGCAGCTTTAAACAAACATGTAGTATTCAGTTTCCATGGATCAGGAATCTAAGAGTGGCTTAGCTTGATGATTCTGGCTCAGGGTATCTCATAATGTTGTAGCCAAGATGTTAGCCCAAGCTTCAGTCATCTGAAGGTTCAACAGGAGTGAGACTCACTTCCCAAATCACTTGGTAGTTGTTGGCAGGCATTAGTTTCTCAGTGGCTATTGGCCAGAAACCTTGTTCCTCTCCAGGGAATCTTCATAGTTTTTCTGAATGTTCTAATGATATGGCAGCTGACTTCCCCCAGTATGAGTGGCCCAAAAGAGAAAGAGAGCCCAAGATGGAAGGTACAGTGGTTTATAACCTACTATCAGAAGTGACATACCATTACTTCTGCAACTTATTGGATCAGTCTTTCAGTCACATTGTACCAACTCTGGCACAATGAAAGAGGAGACTATACAAGGGTGCGAATATTAGGAGCATGGATCATAGGCACCATTTTAGAAAATGGTTACCACATAAAATCCTTGAAAATATATAGAAAAGTATTTTTATAGTCTTAGTTACTCATGTCAATAAATCCAGAAGGCATAAAGAAAATATTCTCCTCCCTCATTGCATGCAGATTTGGTGGGTGTGGTAATATGGATAAGCTAGCTGCTGTAAAAACAATCTCCAAAACTCAGTCTTAACCCAGCAAAGGTTTCTTCCTGGTTCAAATGGAGGAGGGAGTTACAGAGTTCCCTGGGAGTAGAATAAATGGCAGGTCTGGAGGGCCTCTCCGAGGAGATGTGAGACCTGGTTTGAAGGATCAGCAATCTTTACTCCTGTGGTGGGTTATGACAAATCCATCTCAGAGGCTCTGAGTGACTGTCTGACTGGCACCTGAACTGCCCAGGACACCCAGCTCCAGAACTGCCTTTCAAAGGAAATATGCTTTCATTTTGCTGTGGGGTCTTTTTGCTCTCTTGGAACAAAAAGAGGCATCCAATCTCTTCTAACAAAAATCTGCTGTTCAAAATTTCAGGTCAGTCTTCAACACTGTGAGCATTTGTGCCTCTTTCACTCAAATTTGAGTAGCCTTAGTCAAAGCACTCATTCACCGAGCCTGAGTCCTCAAATGAAAAACGGTGATAATAATCTCAGCCTCTTAGGAGTATCGTGAGGATGAAAGGAGAGGGCAAGTGGAAAATAAACTGGCACCTAGGATATCCACTAGTATTTGTTATATCCAAATTATAGATAGCTTACTGATGAGTTTTCAGTTCAGCTTCATTAGATTCTAGATCGGCTGTTCTTAGCCACAGGTAAATTACTTTTAAAATTATTCACTCAATTACAAAAATTATACACTTCATGGTAGAAAATTTGGAAAGGTGGAAAAGTATAAATAAACAAATATAAATAACCAGTCACTATTTCCAATCATGTTGAAACTCCCACTCAATTCTTTCACATCTCCATTTTCATATTTGCCCAATATAACATTTTGTGAAGCTATAGCTATCTCCTATTGGTGATTTCTTCGATTGCATGTAATTAATTGTTCACTGATGTCAAGAACACTGTGATAAATTTCCTTGAAAATAAACCTTGGTGCCCATTACTTCTTTAAGAGTGATACTTAGAAGCAGAATTTTTAAGGCAAAGCACAAACACAATCATAAAAGGCCATTGGTATTAGAGGTTAACAGAATCCTAAAAGAATGGTGAGAGTTTGGACCCTAATGTATCACCTACTGACCCACATGCATGGCCTGCTTGCTGGCAAAATCTCCAGTGGCATGGCCAACAGCAACTACTTTGGGGTCCAGGATCCCAATGGAAAATTTTTAGACCAAGGATTTTAACCAAGGCCGCCGCCACAACACTTTCTCGCTCTAGCTTTTGCGAATCTCCTGGAGAACTGGTTGAGCTTTGCATTTGGTTGTTTATTTGATTAAAATTCAAGATTTATCGAACATATTTTTTTAACCTTTGAAGCCCCCTGCCCACATTTGATACTCTGCCATTCTTCCCAGAGAGCAGAACCTCCCACTCCATTGACTTGACTTTGTAGTCAGTCTGCTAGCTGTGTCTCATATTTTCTGGCTGGACACAGGATATAAAAACTGAGAGCTGATTTTGTGTTATTGCTCTGTCCCCCCTCTCTCCTCTTGTGCACAAAGGTTGCCCCATCCCATTTTTTTGCAGTGGGGTTCCCTTTTTGCCCTCCATCTTACCTAGACCAAAGGCATCTCTGCTCTCTGGCTTCACCCTGTAAAGGTACATCCTTCTCCTCATAACAGAGCTGTTCCTCCCTCTCTCAAGGCCAACTTCATTCTTCCTTCTCTAGAATACAACTCTATTTTCCTGAGAGGGAAAGTTTTATCCTGCAACTAAAAGTCTTGCCAATCTGAGAAAAAGGCTTGATGTAGGGAGGTTCAGGGAGGAAAAACTGCATCTTCTTATGAGATCAGGAGTCCTGGGGCCCCGGGAGGGTCAGAAAGGCCTTGTAACAGTATAGCCTAACCCCTTGGCTTATGCACGAGGAAACTGAGGCCCAGAGAGAGGTGTGGCATGTCCAAGGCCACATAATGAGAAAAGTGTCAGAGCCAGGACTACGATAGGGGTCTTTCCCCTGCCCCTTCTGCTCATTAAGACCCAAGTCAAAGGCTGACTGTTTCCATGCATTTGGCAGGTACAGTACCTCTGAGTCCTGCCATAGGCCAGCACTGAGAGTAAAATGGAGCAGACCTCCCCAACCCTCATGCTTGCCCCAGAGGTGTAACTGACAGAGAGATAATAGTACAAACTAAATAGGCATTACACTTATGCGCACTTTACCTATATGTATTCATCTGTTCCTCACAACCTGGCGGGGCAGGTACTATTCTTCTTCTTCATTTTATAAATAAACAAACTGAGGCCAGTGAAGTTAAGTAACTCGCCTTTAGTCTCACAACACATAATGGGTGAATTTGGATTGTGAATCTAGGCTGCGTCAGCTAGATATTTGTGGGTGCACGTGTAGGAGGGGTGAGGGAAAAAATAGTAGCTGAATCTGGGAAGTTTTGACAGACTGGGAAGGGAGAAAGGTCAGCAGGACAGGGAGAAGAACCACATGACCGTCAGGCAGATATAGCAACATGTAGCCAAGACTCTAAGCCCAAGGATCCCAAAGGCACTGGGCATGCTTCTCTGCTGTTCCACCCCATTTTAACTTTAGCTGTGGAGTGCAGAAGGGCCCTGATAGGACGGTGACCCTTTGGTCATCTTCAACTCCTGTAGTAAGTTGCTCCCACAGACAAGAGGGAGGACCTAAGAGCCCTAGATGGGCAGCCTCAGTACAGCCAGCCTGTCACTGGGTGGCACTGTGGCTTCTCAGAAAAAGAGCCCCGCCCACGGGGAGACTGGCCAAGAAAAGGAGTGACAATGCTGCTCTGGCCCTCCTGTGCAAGTGTTTGGGATTACAAAGAGGTACAAGAAATATTTCTTGCTTTTCATAGGGACCACAATGGGTCTGATAGAAATATGGGTAACTAATTAATTGCTCCAGTAATAGACATAATTAATTGTTTCAACAATTGGTTCCAACTGAAGGGTGCAGGGGTGAGGGGCTGTGAAGAGGAGGCATTTGAGCCTTAGTGTAAGATTCTAGACAGGCTATTCTAGTACAGGAAGGCTATGATTGCACTGGCTCCCAGGGCACTAGGCACAGGGCAATTGGGGGTTGTCGAGTACCTATAAGGGCAACGATAGGGAGCTGGGAGCTAGAAGTGACAGCAGAGTGGCCTCTGTGCACACAGGCTTCCACGCAGCCACCCCAGGGTGCTCTTTGTCTCAATGAAGCACTGAGCTGAGGGGCAGAGAAGAGGCCCCTGGTGTTAAGATGACTAAAAACTGCTAGAAGGCACAGGCAGGGATAGAAGACAACTGGCCTCCTGTCTTTTTGCTGTGCCTCTCTGGGGCTTGGCCTCCAGTCCCTGCTGGTTCCATCTTGCTATGGAACGTGGGCCCAGACACAGCAGCTTTTGAGCTAGGTGGCTGCATCTATAAAAGGGATCTTTCACGTGCACAAATGTGTTGAAAAAATGAAAAAGTCAGAATCACAAGGTGAGGAGAAAAAAAAGTCCAAGAGAAGCAGGAACAGCCTGCTGTTTCCTGCTGACCCAAGACAAGCCCTGATCTTCTTTCTGGAGGCGAGGCAGGAAGGAAGAAGGACTGAGTCCCTCTGCTGGCTTCAAGCACAGGCAGGGCCCCATGGAAAGCTAGAATATATTTTTGTCCTTGGAGGGCAATTCATCTCCATGGTCTCTATAAAATTTCATAGGCCAAGCTTTGTGGCCAAGAAACGGTTTAATATTTATCTGGTAGATACATTTTCATTACATTTTTAAAGCTATAAAACTCTGTTTCCAAATTTTCTATTCAGAAGTTAACCCATTATGTTGCTGAAACCCACATCCAAATGGTTGAATTAAAATAGGCTTCCTAAAACACAATACAAGTGGTGATAGACTAGCTGCAGTTTGCGGCTAAAGGCTTCAGGCCTGAAGGGGGCATCTGTTTTTGCCCCCAACCTTCCCACTAGAACCGAAAGGACAAGGGCACTGGGGGCTGCAGGGCAGGGCCTTGTATCATTTCAAGCATATACTCCTTACCTCCTTTTGTCATTTACAAGTGTCAATGGTGAGAGGTGATGAGGACATTTGGAGGCCCACAAGGAGGGGCTCCTCCTCACACTGCCCTCCACCAGTGTCCAACAACAGAACTAGATTTGCGCATCCAAATTGGATATCCCAAGTCACCTTTTACAGAGATTGCTCCCTTCTACCCAATGGCGACTCCAAAAGAGGCAAAAGGGACTTTTCTCCAAGCAACATGTATATATCACGCAAAACTTTTTCATTTAAATAGTATATTACAGGTCAATTAAATTGTGGTTTTCCGAGGAATGATGTCAGAAACATGGCAAAGTGAGAGATGTCCCCAGATTCTCCCCTTAAAACAACAATAAGTTTAACATCCAAAACTCAACAAAAAACACTCAACCCCCACACAAGCACATCTGAGTGAGGGATCTGCAAATAAGAGCTATCACAGGTCAAAACCACAGGAGTCCAGCAGTACACTGGGAGAAACAAAGAGGTTGCCTCTTGCAGCCAGAGCTCCCTGCAGGAGGAGGGAGAGGGGAGAAGGTGTGGCAGGTTTCCTGAACAGCCCTTCCTGAAAGAGCTGTGAGCTCCACACAGTGGCAGTGCCCAGGGATCAGGGCAAAAAGCAGAGAAGTGGGGACGGAAGAGAAGCAACACTTGACTATTACCAGCCACAGTTGCAAAACACAAAGCTGAGCCACAGCCCCTATCCCCCAACCTAGAGGGACACTCCCACCATATCCTCAGGGAGACCCAGGGAAATCTGAGCAAACTGAAACAGTCGCTAACTCTGACAAGGACTGAGACTGAGGGTAGTGAGCATGACTGAATATCTATAAGGAAAAAAAGGCATTATTAAGACTTTATATAAAGCAGGGATCCAAGAGGCTTAGACGTCCCCTACTGCAAACCAAAAGAAAAATGTCTTCTTTGCAACAGGCTAAAGAGAGACCTTTATATAATAAATCTTCTCTCTGGAAAAAAAGTAGAATACACTTCTATTAATGCCCAGGCAGAGAAATAATCCATTAAACACTATGAACAA
>CM053506.1:52817874-52859987 GCA_028627145.1 Eidolon dupreanum | reverse complement strand
AGAGATTAGAAATAATTTTCAGACAAATAGTTGACGAGAATTTCCCAAATCTAAGGAATGAGCTGGAGCTTGGAATTCAAGAAGTCAACAGAACACCCAATTATCTCAACCCCAAAAGGACTTCTCTAAGACACACTGTATTAAAATTATCAAAAATCAATGACAAAGAAAGAATTCTTAGGGCAGCCAGGGAAAAGAAAAGTAAAACCCATTAGATTATCAGTGGACTTCTCAGCACAAACACAACAAGCCTGAAAAGGGTGGAATCAAATATTCAAACTATTAAATGAAAGGAACTACCAGCCAAGAATAATGTATCCACAGTTTTCCTTGAGATATGAAGGAGAAATAAATACCTTTCCAGACATACAAAAATTTGAGGAATTCTCTACTATGCGGTCTACATTACAGGAAATACTGAAAGGAGTTAGCTCACCTAAAACAAAATGACAAAAAAAAATACATAACTAGGAGTAAGGTGACTAGCAGGCAGATAGAAGCAAAGGGGTGCAACCCTTACTAAGAACAGAGCATTATAAGCTTAAACAATAAGAAGAGATTTGCTATAGCAAGATAGTAATGAACGTTCAGCATAGGGACAAATTGAGACAACAATGACAGAAGAGGGAAGGATTCAAAGATCCGAATTTGCAAAGGGGAATGAAGATAAGGCACATGCAGAAGAAAATGGACTACTATATGTGTGTGTATATATAACTCTCCTCTACATATTCATAATGCTAACTACATACCAAAGATTCAGAACTGAAGTATAAAACATAAAACAAGAAGGACCAGAGGGAAAATCCATAAAACCCAACCAAAATTAAAAAAAACAAAAACAAAAACAAAAAACAGACACACAAGGACAAGGAAGCAATGGAAACACCGAGTTATCAGAAAGCTAAAGGTAAAATGGCTATAAGAAGACCTCATATTTCAACAATTACCCTAAATGTAAATGGAATGAACTCACCAATAAAAAGGCGCAGAGTTGTAGATTGGATCAAAAAACAAAACCCAACCATATGCTGCCACCAGGAGACACATCGCAGTTGCAAAGACAAATATAGACTCAAAGTGAAAGGGTGGAAAATGATATTCCAAGCAAATGGCATTCAGAGAAAGGTGGGAGTAGTGGTACTAATATCAGATAAAATAGACTTTAAAATTAAAAGGTAAAGAAAGATACTGAGGGTCACTTCATAATGATAAAGGGAATTATATACCAAGAATACATACACTTATTAATATCTATGCTTCCAATCAGGAAGCCCCACCCTGAAATATATAAAGCAATTACTAACAGAACTAAAGGGAGAAACAGACCAAAACACTATCGTAGTAGGGGACTTAAACACCCCACTGTCAGATATGAGTAGATTATACAAAGTCAATAAGAAAACATACTTAAATGACACATCAGACCAACTGGACATAATTGATATTTACAGAGCCTTTCATCCCAAAACAGCTGCTTATACATTCTTCTTTAGTGCACATGAAACATTTTCAAGGATTGACCACATACTGGGACACAGAGATAGCCTCAACAAATATAAGAGGGTTAAAATCATACCAACCACATTATCTGATCAAAATGCTCTGAAACTAGAGATCAACTGCAAAAAGAAAGAAGGAAGAACCACAAATACATGGAAATTAAATAACATTCTACTGAAGAATAACTGGGTCAGAGAAGAAATAAAAAGATCAAGAGATACATGGAAACAAATAATAATGATCGTCTAATATATTAAAACTTTTGGGACATGGCAATAGTGGTCGGAAGAGGAAAGTTCATACCATTACAGGCCTATCTCAAAAAGAAGACTGAGCCCAAAGAAATAACCTAATGCTTCATCTTAAAAAACTAGAAAAGGAAGAACAAATGAAGACTAATCAGCAGAAGGAAAGAAATCATCAAAATTGGAGCAGAATAAAATGAAATTGAAAACAAAACAAAAAAAATAGAAAAAAAAATAAATGCAACAAAGAGCTGGTTCTTTGAGGAGTTTAATAAAGTTGACAAATCCCTAGCCAGACTCACTAAAGAAAAAAAAGACACAAATAAACAAAATCAGAGAAAAAAGAGGAGAAATTATTATGACAGATACTGTAGAAATACAAAGGATCATACAAGAATACTATGAAAAAGTATACCAAAGAACCGAATTTAATAACCTAGAAGAATTGGACCAGTACTTAGAAAAATACAACCTTCCTAGGCTGAATCAAGAAGAACTGGAAAATCTAAATAGACTGATCAGCACTATGGAAATTTAAAAAATTATGAAAAACCTAACAAAAAGTAAAAGTCCAGGACCAGATGGCTTCACTAGTCAATTTTACCACACATTCAAAGATTTAATACCTATTCTCCTCAACCTCTTCCAAAAAATCAAAGAGGAGGCAATACTTCCCAACTCATTTTATGAAGCCAATATTACTCTGATACCAAAACCTGGTAAACATAACGCAAAAAAAGAAAACTACATACCGATAACTCTCATGAACACAGATGCAAAAATCCTAAATTAGATACTAGTGAACCAAATACAGCAACATATTAAAAAGATTATACACCATGATCAGGTGGGCTTCATCCCAGGGGCACAAGGATGGTTCAACATACACAAATCAATTAATGTGATACACCATATTAACAAATTTAAAAATATGAATTATATGATCATATCAATAGATGCAGAAAAAGCCTTTGGCAAGATACAGCATCCATTTATGATCAAAACACTTCACAAAATTGGTATATAAGGAAAGTACCTCAACATAATAAAGGTTATCTATGACAAACCCTCAGTCAACATTATACTTACTGGTGAAAAACTAAAAACCTTCCCTGTAAGATCAGGATCAAGGCAAGGCTGTCTACTATCACCACTGTTATCTAATACAACATTGGAAGTCCTAGTGAGTGCAATCGGGAAAGACTAAGATACAAAAGGCAGCCAAATAGAAAACAAAGAAGTCATACTGGCTCTATTTATGGATGACATGATTCTCTATACAGAAAACCCTAAAGACTCCACAAGAACACTACTAGAAACAATAAGCAAATACATTAAGTTTCTGGATACAAAATCAACATTCAAAAATCCATAGCATTCCTATATATTAACAATAAATTGTCCAAAAAAAAGAAGTGGAAAAATAATTCCTTGCAATTGCAACAAAAAGAATAAAATACCTAGGAACAAATCTAATGAAACATGTGAAAGACCTATATAATGAAAACATAAGACCCTATTAAAAAGAAATCAAAGAAGAAACAAAGAAATGGAAAGATATTCCGTGTTTTCAGACTGGAAGAATCAACATAGTTAAAATGACCATATTACCTAAAGCATTATACAGATTTAATGCAATCTCCAGCAAAATCCCAATGGCATTTTTTAAAGAAATAGAACAAAAAATAACAGATTTGTTTGGAAGCACAAAAGACCCTGAATTGCCAAAGCCATCCTGAGAAAAAAGAACGAGGCTGGAGTTAAAACTCTGCTCGACTTCAAATTATACTACAAAGTGACAGTAATCAAAATGCTATGGTATTGGCAGACAAGTGGAACAGAATCAAAAAGTCCAGAAATAAACCTATGTTTATATGGGCAAATAATTTTTGACAAAAGAGCCAAAAACATATAGTGGAGACAGGAACACCTCTTTGATAAGTGGTGCAAGAAAACTGGAAAGCCATCTGCACACCAAAATTAACTCAAAATGGATTAAGGACCTGAATACAAGACCTGAAACAATAAATTGCATAGAAGAAAACATAGGAACTAAACTCAAGGACTTTGGACTTAAAGAGGATTTTATGAATTTGACCTCAAAGGCAAGGGGAGTAAAAGCAAAAATAAATGAGTGGGACTAAAAAGCTTCTACTGCACAGCAAAAGAAACCATCAACAAAGTAAAGAGACAACCATCCAAATGGGAAAATATATTTGCAAGCAATGCCTCCGATAAGGGCCTAATATCCAAAATATACAAAGAACTCATACAACTCAATAACAACAACAACAACAACAAAAAAAAATGATCCAATCAAAAAAAGGACAGAGAACCTGAATAGACACTTCTCCCAAGAAGACATACAAATGGCAAACAAACATATGAAAAGATGCTCAACATCGCTAGCTATTAGGGAAATGCAAATCAAAACCACAATAAGATACCATCTCATGCCTGTTAGAATAGCTACAATCAACAGGACAAGTAATAAATGTTGAAGAGGATGAGGAAAAAAGGAACCCTCATACATTGTTGGTGGGACTGCAAATTGGTACAGCCACTATGGAAAAGAGTATGGAGGTGCCTCAAAAAAACTAAGAATTAATCTACTATATGATCCAGCAATCCAATATTTACCCAAAGACTTGAAAACTCATATCTAAAAAGATATTTGTACACCAGTGTTCATAGCAGCATTATTCGCGGTATCCAGGATATGGAAGCAAACAAAGTGCCCTACAAAAGATGATTGAATAAAGAAGCTGTGGTACACATATACAATGGAATATTACTCAGCCATAAGAAGAGATGAAATACTGCCATTTGCAACAGCATGGGTGGACCTTGAGATAATCATGCTCAGCAAAATAAGCCAGACAGAAAAGGTTGAAAACCACATGATATCACTTATATGTGGGATATAAACCTAAAAGCAACAAACAAACAGAATAAACAAAGACTCGTGGGCACGGACAATAGACTAGTGGTTACCAGAGGATATAGAAGGAGGTAGATGGGGTAAAAGGAGTCAAATATGTGGTGACAGAAAGAAATCTAACTATGGGCGGTGAACGCAATGCAATATATATGTGCCTTACTGTTGTACACCTGAAACTTATTGGATTTCATTAACCAACGTCACCATAATAAAAAATTTAAAGTAAGTAAACAAACAAACAAACAAACAAACAAACAAACTGGTTTTTTTCCCCCAAAGATGCTTTTATTTACACATTTCACCACAAAACAACAGAAAACTTATGTCATTAGAAGAGGAAGATGCCTGAGGGGCGTTGATGGTCCTGTCCTCCCCTTTGCCTTTGCCCTGTTTTCTCCTAAACATTACTTTTTTTAAAGTATAGATTAAAGAGCTGTACAGCAATAAATCGATAAATGTACTTGGCCCACATTGTGTATTCAGATTGAATGTAATTTTGTTCCCAGATTGATAAGGAGTTGTCATTTCAGACCAGACTAGGCTCGGAAGCACTTCATATTAACCAATGTCACCCCCAATAAATTTAATACATACATACATACATGCATACACACATACATATGTACATACATACGTACATATGTACATTTTTTAAAAAGTGCTTCATCTTTATCCACAAAAAGCTTGCCTTCGAGGAAACATAGCTGATTTCCCAGAAGGTATGATGTGTCCCTCCCTACCCCTATACACACACAGAACTGTGTGTCACATGAGTGGCTTTGGAGGGACCTGGGAATTATCTATCTCTCATTCATGCAGGCAGAATAGTTTGAATCTCTTTGTGGGTATTCTGGCATCACTGAGTTCCCATTATAAATTTAAGATACGTAAATTTAAGCAAGCAATGTTGTCTGGTCTTTCCATCAATCAGAGCTACTATTGACTTTGTCAGTATCTTGGTCAAATATTATCTTTAATATATAAAGGACTCACATAAATCAAATAAAAAATGAGTACCCCAATTTAAAAATGGGCAAAAGACATGAAAACTACAATTCACAAAAGGCTAAGAAATGTTCAGGGTTAGTGATGTGTAACTGGCCCTCACTTCCTATGACTACACATATAGTTTTATACAATCCTTTTAAGTGAGAATAGTTTCAAAATTTTGAATGTATATACCCTTTGATCAAACAATACCACTTCTTGAAACTTATCTCATGGAAACATCTGCCCAACTAAGCAAAGACAGATGTACAAGAATTTTCTTTGTAGCATTATTTACCACAGAGTCCATCAAGAGTAGATTGGTTAAACTATGGTGTAACCATACAATGGAATACCATATAGCTATTTTAAAAAAAATAAGGTAGATTCATACCTCTTGATGCATGCCAATATGTCCTCAACATATTGTCAAGTAAAAAAAGCTGATTAAAAACTGGTATGTTCCCTATCTCAACATAACAAAGGCCATATATGACAAACCTACAGCTAACATCATACTCAATGGGGAAAGGCTAAAAGCTGTTTCCTTAAGATCAGGAACAAGGCAAGGATGCCCACTTTCATCACTCCTCTTCAACATTATATTGGAAGTCTTAGCCAAGCAATAAGACAAGAAAGAGAAATAAAAGGTATCTGAATTGGAAAGGAAGAAGTAAAACTCTTGTTATTTGTGGATGACATGATGTGTGTGTGTATACACACACACACACACACACACACACACACACACACACACACACACACACACAGCGAGAACCCCATAGATTCCACCAAAAAACTGTTAGAACTGATCGATGAATTCAGTAAAGTAGCAGCATACAAAATTAATATTCAGAAGTCAGTGGCATTTTTATACACTAATGATGAACTTTTGAAAAGAGAAATTAAGAAAACAGCACCATTTACAATTGCATTGAAAACAATAAAATACCTGGGAATCAAATTAACCAAGGGGGTAAAAGACCTGTTCTTAGAAAATTATAAGTCGTTGAAAAAAGAAATTGAAGAAGATACAAATAAATGGAAGCATATACTGTGTTCATGGGTAGGAAGAATCAATATCATTAAAATGGTCATACTATCCAAAGCAATCTGTAGATTCAATGCAATCCTTATCAAAATACCAATGGCATTTTTCAGAAGCTAAAGCAAATAATCCTAAAATGTATATGGAACCATAAAAGACCCCAAATAGCCACAGCAATCTTGAGAAAGAAGAATAAAGTTGGAGGTATCACACCTCCTGATATTAAACTATACTACAAGGTTGCAGTAATCAAAACAGCATGGTACTGGCATAAATACAGATACATTGATCAATGGAACAGAATAGAGAGCCTATAAATAAATACATGCCTATACACTCATTTAATATATGACAAAGGAGGCAAGAATATACAATGAGGTAAAGACAGTCTCTTCAATAAATGGTGCCGGGAAAATTGGACAGATACATGGAAAAAAAAAAAAAAAGAAAGAAAGAAAGAAAAGAAAGAAAGAAACCAAAACAAACCACCTTCTTACACTATATACAAGAATAGACTCAGAATGAATTAAGACTTAAATGTAAGACCCAAAACCATAAAACTTCTAGAAAAAAAACAGGCAGTAAATTCTCTGATATTGCTAATAGTAATTTCCTTTCAGATATATCTCCTCAGGCAAAGGAAACAAAAGAAAAAATAAACAAATGGGACTACATCAAATTAAAAACTTTTCGTACAGCAAAGGAAACCATTAACAAAACAAAAAGACAACCGACTGAATGGGAGAAAATATTCACTTATTATACATCTAATAAGAAGAGGTTAATATCCAAGATATATAAAGAACTCATTTAACTCAACAACAAAAAAACTTTCCTATTTAAAAATAGGCAGAAGACCTGACCTGAACAGATATTTCTCCAAAAAAGGCATACAGATGGCTAATAGACATATGAAAAGATGCTCAAGGTCACTAATCATCAGAGAAATGCAAATAAAAACCACAAAGAGGTATCACTTCACACATATCAGAATGACTATCATCAATAAATCAAAGAACAAGTGTTGGTGAGGATGTGGAGAAAAGGGAACCCTCATACATTGTTGGTGGGACTGCAAATTGATATGGCTGCTATGGAAAACAGTCTGGAGGTTTCTCAAAAAATTAAAAATGGATTACCTTTTGACCCAGCAATTGCACTTCTGGGTATTTAGCCAAAGAAAACCAAAACAATAATCTGTAAAGATCTATGCACCCCTATGTTCATGGCAGCAATTTACAATAGCCAAGGTATGGAAGCAACCTAAATGCTCATCAACAGATGATTGGATAAAGAAGTTATGATTCATATATGCAATGTAATATTACTCAGCCATTAAAAAAATGAAATCCTATCATTTGCAATGACATGGATGGACCTAGAGGTTATTATGCTGAGTGAAATAAGTCAGACAGAGAAAGATAAATGTCATATGATTTCACTTATATGCAGAATCTAACGAATAAAAAGAACAAACTAATCAAAAACAGACTCATAAATATAGAGGACAATCTGGTGATGGACAGAGAGGAGGGGGGTTAAGGGGTTGGGAAAATGAGGTGAAGGGTTAAAGAAGTACAAATTAGTAGTTAGTAAATGGTCATGGGTATGGGGATCATAGCATAGGAAATGCAGTTAGCATTAATATGAAGGCTAAGTGGAGGGCCAGGAGAGGGAGGGAACAATTGGGGGATCGTTTTATGAACTATATAGATGTCTAACCAATGTACTGTATACTTGAAACTAATTTAAATAAATAAATTTTTAAAAATACCAGATAAAACAGACTTGAAGTTTAAAGTAAAAAAAAATTAAATTAAAGAAATTGATAATTATGAAGTCTTTATTGAACCATTAAACCACTGGAAAACTTTTTTTTTAAAAAAAAAACACTTAAATGGAGAAAGTTTTACATAGTTATATAGTAATATGAAGTTATATAAACAAAAACCAGAAAACACTCCTCCAAAAAGTTACTGTGTTAGGGTGTGGAATTACAGGTGATTTTCTTTTTAAAAAACATTATGCATATCCTTTTATCATATTTCCAATAAGAAGAAAGAAGGACAAAAGTAAAGCAAACATTCATTGAGGTTGACTAATGAATGACAAACAAATATCAGTTCTAATTTTTCAAGTTGATATATAATTTTCTTATAACATTGGATAAGTTTAAGGTGTACAACATGTTGACTTGATATATTTATATTGCAATATGATATGCATTGTAGCATTAGCTAACACCTCTATCTTGTTTTATTATTATCATTTCTTCTAGTGGTGAAAACAGTTAAGATCTAGTCTCTTAGCAAGTTTAATGTTTAAAATATAGTTGTCTATAATCACTGTATTGAGTATTAGATCTCCAGGACTTACTTATCTACGAGTTTCAAGTGTGTACTCCTAAACAACATCTCTTCCATACCCCCACCTCCCAGGCCCTGATGGACCACCATTCCACTCTCTATTGATGTACACTAAGGTTGCTTCCAGGTCTTGGCTATTATGAATAATGCTGCAATGAACATGGGAATGCAGCTATCTCTTCTACATCAGTTTTCATTTTTGTCAAGCAGAAAATCTCACTATGATTTTGAAATTATTCTGGATCCTCTGCTGGCATTTTTTGCCTGGTTTCCTCTTCAGATAGCTTCCAGGAAGGGTGTGATTAAAAACGTGGTATACAAATTCTAGGCGTCCTAGATAAATCTGTCATATTTGAATGAAAACCACTATAAGGGTTTTAACATTTGGTTTAATAGGACTATTTCAAACCCTCACATTTTTCCATGTATTAAATCGCCACTAGATGCTGCTATAGGCTGAGATATGCCTCCCGAACTGGTATATTTGCCTTTCATCCTTCCTGTGGGAAAATGACAAGCATTCTTTTTAAATGTTTTGTGTTAGGACACACTCATTTGCATTTTTATGCCAAATAAAGCCCAGTGAATTGGAAGCATCACCTTTCTCATGTCTTTTGAGCAGAGAGTTGGAACTACAGTCTATGGAGTGCCTTTTCTGGGCCTGGCAGTTTTTGTACATATTTTCATTTTTCAAATGGTGTCTTGTTCTCCACCTTTCTGCACCCACTGTGTGCGCCAGAGGCTGAACTGAGACTGCATCAACTAGCTCTCTCCTCTTCTGGCTTCCCCTTGGTTTTGGCCAATGAGGAGCATCAGCAGGAGGTGGCATGCAAAGGAAAGACCACCTGAGGTATTTGTTCCCCAGTTCCCTCTACAGAACATCCACTGGCTGGCTGTGTCCTGCCACCAATGATTTCACCCTTGTAAGGTGGACTTCCACACAGCCTCTCTGTCTCCAGGTTTTTGTCCTCCAGGCCCAGGGGAGGTGACAGCCCTATTGTTCCTAATCCCTAGTCCTGGAGTACTGCACACTCCCATGTGGTTACTCCACACCTTATTTGCACTTTTGTAAATAGTCCCTTTATTAAACGCTCCTCAAGTTGCCCAACTGATTGTGTCATCTGTTTTCTCCCAGGACCCTGACCAATATAATCCTTAAAGTGACAGGGAGTAACTCATCCAAATTAAGAGTTAGTAAGTGGCATTACTGGGCTGAGAAACAGGCCTGTCTGCATCCTTCCTAGGCAGGCTACACTGCCTGGAAAGAAACCTGCTTGAGAAGTGGGCAAGTTGGGTACCCTAGATGAGGTCAGCACTGGGCCTAGAGAATGGACTCTCCTGTTTTGTGACTTAGGCCACTGCACATCCAAGACACATTCCCACTTCTGTCTTTCTTGAAGTTGGTATATGTCCTCATTATTCAGCTGCCATTGCATTTGTTCAGGAAGGCTTTGCTTGCACAGCCCAGAACATTCTCCTTAATGGCTCAGGTGATAGTATTTTAAAACAGACTCTTGGAGGTTCTTCCCATCAGGAGTGAAATTTAATTCTCCTTCCCTTGAATATGGGCTGTCCCTAATAATTTGCTTCTAACAACTAGAATATAGAGGAAGGGATATGGCACTGCTTCCAAGGCCAGGTTCTAAAAGCAGACCAGCTTCTACCTGCTCCCATTTGGGATGCTCATTCATGAAATGCAGTGCCATGTTGTGAGGAGACATGGGCCACCTGGAGAAGCCACATCTGGGCAACCAGCTGAAAGCCCCCTAAGGTTCAAGCTGTGAAAAAGCCCTCGGGCCCCAGCCATCCTGTGACAACTGCATGAGATACCCTACCAAGAACTGTCTAGCTGAACCCAGTGAACTCTAGAAACAGAGATAGAGAATAATAATAATAAAATGATTGCCATTGTTTTAAGTCACTAAGTTTTGAGATAATGTGTGACACAGCAGTAGAAAATTAATAAGCTGCTTTCTGCATAACAGTGGTGGAGCACCAATATTGATTCTCTTTTGGGTGTCCAAAATGTCCTGGGAAACTACTCTTCTCTAATTCTTTCAAAAAATTCCAAATCTCCAATTTTTAGCTCCACTATGATCTTGTCCTAGATTTTGCTCCTGGATACTTTGAATGTTGAATCCTCTTGGAATTAAACGTACCTGAATTTTTGTTCAGAACAAGTTCATATTCTAGAACTTGCTTTTTGCCCACTAAGTAATGTATTGTTGACAACTTTCCAGGTCAATAAATATAGATATCCTGCTTTTTAAAAAAAATAGCTTCATAGTATTAGGCTCCTGTTTTTAAGAGTTTTTCTCAAGCTGAATATGCCACCAAATAACATCCACCTACAACCTGAGAATTTGTTAATTCGTTTATACATTAATTATCTCACTTGCTCATTCAAAGCACCATGAAGTAAGTGTTAACTACATGCCTAGTGGTAGTTTTTGAGAATATTAAGAACTTTTTAGAGCTCTAAACCTAATTTTATAGAGACAATTTTTTTTGCTTAAGTAAACCAAAATTACTTTTTAAAAGAACCCTGAATAGAACTCAGTTCATGTGAGGTGTGAGGTATAAGCAATAGACTCTCAGGGAAATGGATAGAATCTGAAACTGGTCATCTTCTCCTAGATAGGGTTGAACATAATTGTGGTAGGCAGCCTTTAAGATGGCTCCCAGAGGTCCTCCCCTCCTACTATTTAGGCTATTGTGTAACCTGAACCTAGTGACTTGCTTCTAACAAATAAAATATGACAAAAGTGATGGGGTATGTCATAATCATTTCCATGATTAGGTTACAAGAGATTGTGACTTCCATCTTGTTCTATTCCCTTCTATGTTTGCATACTTTAATGAAGCAAGCTCACATATTGGAGAAGTCCAAATGACAAAGAACTGAGGGTGATTTCTGACCAACAGCTCTTAAAAAACCAAATCCTATCAACAACCATGTAAGTGAGCTTGAACATGGATCCTTCCCCAGTCATGCCTTCAGACAAGACCACAGCGTTAAATGATACCTTGATTGCTAACTTGTGAGAGACCCTGACATAGAGGATGCAGATAAATTGTGTCCAGATCCCTAACCCACAGACACTGTGAAATACTAAGTATGTGTTGTTTTAAGTCCATAAATTGTAATTTGTTACACACCAGTAGATAACTAACTCAGTAATTATGTAGGGATGAGCACTTGCAAGTCATAGCATGTGGTGATAAAATAAGTGATTCAACTATTGCTTAGGGTTTTCCATAATGACGTATTCATTGAGGCAAGGCTCTGGGGGACTCAGTGGCTGTTACCAAAAAACACCATTTAGAAAATGAGGAATTCAATGACTATGAGTGATGCCATTGCTGAACAATTTAAGGAAAGAAATTGACAAAAACAAGGTCATAAATTCTTGTTCCTCTTCTACTTTCTTTTACTTTTACTCTTTGCTTACATTCCTAAAAAAAATTAAATCTTAAAAGCATTAGGTAGGACAGAGCAAGGATGGCGTTTGTGCCTGGAGAGGAAGGAACTATAGAGGTACAGAGTGGGGTATCGCTACTCAATTGGGTAAGGAGAGTTTTTGTGTGGGAGGGCTGCCTGACACAGGGAGTCAGAACCTGATCTGGCTGAGGAAGGCATTTACACAGAAAGGTGGCCTTGCATAGGTGTCAGAGACTGAGAAGAGTGAGAAGGACAGTACTGCAGAGGAGTAGCTCAGTGAGAATGTCACAACTTGAGCAGAGTAATGAAAGTGTGTTAGTTATCTCTTGTGGTATTAGAAATTACCTCCAAACTTAGTAGGTTAGAACAATAATCTTTTACTATCTCAGCTTCTGTGGGTCAGGAATTCAGATAGGGCATAGGAGTGGCTTGTCTCTGTTTCATAACATCTGGGGCCTTGGCTAGTAGACTTGTTGGCTGAGGGCTGAAATCACTTGAAGTTTTGGCTGAGGCTGGGGGATCAACTTCTAAGGTGGCTCACTTCATGCCTAGAAAGTCAGTGCTAACAAGTTGGTTTCTTTTCATATGGCCCTATCCACACATGGTCCCCTCCACAGGACTGCTGAGTATCCTCACAACTGGCTTCCCTGAGAGCCATTGATCCCTGAGACTGAGCCAGGAAGAAGTTACACTTTTTATGACTTAGCCTAGAAAGTCATTGGCATCATTTTCATTATATTTTATTCATTAGAAGTGAGTTGCTAAATCCAGCCTACAGTCAAGGAGAGGGGTCCCACCTTTTGAAAGGAGGAGTATTGAAAAATTTGCAGATATATTTCCAAACCACTACAGAGAGATGGAGAGGCAGCTTTGTGTGGGATCTCAAATCCTGAGCAGAGTGAGGAGAGCACACACACAGAGAGGTTGCCTAGCAAGGTTTGTCAGAATCTCTGTGGGATGAAGAAGGTATGGGAGAGACAGACTGGTATGAGGAGTTGGAACTCAGGTGTGTTTGAGGAAGACATCTTGGGGCAGGGGGCAGGGAGGAAATAGTGTTGGCAGATGGTTTGCATACAGGGGACTGATCACATAAATAAACATATGAAGGATAATTGGGGCCAGTTTTCTCACTGTCAGAGGAATGCAGCTACCAAAGTAACACCTTTGAATGTATTTGTGTCTTTCCACATTCTCAGGTTTATTGACTAGAAGCTTCTCAGATAAACCAATCAGGTATCCATGCAGGTTAACACACAACATACAGAGAGGGAAAGTACAGTCTTACACAACAGAGTGAATGGATGAAAATCCAAAGTGTCTCCAAAGCGAACTCTGTTGACCTGCAGTGTGGATGGTTTTGTGTAGGTCCCAAGCCAGCAGCTATAACAGTCAGAGGTCAGAGTCTTCAGCTCTCAGCGTACTTGTTCCTAATGCTCTTGGGTCAGGCTTGAGCATCATCTGTCTGAGGTGTTCAGCTTATATGGTCCTTATAGGGTGAAATCCTTATGCTTACAGACTCCTGCAGTCAGGGGCTTATCAGTGGCAGTTGTGGCTGACACTTCTGTGGTTTTGGGTGTTCCAGTCACACCCTAAGGACATTCCCATTATGTGCCAGTTAATATTATTATCATAGCTCCCATGGAATCCATTTTTTAAAGTCCAAAAATTTCTCAATTCTTTATGCTCTATACAGTTACAAATATGGAAAGGGAGAAAATTAACATAAATCCTGTGATATCAGATTGGGAACTGGAAGTATGAGTGTGAACGCCATGGTTTTCAAGATAGATAGGTAGTTAGATAGGTAGGTAGACAGAAGTGTGTGTTTGTGTGTGTGCGTGTGTGCGTGTTTCCTATTGCTATCCAGGGGGCTTGGAAGAGCAGAATCCTAGACTAATAGGTAGGGAGGAGACAAAGAGGAACAAAGTAAAAGCCCTGTCCCAGGAGCATGTCAGTCACCTGGACTGAGAGAAACCCAGTGAAGGCAAAGGCTGGGAGGCTGTGGACTCAATTTCAGAAGGTTCACCCAGTGGTTGTAGCAGTTTGGAGGTGATGACCTGCCCCCAGCTGTGGTGGAGGGTGGAGGCAGAGAACTTCAAGGGGGAGTCTTCCAGTAGGCAGCACACTGCCAACAAAAACACTGAAGCTGGTCTATGGCCATTCTACCCTGAACAAGCCCGATCCTGTCTGATCTTGGAAGCTAAGCAGGGTCGGACCTAATTAGTACTTGGATGGGAGACTACCTATGAAGACTCAGGTGCTGTAGGCCTAAAAAATAAGGGATTGTAAGCTGACAAGGTCCTTGCAATCTGTGAGGTCAACCAAGGGTTGCCTCACCTGAACAAACACTGAAGCTGGACAGCCCAGGTACCTGCTGGAAAATAACAAGCAGGCCAGCTTGGCAGTTGAAAGGAGTTGATAAACAAGGATGCAGAGCCTGGGAAGGTCCTGAAACAGGATTCTTATACCTGGGTCTGGACAAATTTCATGGCCTGCAGCCTGAAACCAGGTGCAAAATTGGGAGACTCCATGCATTTTTCAAGGCACATAGTAGATGTCCTTTTCTCAAAAGGGGTTGGTATCCTTTTCTCAAAAGTCAAAACTACTAAGGAGTCTCTATAACGTCAGGCTACCTACTGGGGCTTCTGGGCAGAATAAGATAAAACTCGAAGGACCTGGCATGGTCCTTAAAGTTTATTAAGGAGGCCTGAGTAGCATTGCCCTTCACTCACTGGTGCCTCCTAAAACCTTTTCTGGAAGGAGAGGGAGACTGGTATAATTGTCTTCATTTTACTAAAAATTGACACCCCGTTCCCTTTCACAACTCCAGGGGTACTCTTGGAGGTATCTCCAGGATTCCAGAGAAAAAGTGCACAGCCCGGGGTGAGCATGAGAGATCCTGTATGCAAAAACATTCATTCTCCAGGGGAGACCCGTCCTGAGGGAAGCCAAGGCCTGGGGAAGACAAGGGCGCACAGAGCTAATTATAATTGCTACTACAACTCCGTAGAGTGCTATCAGGGATCACTAAGAGGTTTGGGGCTGGAGAAGAGCCCACAGGCCCAGAGGCTCTGCGTGTGCTGGGTTGATCAGCTTCAGCAGGACCAAGGAAGCAATGCAGATGTGAGTGTGGGAGAAAGGGGGAGTGAAGCAAAGACGCACAGGAATCTTGCATTTGTTAGCGGAGCCTCCAGTAGCAAGGCACAAGGCTTGGATGGACACTGTAGCCTGTGGCACGCCACTAAGCCCGCTTCACATGGCAGGTTCGCGCTCACACTTCTTTCAGCTGCACGGGCCGCACTTCGATGGGACGCAGCGGGCGGGAGGCACGGAGATTCAGAGTGTCCATCTCGTCGGGGCTGGCACAGTAGTTGCTGAGCACTTTTGTACTCTAAAGCCTCAGATAAGGAGATCAAAGCCCAGATGGGGGTGGGCAGGTCAATCTCGCCGCCGCAAGTCGGTCCCCAGCGGCTCCCGAACGACCCACGGCAGAGCGCGTGCGCTCGGGCGAAGGCTGCCTCCATACGCTCCCCCGCGCGGGAGCCCCAGGATCAACCCTCACTCAACGCCTGGCATCCGCTTCCCGGGCCGTTCGTTCCCTTTCAGCAGCATACAGCCCTGTGGCCAGCGATCAGCTCAGAACGTGGCAGCGAGGTCATCAGCACAACAAAGGCGGCCCCAAACGGCACCTTCTGTCTTGTAAAAATTGCCAGGTCCTGCCCTGGGGGAGGAGTGGAGCCCGGGGGTGGGTGGGTGGGGAGGTGGGGGGGGCGGGGGAGAAGTAGCAGGAGATACCCTGAGCCTTCTCTGCCCTATTCCACAACTCCGTAAGTGCATTCATTTGAAATGTTGATGTTTTGAAGCTTTCCTCTTGGCCTGGATCTCTCTCCTTGAAAGCAGGCTGAAGCCTCTGGGATTAATAAACAAACCAAACCGGCATTTGATTGGGGTGGGAACTGGGTAAATATTTGTTGGTCCAAAAGAAAGAGGCAGGTGGTAATGTAGACAAACGCGGGTAAATTATTTCACAGCTCCAGCCACTCGCTTTAAAAAGACTCCTTTGTGCACTGGTTCCAGGAGTTGGAGAAGTTTTACCAATCAACACACCCTTATTTGCACCCTCCAGACTGAGAGCTCACACTGCGCGGGGTTTTCACCCCGCCAGGCACAGAGGAAATCAGGTCACGGGAGGGGGGCGGGGCGGGATGGGGACGCGGTGAGGCGGAGCCAAGCCCAGGCCCCGCCCTGGCCCTGCCGGACTGGAGTCCTGCCCCCAGCTCCACTATGGAGCAGCGGCTAGGACTTCAGATTTCTTGGGGTGTCCTGAGGATGGTGAAGCTGGCGGATAGGCCTGAACGTAACACAGCCGGCCATCGCGCCTCAAGAAGACACTGAGGGGTGTCACAGCGGGTGCTCTTAAAAATCTTGGTATGCATTTCCCCGTCCACATTTGATAATTTGTCGGGATATTGCCAAAATATAACTGAGGCGAATTCCTTGCTCAGCCGAGCTGCTAGCGATGATAATAGTTCCCGCGGACACTTTGGGAGCACTGACAGGCACTGTTCAAAGCCCTTCACATGGATTAACCTGTGATGAGACATAAGCCATCCACTTGCTTCTTCCTAGAAAGGGTACATCACCTGCTCTCCATCCATTCTCGTGGGGTGAGAATTGGTGCGCGCGTCCCGCTGTTTATGGGGTCCCAATTGTGCAGATATGACTCCTGGTACCCGTGTGTGCTGGAGAAGGGCTGCAGAGGTCACCAGGGCACCATCGTAGTCCTGAACCGCTTCCAGGCCCCCACAATTCTCCAACTTCAGTATTGTTTAATTCACTAAATCCTCCAAGCAAGAGTTGTTTTGTCTTCCAAAAGCTTTTGCCTCAAGCTGGGAAAACCCAATAGAGGAATGATCATTTTTCAGCCATGGGAGCCAACACTCATACATAATGAAGCAAGTCACACAAAGGACAGAATTCTTTCCCACTCTCCTGGGAGAGGCCCCTCAGCCCAGGGAATCTTCAGAGCTTCCCAAATTACCCACACTAGGAGCCAGGCTGGGGTATATATGGAGCAGTGGTTGCCCACTGAGGAGCCCTCCTACCCACCCAAAGGCGGGAGCTGGTCACCCAAGGAAATTCCAGTCCAGGTTATTCATAAGCATTTTTTAGAGATATCCAGTTCTTCCCTTTTCTCTGCCCCAAGGGCAGTTGTAAATGCCCTGGGCCAGCTGAGGGACACAGGGAAGAACAGTTTACAGCAGAGGAGCTCCCATATACCCCAGTGATACCATCTAGGTGCTGTCAGAGTACCCAATGGGCAGGGTGGAAAGAGATTGTAGATCACCTGGTTAAGAGAAAGAACTGGACTCAAATTGGTGAATAAGCCTAGCTTTGTACACGTTTGTTTGCCCCTTTACCCTTGGTGCTCATAGATACATCATCTCCCAGGTCTGCTATAGCTTCCTGCAGGCACTAGACCATTCCTGGCTCCTCCAACCTGGCCTCTTCCTTTAAATACCTGTAAGGTCTTAATCAGATTCTTACTCCTCTGGGCAGGCCTGGTTTGAAAGAACAGAAAAATGGGGTTCTTCTACCCGGTATGACCTTAAGGGCCTAGGATAATAGCACATGCTTCATTTTTATGATTGTTGGAAAGACAGACACCTCTTAAATAGCTGGGTGACTTTGGGCAAGTCATTTATCTTTGTTCAGTACTCCTAAAGTTTCCCATCAGCAAAGGGGTGGGATAATACAACAACCCTGAAAGGGAGATGTAGGGAAATCTTCACTGTAAACTCAGTACCTGAAAGCCCGCTCACCTGTGTTAATGCATGCTCTCCTGAGGCTCTACTTTAAGATGTCACTCCCACACTGTCATGTGCCCTGGAAGTGAAATACCTGAAACCAAATCACCCTGGCATCCTAGTTTGGGTGAGCAGCAGCCAGAGGCAGATTGGCTTTCAGAGCAGGTGACAGGCAGCCCAGAGGCCTCTCCCCCATAGTGGTAGGTAAGCAGTCAGGTTACCACTACCTCAATGCAGGGATGGATCTTGCTTCCAGCAGTGCATCCCACTGCCTCCCGCATAGGAGGTGAGCCCAAGCAGATCTTCACGGAAATTCAATAGCCCTGTTCGGCTTTCACTGTTTCTATCTCAATGATATTAATCCCTAGTCCACCAATGGTTCTCAGAACTATTTTTCAACATTTCCAAGATTAATATATAAACTCATTATCCATTTCCAAACTTATTAGAGAGGCACAAAATATCCAGATAACCAAAATGCCATATGCTTGGTTTTCTGTATCTTTTAATTTAGAACCTATGGAAATAAGGAAGAGAGGATAATTGACTTATATGGAGAGTATATGACACATGATCAAGTTTCACAAGTGGAGAGGGAGGGTGGTCCAGGCAGAGGGGACTGCATGAGTCCCGCAACAGAGGCTTGAGACCCTTGAGTAGTCCTTGTATATCTTGGGAGAAGAGATGCAACCAGGTGTGTGGTAGGGTGACAAACATCTGTTAATGCCAATGCAAATACCAGTGGATAGGAACTTATTTCGGGAGGCGGGCATTAAAGTTTTTTTTTAAAGAAATGGTTTATTAAGTTTATGTTTTAGAAATTTCATTCTGGTGACTGTTCAGGAGTGGATTCATTTTTTAATTACTTTTTTAGAATAGTTGTTAAGTTCATAAAAAATTGAGCATATAGTACAGTGAGCTCCCATTTACTTCCTTCTCTGCCCCCACATTTTATTATTAATGTCTAGTATTAGTGTGATATATTTGTTGTAATTAATGAGCCAATATTGATACGTTATTAACTAAAGTCCATAGTTTACATTAGGGTTCACTCTCTGTGTTGTGTATAGTTCTGAGTTTTGAAAAGGGCATATTATGGACCCAGCATTACAGTATCATACAGAAGCATTTTACCACCTTAAAAATTCTCAGTGCTTTGCCCCCTCCTCCATCCCCATGAACCCATGATCTTTAGTGTTGCCTTTTCCAGACCCTCATATAGTTGGAATCATATAGTATGTAGCCTTTTCAGACTGCCTTCTTTCTCTTAGTAATATGCATTTAAGGTTTTTCCATGTCTTTCTGTGGCTTGATAGTTCATTTCTTTTGGGAAGTCTATTTTATATTTTCCTTTAACAAATATTTACTGAACTTCCATATCAGTATTCCTCCACAGAAATATAATGAAAGTCATGAATTTACTTTTTCTAGTAGCCACATTAAAAAGGTAAAATTTACTTCAATAACTTTCTATTTAACTCAATATATTAAAAATATTATCATTTCAACATTTAATCGGTAAAAAAATTGAGATACTTTATACATTTTTTATACTAAGCTTTCGAAATCCAGTTTGTACTTTATATTTTCAGCACATCTCAAGGTGGACTAGCCATATTTCCAATGTTCAGTGGATACACTCAGCTGGGCAGTGAAGTATTATGCTGGGGATAGAGCAGAGATCAGAATGGACAAGGTTTCTGCACTCAGGTAGTTGACAGTCTAGGGTAGGAAACAGATAATAAAGAAGTAAAATCATTTCAGAAAGTGATAAGTGTTATTCAGAAAATAATGCACTGGAATTACACAGACTGGGAAGCTGATTTAGATTGCCTGAGCAGTCAGGAAAGCCTTTCCAAGGCTGAGATCCAAATGAGGAGGCATTAACCATCAATTATCTATTGCCACAATAACGCTGTAGAACAAACCACTCCAAAATTCAGAGGCTTAACATAATAACTAGTTATTATTACTCATGAGTCTACAAGTCAACTGGGCAGTTCTTCTGGTCCCACGTGTACTCACACATGCATCTGTGGGTGGCTGCACGTCAGGCAGGTAGCTATGCTGATCCTAGTTAGGTTTGCATGTTTGGGGGCTGCTGGCTGTTGATTGGTTTTAGATGACCTCAGCTCTTTTCCATGTGGCTTCTCATCCTCCAGCAGGCTAGCCCAGGCCTGTTCTCATGGAGGCAGGGATCCAAGAGAATGTGGAAGCTGTCAAGGATTCTTAAGGTTCGGGCTCAGACAGTATCACTTCTGCCACATGCTTTAGGTCAACACAAACCACAAGGCCTACATCCTTGGAGGAGCTGTAAAGTCACATTACAAAAGATGTGCATACAGGGAAGGATGGAAAATTCAGGCAATTTTTGCAATTAATCTCCCATATTATTTAAAAAGCTTTCAATTCCACCAGGACGTTATAATGATTCTAAACTTAAATGTGCCAAATAAATTATCTTCATAATATAAAAACAAAAATCAAACTACAGGGAGAAATTGACAAAATTACTCTTATAGGGAGAGGTTTTAATGCATCTTTTGCAATTATTGATAGGTTAACCACACAATAAAACATTAGCCTATCTTAGTAAAGATAAAGAAGAGTTGAACATAATTTACAAGGTTTTCAGTCAACGAATGCTTATGACATACTTTCTGCATGTGAGGTACTATTCTAGATGTGCTGGGCATATAGTAGTGAACAAAAGCCAACAATCCTTGTCCTCACAGAGTTTATATTCTAGTGGAAGAAAACAAGTAAGTTAATATGTAAGACAAACAGATGACTACTATGGAGAAAAAATGACAAGGTAAGGAGTTGAACTTAAATAGCATGGTTAAGGTAGGCATTACTGGGGAGACACGAGTGAAGACCTGAAAGAGGTGAGGGAGTGAGTTGTGTGCATATCTCCAGAACTAGTGGAGGGAACAGCAGCTACAAAGGCCCTGAGGCAGGAGCTGGTTTGGCAGGTTCTAGCAGTAGACAGAGGCAGGCTTGGCACTGTGGAAATGGATTAGAGTTGTCAGAGGCCAGAACATGTAGGCCATGATAAGGATTTTGGATTACAGTCTTGGGAAAGCCCCAAAAGGGTTTTTGTTTTAGGGGGAAGGGATGAAAACCTTGGAGAGAAGAGGGCTATTTCAAGACAAGAGTCAGGTAGCTGGACCTTTAGAGGTTGTGGGGTACCAATGCTTGTGAGGCAACATGTCCCAAGGGAATTTCCCTAGCTTTGTCTTTCAACTACCTAGACAGCAGTTTACTTCCCAAAGGATATCATCATCTCCAGAGAACATATTCCAATTATCCTGGAAAACAAGGTAATTGGGATTATAGCATTATCCATTTGCTCAATGCTCAGAATGAAAACCTATCCAAAGCAAGAACAAAAGGTAACTCGAGAAAGCACTCCTCTCTCCATTGGGAAAACCGTCAACAATTTATGGAGTCACAGGTTAAGTGAAACTATTGTTGGTTTTGAGTCACTGATAAATGCCCTGGAGAAAAATAAACTAGGAATAGTGAGCATTCAGGAGTACGGGTGTTACAATTTAAAATAGGCTTGTCAGGGAGAGATTAATTGAAAAGTCATATCTGCCCAGTATGGGCAGAACAGAGTTGAGAGTATCAGAGAGGGAAAGGCAGGGCCCCGCCCACATCTTGTAGGTTGTTCTAACACAAGCACTACAAGGGCCAGTGTATGATTTATAATTTTATTCCATATTATATGATGAGGAAAAATTTTCTGTACCCAATGTGGTAATTTCTGATTTCTAGTTCTCTGAATTTTTAGTTGTAATATATTTTACCACATATCAGAAAGACTAAATGGCAACTCCAGTTCTGACAGTTTCTATGCCTATGCTAGAACACAATCACAATAATGGCAGAACATGCGCTTCTATTCATTCTTTAATTTTTGCAGGATTTCTTTTTTTCAGTTAAAGCAAAGTATGAGTCTACCTAGTGGGTTCTGCCCTTGTCAAGACAGCATACAAGAGGGCAGCCTGTAGTATCAAAGGGTACAAGCTTGGATCAGATCCAGGATTTCAGTTTCTGGCATAACTATGACATTTAATATGGAAAAAAAATTAAGACATCTGAGGGTTTGCATAGAGGTATTCTAGCAAAGAAGAAAGCACCTTCTGATTACTTGGTGTGTGAGTGAAGCAGATTCAAATGAAGTGAAGAGAACCAATCTAGTGCAGTATAAACAGGGAACTGAGAAGACAAAAAACTGCTTGCCTATGTGTTATCCACCAGTTCACTCACTTTGGTGTGAAACTCAGGGCTATGGCAAGAGAATGGGGTAGAGTCATTAGGGAAGGGGCCCCTAACCCCCAGGGACTGTGGACTTGGTCTGAGGCCTATTAGAAACTGGGCTGCACCACATGAAGTGAGTGGTGGGTGAGGAAGCAAAGCTTCATCTATATTTTCAGCCGCTCCCCAGAGCTAGCATCGCCACCTCAGCTCTACCTCAGATCATCAGGCATTAGATTCTCATAGGAGCACTGGTCTCTGGTGCCAAAAAGGTTGGGGACCACTGCTTTAGGGCATTTGCTTGCCATATTGGAACCAAGGAGGCAAAGGGTAAAGATGGTGGTATAGTCTGCAGGCCCAGAGTCTGAACATCCTCTAGGAGGGGCCCTAGAGTGGGCGCACTCTCCACCTGTCTTTGAGTGTGGGGCACATGAGGGTGGGAGGCCTAATACAGCTCCGCTCAGTATTTTTTTTACTTTTCAAATCATGTACCATTTTCTACCAGATTTAAGAATGTCTACAAGTAATAATGTAAATTCAATGTTTAAGAAAAAGTTTGATTCCTTCATTAGTTGCAATACCTTGAGTGAATGTCAACTTCTCTGTTTCTTCACCTGTCAAATAAGGATAACAGGCAGGGATGTAAATGAGGCTCTCTGGAAGCCTGGCATCACACCTGATGCATAGTAGATTCTTAATGTTCTCCCTTTCCCCTCCCTCATCTAAATGAAAAATATTAGGTTGCTGACAAATGCTATGGGTATACTTTAAATCAGTGCTTGTCAACCTCTAATGAATGTGTGGACGAATCACCTGGAAGAATCCTGTTAAAGTGCAGATTCTGATTAGGTGGAGGTGGAGTGGGGACAGGCATGCGGCATTGCTAATAAGCTTCCACGTCAAGCCCATGCTGACTTGGACTCTTTAAGCAGCAAGAATTTAACATCACTAAGTTCCATTACTTAGCACAACTACCACACACACACACAAAATGCCCCCAAAATAGCTCCACAGATTGTCTATTTCTTTAAAAAATTAACTCTTCTACTTCAACTTAGTGCAGTCACTGATCCAACCAAGTACCCAGCACCAGCCGGGCCAGGGCACAGTGACATAGTGCTCTTCTACAGGGAGAGCTTGAAATTGTTTCCCCACCACTTTTGGCGTTTTAATCTTAGCTTTTGCCTCTGATAATTACTCCTAATTAGCACCCAACACCTTGTCATTTAAATAATTATAGTAAGTGCAGCTTACATCTCTGCCAGCAATCTTCAAACAATCTTGGCAATCTTCAAACAAACCGATAAAACAAGATTCTATGCTGTTTTTAAAAAGACAAAACTGACTCAAATAAAAGTTACCTGCACACCACCAACAGTGGACTACATAGACCTGTTATAACTTCCATTCCTATCAGCTACTTAAGAGTTGATTTATTTTGAACCAAAGAAAGTACCTTATAGTATCTGGGAAATTGTAAATGTCCGAATATAAATTTTGCAAGCAGTGGCGCAAAAATTCAGCCACACTCAGTTCTGCGTTAAGTTCCTAGTGGGAAGGACTGCAGGATCTCTTAACTTTTTTTTTTCCCCCTTTATGGAGTTTTCAGAACATATTGGAAGAGCTTGGTAACTTCTGGGTGCCTTCAAAGCAAATTATTCATTTGTGGAACAAGGGGCGGCTTTTCACTGAAAGCAATTAGTAGTTTTCTAATTTTCCAGGGGGATCTCCATTAACTGCCCAACAAACACAGGGCCATCGGAGCCGGATAAATCACGCGCCTCTTAGGAACTGTCTGCGTTACTCTTTAGAACGTTGTTTCCCCACTGCAGCCTCAAAAAAGAAAAAAACGAAACAAAACCCAAACTATCTACTTTTCTGAACAGGTAATACACTGACCCCCCAAAGCCTAAGTGTAGCGAAGAGTGTGTACAGCACGAAACACTCTTTCCTCCTATTACCTCCCACCTCCCTGTCCTCTCCAGAGGCAATCACTGGTTCATTTCTTTAAACTTTTTACTATGGAAAATTTCAGATATACGAGTCAGAGAAACTGAAATGAGCCAGTGTGTTTGCATGACGCAGCGTCAACAATGAAAAACATCTCGTCGGCTTGTTTTATTCTTCCTCCAGTTTTTATGAGTTATTTTAAAGTAAATCCCAGACTGACCACAACGTTTTATCCGTCAAAACTTCAGTATACCTTTAAAATATATATATATACATACATGTGTGTGTGTATATATATATATATATATATATATATATACACACACACATATATAACCGCATTGCCGTTATCACACCCAACAAGGTTGGCGATAATTCATTAACACCATCCAATATTCTCGGGGTCACTTTTAACAGGTCCGGGACAGACAGAGAACGACAAAGGTAAGGGCCGAGGAGCCAGAGGGGGCGCATTAAAGAGATGCGGCCTCCCTCGCTCGTGGCGGCTGCCGTCGGGTGCCAAAGGTTCCGGGTCTCCCCGTTCCCGCTGTCGCTACCTGCTCCGGGCCAGCACCGGGTAGGCCCGGTCGAGGGCGGCTCCGAGCCCCGAGCTACCAGCCTCCCCGTTCCGGGGCGGCGGCCCAAGCAGGCCCGGCGCAGCTGCACAACCCACCGTCCCAAGACACTGGCGTGTCCCTGGAGGGGAAACGATTGACACAGCTGCCTGCACTGCGCCCCCGGCCCTCCCGCGCGCCACCTGCAACTCTGGGCGGGACCAGGAGCTGGAACTGGCACCCGAGCGGGGAGAAACCATGGCCGCGGGAGCAAGCCCGCCCGTCTCCCGATCGCGCGCGGAGTTCTCAACACTCACGACCTCGCGGACCGGGACTACAACTCCCGTCGTGCTTCGCGGTCGGACCAATGGCGGGCGCGCGAGCGTGCGGGGCGCGGCGCCTGCGCGGCGGTTTGAGTAAGCGGCCGCGCGATTGGCTGCGGGGTCGGGCGGCCGCGCGGGGCCTGTGGGAAGCGGAGTGACGGAGCGAGCGGCTGTTGGAGGAAGGAGGTGGGGGCCGGGAGCGCAAATGGCGTTGAGATGGTTCAGGGCCCTGTTCAAACTCCAGCGCTGACCATTCACCGGCGGAAGCGGCGGCGCAGGAGACGGCGGCGGCCCAGCGGAGGCACGTAGTGGGCTCCGGTACCAGCTCCGGTGGCCAGGGAGGCCTAGGCCAAGGCCCGCTGGAGGCGCTCAAGGCGGGGAGGGAAGTTGCGGTGCTGCCGCTCCTCCCCCCCTCCACCGGGTTCTTATTTACCGCGAGTAGAGTCGCGGGTTCTGACGGTGGCGGAGCCCCTTCCTCCTCTTCGCTCACCAGCCGGCCGTGTTCTCCTGCGCGGGACTCCGGCGCCCGCCCGTGGGCAGCTGGGGGCGGGAGAGGCGGAGGCGGCCCGAGGCCAAAGCACCGGCCAGGCGCCGAGGGTAAGTGAGGTCTCGGGCGGCTGCCTAGGCCCGGAGCGAGCCAATGAGGGTGGGGGAAGCAGGGGTCTGGCAGGGGGTGATGGAAGTCTATCTTACCTACCGGCCTCTAAGGAAGTTGGGCAGGGGAACGGCATGAACACTTTTTCCTCTTTTATTTGTCCTTTTTTCTCAGTTCTTTCTGGGCGGCTGCTGATACACTTCTTTCCCCAAGCGCGGTCGAGTGTGCTGGTTTTAGCCCCAAATCCTTGGTCCTCTTTTTTTCTGTCCCTGGTCGCTACAGAGGCCTTTACACTGCCCTGGGGATTCGGTGGCCGAGGCTTCCGGGGCGTCGGAAGCAACATCCCTTTCCTGGGCTGTGGGGGCGGGGAAGAGAAAAGTTGCGTGATCCTCCAACGGGAGGGGGGCCGCCTCTCCCACTATTCCTTGGCGCACCGACCGCCCGCAGGTGAGGGTTTCTGGGTGGTTGGTTTTGCCCTTTCCGGCTTCATGCCTTAAGAGAAGCTCCTAAGCCTTTGCGGGAGCTAGATTTGTTTGAACCGAGGTTAAGTGTGAGGACTTTTTATCCCAGCGCACTTCCCTGAAAATTCGACCTGGCTTTGGGCTAAAGAAAAGGCCCAGCGACCGAAAAGATCTGGTTTTGAATCATTCTTTCCTTCATAGTTATGATGATAGTCTTTGGAAGTGGAAGCTTGAGCAAGATAGTCTGTTTACTTGAAATATACTTAAAATATAATGTCACGTATGGTGCACACTAATTTTGGAATTTATATACTTTACACTCTAGGCTTAGAAAGTGCCATCACAATAATCTGTCTAGTGACTTTTTAAAAAATGCATTGTGGAAACTATAAAGGAAATCAAAAGTAGGGGATATTATATAATAAACTCCCGTGTACTCATTTCAGATTCACGTTATTAACTCTTCATTAAATTTTTTTCGTTTACACGTTTTAACTTCCACCCTCAAAGCGAGTCATTGACATTATTTCATCAATATTTCAGCGTTCATTGGTAAAAAGACATGAACTTTAAAAAAATTGTGATTTTTTTTTTAAATCTTTTAAAATAACTAATTCCTTAGTATTAAACATTCATCTGCAGACTTTCAGCTAGCTACAGTGAATGCTTTGTGGTTCTGGGACCATTTTTGCGATGAGTTTTTCTGGTGTATGCGTAAAGGAGCCCAAGTCTAGATTTTTGGTTTGGCCTTTACTCAGCATTTTTAGGTCATTATCATGTAAGTGTATCCATGAAGTTCCAGCTTTGTTGGTGTTTATAAATGTGTGTCTATACACCAGGGCTTTACATTCTTGGAGGAATAAATATAAATTACTTTGTTATACTTGTAGCTGCCAAATATACTTAGTTTTGTTTAGGCTGTACTTAAGACAGACAAGATCCTTAGTGTAGGTCTACATTAGAAGGGGAAATAGATCTCCCTTAGGCATGTTAAAAGGTCTTCAAACAAACTAGTCTTAATGCAGGTGTGTGTCATGACTATATTATTTTGTCAGATTAGAATTGTCTTCTAATGAAACATGAGAAGGGAAGATAGTCCACTAAATACATATAAAACTAAGTTTATTGTGATTCACTATAAATTGCAAGAATTTAAGTTAATAAAGGGAAAACATTTAAAGTATAGATCAAAACATTCAGAAATGTAAGTCACATATTCCAGTTGTATTATAAATTTCAAAGTAGGAAGATTTTTTCCAACCTCTAGGCAATTATTCATTTTTTTCTAGTTATATTTTATATATTGATATTTAAATGTTAGGCCAAAGTGTAAGAAATGGATAAGAATTGATAGTCTTTAAAAAAGTGCTGTAACTTGTTTTTAAAAATGTTTGACTCTCGATTTACTGTCCTGAAAATTTTTTTGTCCTGGTATTTGTTTTTAATAATGTAGATAAATTAGGTGAATAAGTTTATATTTTATAATGTGAAGAGGAAAATAAGTTATTGCTTCGTTTAATAATCCATGGGCCACTGTAATACACTGGAGTCCAACAGCTCCAGAAAATGTAACTCGGCAAATGAGCACAGCACTATAGGGACAAAGAAGATAGAATAAGTATAGTTTCTTGTGCTTAGGGAAATGACCATCTAAGGACTATTTTTCAAGTCACATTTTAAATTACATTAGACCAAGAATCAGTATTGTTAAGGTTGGGTTAAAAGCTGCAGGTTCTAATACATGAAAAAAATAGCACAATTTTCCTGATTCCCCTCCCCCCCATATGAATAAGTGCTCTGAAATTTGAAAGAACTAAATTTAGTCAACTATTTGATATTTCTGAGATCCTGCAAAAAATGAACGTTTTCTGCTTAAGATTTTATATTAGGGGTAATTATTACCCTATTAAGATATTTTTTAAGGCAAAAATGACGTTTGTGAGAATAGCAAGAAGATTGATTTGAAGCATTAAAAAGTAAACGTTCCCCACTATAAGTTGGTTTTGTGTATCCTGAGTTATAAGTTGGTTAGTCTTACTTTGTAAGCAGCATATGAATATGTGCTCATTGTAAAAAAAAAAATTAACATGTGGAAGTATATAGAGTAAAAAATGAGCCTCTTTCTTTACACTCTATCTCCATATTTATTTGATAGTTTTTAAAGATTTTTCTTGAATGTTGAAAAGCCACTTGGGGAGAATCCTTGGGTTCTTATTTTTAAATTCAGTGTTAACATTTAAGTATTTGGTGATTATATATTTTCTTACATTTTTTTCCCCACAGAGAATATGAAACAGGTGTCAAAATGACATCCAGATTTGGGAAAACATACAGTAGGAAAGGAGGAAATGGCAGTTCAAAATTTGATGAAGTCTTTTCCAACAAACGGACCACCCTTAGCACAAAATGGGGAGAGACCACATTTATGGCTAAATTAGGGCAGAAGAGGCCCAATTTCAAACCAGATATCCAAGAAATTCCGAAGAAACCTAAGGTGGAAGAAGAAAATACTGGTGATCCTTTTGGATTTGACAGCGATGATGAGTCTCTACCAGTTTCTTCAAAGAATTTAGCCCAGGGTAAGGGTTCCTCTTATTCAGAAACTAATGAAGCTGCTCAGCTGGAAGACGTCACTTCAGTACTTGAAGCTAATAGCAAAATTAGTCATGCGGTGGGTGAAGACAGTATTGTCTCTGATAAATGCTTACATTTGGAGGATACTTTGCTTGAGAAAGAAAAGAGCACAATTCGAATCTTAGAAGATGATGCAAGTAAAAGTAGCTGTGCTAAATTAATGACTTTGGGTAAGTTTTGATTTTCTTTATTCTGAGCCCAAAGAGCTTTATGTAAGCCATTTAGTTAAATGATTTAAATCTAAAATATTTTCGGGTTTTCTTTTTGCATGTATGATTAATGGGGACTATAGATAATTTTGTAAAAGAGAGTTAAGAACTTCAAAGAAACCAATTGGTGGTTGAAATTTTACTTAAAACAACTTGGATAATAATATTTCTAGGCTATTACTCATGGTACATTTTGAGAAGTCTCATCCCTAACTCCAGTTTCAGTAAGAAACATTTCTTTTTTGTTGTGTTAGGATTCCGCAATATCTCATTTCTATTACTGTGGAGGATTTGGGTGGTTAGTGACAATGAAAATGAGATGAGCATTTACAATGAGGATTAGATTTAGGAGTGTTAGGCTTTCCTTCATAACTAGTTTAGAGAGATTAAGGAGGTATTGAGCCCAAACATTGAAGAATTTAACTTCATTGCAAATTAAGATTAGTTCATAGTCTGGCACCAGTAAGCAGTTTGCATTAATAGCTTTTAATACACTAAATCAGTTGTATTTTTAAAATGTTAATTTGTAAATCTGGCATCTAGTGTTCACTCTTAACACAATATATTTTATCAATTGTACCCCTATTCCTTTTGTAAAGGATTTGAGACTTAAATGATAGAAAGTGCAATTAACTAAAAGACTGAAGAGATAAAAATTGAAGGTGACAGGTAGACAGTGTTTGCCTTATCAGCAGTAGGACCTGGATAGCACTGTAGTTGAAAACAAACCTTAGTTCTTGACTTTTTGGTAAAGTTCAGTGATATGAAAGGTTATGTAGATACTCATATTTTGAAAAGAAGTAAAAACCAAACTTTTTAGTACTCAGTTCTTAAGAGGAATTTTGTCCCTTGGAGGCAAAATAAAAAGTGCCTCAAACAATATAATAAAAGACTTTGCCTTGCCTGGTTACAGTAAAAATGCTGAACATTTTCACTCTTTTTCTCACCCTTGGATAAGAGGATTAGCCAGCTGTTATTGTCGTTCCCTTGATTTTCCCAGTTAATTTTAATTTGGCAGTCCTTACACTTTACCCACATTTCTTCTGAAGCATTGTTCATATATTAAGGTTAGGTTAACATTTTATTAAAAAGCAGAGCATAAAAACTGTTTCCTGGATCAGCTCCCAAAAATGTATTGGAATTGTAGAACTGTTGAGCCAAAACAAATTTTTAACTCAGATCTCTTCATTTTATAGATGAGGCTCAAAGAGGTCAAGTGACTGTCCAAGGTCAGCTAGTGGTAGAATTGGATGAGATTAATTTATTGATTTTCAACATGTTGAGTACCTACTGTGTGTCCTCTACTGGATGAGATTAATTTATTGATTTTTAACATGTTGAGTACCTACTGTGTGTCCTCTACTCTGCTAGACTTGGAGTGTTTTTTCACTTGTCTAGTGTTCTTAATGGCATATCTTGGCTATCTTCTGATAGTCGATTCACAATGCAGAGTAGATAGGCTGGAGGAAGGAAGATGAGGCTAGGGAAATGGTGAAACTGGTCAAGAAAGGCAGACACAGGCTTTCCCAAAAGTTATTTTTTGGAGAATTGGTTGTGATTTGCAGGCAGAGGATATCAAGAGGATGTATGTTTATGTAAAAGGAATATTAGCTTCCCAGTCTAATGTAGCTGAATTTATAGTTCTGGTGCTGATGCTGTGGCCTGGTGAAATCCAAACTCCATTATGATGGGTTTGTGAAGAGAAAATGTATATTAAAATACAGTCAGATGGATGTTCAGGAACATCTTGTCTCCCTCTCTTCCTTCACAAGGCACCCTTAGTGGAAAGGGAATGATGTAGCACTATGAATATTTCATTTTTCCTTTTCTCCTTTGGCTACCTAGAGCAGCCCCCTGTAGGATAAGAAGAGAACTTTGAGGTAGTGCTATTGATTCTCGTGGTAGTCAACTTATCCTAAGTTGTTCTTATAAAACACAAATTCATATGTTTACAAGTTGGTTATAGTTCTAGGAATACTTCTATATGTTATGACCATTTTCCATATGTTATGACCTTTTCCCCTTTGTCTCTCCCCTTCTAAAATTTGGGTATTTCCCCATGTCTGAACTTTTATTATGTCTGTCAGATTGTCATTGACTTTAATTTAGAAAGCCTTCTGATCGTTGTTGAAGTTTGGAAACCCAAAACTAAGTTTTTGATGAAGGGGGTCTCTATAAATCTAAAATGATTCCTAACTTTTTCTGAATTATCAATTTTGTTGAGAATGATAAAATTTTGAACTTCAGATGAAAGTGCCCATGTACCTACTTAGGTCTCAGAAATCTCTGAAATCCTTTGCAGGTCATGTTCAGTCATTTTATTAAAGAACCTTTGAGAAATTTTAAGATCAAGCTTGTTCAGAGCGTACAAGTTAAGTGCCATAGTATCCTTCCAGTGGAATGTTTCTATTTGTTCAGACCATTTTTCACTGTGTAATTAGAGTAGTCTTCCCTTATCTGCAGGGAACACATTCTAAGACATCAGTGGATGCTTAAAATCATGGATTAGTACTGAGTCCTATATATACTGTTTTTTCCTATACATACATACCTATCAAAGTTTAATTTGTAAATTAGGCACAGTAAGAAATTGACAACAACAATAATAAAATAAAATTATATACTGTAATAAAAGTTATAGGAATGGCTTCAGGGTTATTATTAAATAAAATAAGGTTTACTCGAACACAGGCAGTGATGATCATCTGATCACTGAGAAGGTTAAGTGACTAATGAACGGGTGGGTAGCATATACAGTGTGGATCCGCTGGACAAAAGGATGATTTCACGTCCTGGCAGATTGGAGTGGAATGACGAGTGAGTTCATCACGCTACTCAGAATGGTGTGCAATTAAAAATTTCTGTATTTTTGGAATTTTCCATTTAATAATTTTGGATTGTGGTTGACTGAGGACAACTGAAACTGGAAAACTGAATAAGAGTGAACTGCTGCTATGTGTACATCCCATCAGTGAAAAAGGCTTATCCAAGTTCAAACTTAGATCATTTCTCTTGGCATTGAGTTTTAAAGTGATCACTTTCTCTGTAGGAGTGTCTATGGTTAATTTTTAGGTACTATTAAAATTCTTTGTTTCAAATATTTTATACTGGATCCTACTTTTAAAAATTGTGACTTAAAGGGAAAATTCAGAATGAAGTCATGGTAAAGCATTTAATGGTTGCCATTTTCCAAATGTTTGATGGATCAGGGAACTGCAAGGAATAATTGGGTTGGTAAAATGTCCTAACTTGATTTAAAAAACAAAAACCAAAGAACTATACCAGCTTAAATGGTTGTCAGTATATAGTAAATCTTGTTTCATTTGTTTTACATACTATTTCTAACTCCCATCCTCTACCCTGGATTATTTTAAAGCAGATTTAGAATTTCCTGTTTTATTTGCACATACTTTAGTTGCAGTTGTTGTTAAAGCAGTGAATTCTCAAATATGTGTTCCACTTAAAAATGACTGTTAACAGGACCTGAAATTTGCCTTTCTAAGAGATCTCAGAATATTCTTTAGTGTGAAATCTAAGGCTGTGTACATTAAGGATAAAAGAAGGCTTTTCTTGCCTTTTATATGAGACTTATTTCCATTTTCATCTTTGTGCTTTCTGCTACAGGTTTTTATTCTGGATTCTAGAATAAAGTGTGCAAAGACTTATCTTCTACTTGGCACACTTTCCTTGCCAGCCAGCTGGGATTCAGTCTACACATCCTGTCAAATATTGAGATAACTTCTGCATAGGCTTTTAATTTGCATGACTGGTTTTGTAGCCAGTAAATTTTTTTCATTTCCTTAAAGCTATACTATTTGTGTAACTTAGAGGGTTGTTACTGTCAGGAAGTTAACTTTGATTTAGAACTGAGGATGATTTTTAGAAAGAGAAATGAATTGTTCTATTCCTGAAAGCTTAAAGTAGGCCAGGAACTTGTGACCTGAGATGAGATTGTCACCTGCACATTGGATAAAATACAGATGATTAATGAGGATTATTAAAGGATTCTATTAGTTTCAGCAAGAGTTACTTTCCTTCATTTAGATATTGAATATATTTGTTATATAGAATATACTTAAGTCACACCTAAGTTCAACTTCTTTTAAGAGAAGTGGGTAAGAGACCTATTATTTATTAAGTTCCTACTTTGCGCTGAGGCCCTTATATATCAGTTGATCCTTAATCACAACTATGTAAGGCATGCTTTACTCCATTTTGTAGAGGGTAAAGCACAGTTTAAAGAGGCTGAATAACTTGAACTGTTAAGTGGAAGATCTGAGAAACGTTCAGTGTTTTTCTCATACAGTGGTGCTGTATTCTGATGTGAATAAACTTAATTTTGTCATATTTTAAAGCTTAATATTTACAATAACAGACTGTCACTATACAATGTTTTATCTTGATGTTGGAAATAACTGTTTTGACAAAGAACAAAGGAGGGATTTCCTCTTGCCTTTATTTAAATAAGTTTTAAAAAGTAAGAATGATGGTCAAACCACTTATAATACTTAGTGCATAAAACTGATCTTATTTTTACAGTTAATACGTGTCTTTTACTTTATAATTTCTTGTGTAAAAACAGAAATTCAACAAGTTAATTCTGAGATACTAATTTTAATTAAGTTAATTTTGTTTTAAAATAGAACTTTAATTTCTTATAAATGATTAAGTAAAAGAATCTCAAAGCTTGAGTAATAACAAGAGTGTAGGTGACAACAGATTTGTAGAGTACTTGATGCTTTTCAGAGTATTTGAAAATATAGGATTAGATGAAGTCATTAAGGAGAGTGTAAGAGGAAAAAGTACTGTGAAGAACTTGTAAGATTTAATGGTGGAGAGAAGAGGAAGAAAAATTAGATATCGAATAGATGCAACTAGAGCACCTAAAGGACAGTCAGGCAAGTGATATTATATAGAGGTCAGCAGAAAGTTGTTTCATGAAGGGTCAACTGAATTGTAATGCTGCTGCAAAGTTAGTAAATGTGAGGCCTGCAAAGCAGGCATTGGAGTTTGCATCTTAGATTGGCGTGTTCTCTGAGTAGTGAGCGTACCCAGTGAGTAAATGGGGGTAGCAAGTTGTTAAAGACGTTTTGAGGGGAAAAGAAAAAGGGCAGTTAGAGTTTTGTGAGTGTTCTGAAAGATTTGATTACATGAGAGAGTCTTGAAGCATAGGATACAAAGCACAGGGGGAAAGTGGTCTTGGGAGAAGGGATGCTACCTTTCCTGGACAGGAGGAAGAATGGTTGAAATGTGAGCTTAGTGGGAGGATGGAAGGATAAGATGATTTATGGATGGAAGCATTTTTTTCACCTTAAAAAAAAAATCTCTGAAAGGGAGAAAGTAGGGCAGGGTAATATGGAGGCTGGAGGGGAGTGACAAAGGGTTCAAACAAATGTTGCAGAAAGTAGAAGACAGAGTTGTTTAGTGAGAGGATTTCTGGACATTCTTGGGGCCCTATTTAAAGTTTGTATCACTAAAAACTCATGGTCACTAATCTACCCATTATATGAGTGAATGCGTTCCGCCCCCTGCGTTGGTAGAGCCCATCAGCCAGAACCTACACAGAATATGGAATATTGGATAGGATTATTAGAATTATCCTGGATTGTCATTTTGCCTGAAAAGATGTGGAATGAACAGATAAAGAAGTTAGGATATTGCGAGGAGAGTGATTGAAATGATGGACTGTGGAATTTAAAATGTTCAGGAACGGACAAGGCTGGTGGATAGGAGAAAGGAAAGGAGGAGTCAGTATACTGAGGGTGTTATTAAATAAGAGTCAAGAAGGAGATTACTAGAATAAGCAAGTCGGATAGTTGGTAGGTTATGATTTAAAAGTGAGTTATTTGGTTTTAATATTTAAGAGGCGAAGCTTTTTAGGACATGACAAGTTCTTGATGAAATTGTGAGAACTGGGAGCTGAGATGGAATGTAGAAGAATGCTGATGGGAAAAGGTTAAAGAACTAAGAGGTCAGGAGGTTGGGATTTAGTGGAACCATAGCAAAACTGGCATGGAGGGGTACTTTATAAACTTTGTGTAAAATCCTTAAATAAATGAAGAATAAGAGGTCGTTACATGATGGGTATGGGGAAGATTAGAGGGTAACTAGCTAGGTGGCACAAGCCTCAAAAGAATGGGCTTTTATAAGAGAGTGGAGAAGTAATAGTTTTATAAAGAGGCTTTGAAGCGCCAGCATGCCAGTGACCCCAAAACCATCCTACTCTGAGAGCTCTGAGGGCTTCAGGAAAAGAGGCATTCTTAGGTTTCAGCTAGGATAAGGAAGTGGGGAGAGGGAATGAGCCCCCAGGTGTATCTGAGTATCCACTGAAGGCTGGATACTCTGAATTTAAGGGTGTGGGTAATGGTGCTGGTGGTGGGTTGTTGGATTATGAGATTGGAAAGAAGTGCAGATAACGGTTTGAGTATTAGAGTACAGGAGAAGGTAGATGACAAGATGTGTTTACATTTTGGGTAGATATAAACAGAGAAACAGATGAGAGGGATGATGGCTTTATAACCAGATTTTCCTAGAGCAGTTTTTAAGCCTTTGTTCGCAAATCATCTAGAAAGTTTTTGTAAACTGTCTCCACTTCATCTCCTTCCCCATGAATTTTCAAAGTTTGCACCTTCAAGGTCCCAATTGGAAACAGATGGCATGCCCCAGTTAGGCGAATACCAGGAAAGTTTATTTATAAAGGGGCTGTTTACAAAGATGTGAGAGGAATGTTAGGAAAAGCATAAGGCTTGGCGCCCTGGCTTTGGTTAGCTGCAGTGAAGTTATTATCACCTATTTGCATAGGGACAGGGTGTTTATTTTCAGATAAACACCAAGGGATTATCTGAGCCATATAGAGGAAACCACCTTAAGAGGAGCACTGTCCTTCTCTTGAAGGGCTTCATAAGGAAAGTACTAGAGGAGTAAAATACCTGAACTTAACTCTCCTTTGTTTTGCTGGGGCTCCTCATAGATGGAACCCAATAGAAGCCTGAGAGTAAGGAAACTTTTTGATAACAAGTCAGCCTTCTAGGGTTGAAATCAGGGTGGACAGTGGATCTGGAAGGACAAGTGAAAGATATCTGGTGTAATATCTAAAAAAACCCAAATGAAACAAAAACACCAAACTGTGAAATTCTGTGGAAATGTATATAATTATGTAATCCCTATCAAGATATATTTTTTAAATTAATTAATTAAATTTTTTTTTTAGGTGAGGCAACCCTTGATTGCAAGGACCTTGTCAGCTTACAATCCCTTTTTTTTATTTTTTAAACCTGCAGCACCTGGTCTTCCTAGGTGGTCTCCCGTCCAAGTACTAACCAGGCCCGACCCTGTTTAGTTTATGAGATCAGACGGGATCAGGCTTGTACAGGGTAGCATGGCCATAGACAAGATATAGAGTATTTTCATCACCTCAAAAGTTCTTTCATACAACTCTGTGTTCAGTCCCTTTTCCAGTCTTCAGTCCCTGGCATCCACCTGTTTTATATCCTTGTAGTTTTTTTTTTTCTAAAATGTCATATACATGGGATCATACAGTGTATAGCCTTATCAGTCTGGCCTTTTTCATTTAGCATAATGCTTTTAAGAGTATTCTGTGTTGTATGCATCAGTAGTTCATTCCTTTATATTGCTGAGTATTCCATTGGGTATATGTTCCATAATACATTTACTGGTTGAAGGACATTTGGATTGTTTTCAATTTTTGGTAATTATGAATGAAGCTACTATAAACATTCATGTTTAGGTTTTTGTGTAGACATGTCCTTATTTCTCTTGGGTAAGTACCGAAGTTTGGGATTGCTGTTTATGAAAATATTGATCTCATTTAAATGTTTGTACAGGATACAGTTTCCTGTAAAATAATAATAATATAACACAATATTTAGAAATATATAAGTTGAGCTTAATTATTTATAAGAGCAACAGCTATATAACCACCACCCACCTCAAGAAATGGAATTTTGCCAGCCACTCCAGAGCTCTTCTTTCACCCTCCAAGTAACTGCTATTATTAAGCAACTGCTATTATCAGTAACAGTCTTTTATCATACTCTCCTTCTTGATTGCAAATGCCATAATTATTTGCTGTTCATTTTCATATATTAAAAAAAAAAATGTTCTTTAACAGCCCGAAGTGTTGTAGTGCACCTTTTTCTTTTTGAAATTGTATTTCTATCCCACTTACCCTTCAGAATTTTTTCCTAATGAATATATTTGTGTTTAGTCCTTTAATGGTTATCCTTTTTGTAATTCTTTGTGTAAAAATATATAAATTTAAATTTAAACTTATAAGAATTTTTTGTGATTATAATGTTCTAAATATTTAAAAATCTTCTAGATCATTATGACCACAATTAATAGTGCATAATTGATCAGTATGAATGCTATACATTTTAAAGGCAAGTTTATTGGAAATGTACCTCTTTATGACATGGGTGGGGCTTTTTAAAATTAATTCATATGTATGTGGATGACTATCATTTGCTAAAATAAGAAAAAGAATTTGGCATCAATCTGTTCTTATTTTTTGGTATATGTAAATATAGAGAAACCATATTGACAAAATTAATGGAAAGAGTTTTTGTTTTATAGTAGTTTCTAATTGGAAAACAACAGTTGGAAACCACCTGACGTGCAAAAAGGATTTGTTACAGAATTCTTGGAGTTACTCAGTCATTAAGCACAGAAGCCAATAATCAATCACATTATATTTCTGTACGTCATGCACCACAGAACAATGTACCATAGTAATATTAGGGATAGATGAGTGATACGCCATTATTCATAATGTAAGAGAGTGATTAATCTCTGACGAGTTGTTTTTGGACCTGTGTACGTGTGGAAGTTGAGGATTTAGAAGTGAATCTCCTTAAAACTTAATCGTACTTGTGTATATATTTTGGAAGGTGTTAGCATAACTAGGAGTCTGAGGGGTCTGTGTTTCTAATTTAAAGAGTTAATTGCCAACCTAGAAGGGGGACCAACAGGTTGAGGAGTTGCTGGGGTATGTGGTGTGTTTTCTGTTCTCCTGGTAGGTAGAGATGGGCAGCTTGAGCAGGAAGCCACAGGAGCAGACAAGTTCCTTGGCTTGCTGGTGGGGTATTGCATTTGTCAATAAGGCTATGGTCATGTAGGATGAGGGGAGGTTGAGTTGACTTGGACTACTCTGTGTAGTGGGCCCAGCTGAGTAGCACTTTTGTATTTGTTTTACTTTTTAAAATTACATGTGAAATTTGTGTTTGATAGACATGATTTATAAAATATAAAAGTGTTTTAAATTACCAGTCGAAATGCTTAACATTTTTAAAAATAGTTTTTACCTTTCAAATCTGAATAAAATTGATCCACTGAGAAAGATGTGCCTCAGTTTTTCCTGTGGCTTTTTAGGTGCCGCTGATAAATAGCTACATACCCTGTAGACAGTCAAAAAAATAAGTTCTCTTCTACAGAAGCAAATAATAAATTTTTAAAAATTATTTATTATTATTTAGGCCTACAGCACCTGGTCTTCCTAGGTGGTCTCCCATCCAAGTACTAACCAGGCCCAACCCTGCTTAGCTTCCGAGATCAGACATGGGGCTTGTTCAGGGTGACATGGCTATAGACAATGGACCGTGGCTCCACTGGGGTTTGAACCTAGGACCTTCTGTGTGTAAAGCAAACGTGCTAACTGCTACACTATGGAACCACATCCAAAATAATTTCTTATATAGCATTTCACAGTCTTAAATATGCATAGCATCAAATCTTTGTATCTTTAAAGACATACATACTGTGTGTGTGTGTGTGTGTGTGTGTGTGTGTGTGTAATATTGTGGCTTTGAAAACACTTAAGGAGAGATCTTTAAGATGTACACTTTTCCAAATTTTTATATTTACCTTGTCTTTTTTAGCAGCTTCCTGGTTTTCCATTGTATGGATGCACCTTACTTTAAACTAGTCTTAGGGATATTTTGGCTGTTTGTAGTCCTTTGCTATTATAAATAAATGCTATATTGACCTTTTTTCTACTTATGTTTTTGAGCATCATGGTAGGAAATGTTTCCCTAAGTGGAATTGAAAGGGCATATTCATTTAAATTTTCACTTGATATTGCTAGATTTTCCACTACCAGTCTTTTCATCATCCTCCTATCAGACTTCGGGCTTTGCCAACTGAAAGGTAGAAAACTGTTTAATATGGAGTTTAATTTTTTTCATTTTAGAATATGTATATCTGTATTTTTAAATTTAAATTAAAATTTTTATTTAGAAGCTTCCCAGCCCTTATCCCCAGTCACTCCAGTTCTTCACTCCAGTTCTTCACCCCAGACCATTTTTTGTTATTTGTTTCAGCCTTTCTGACATATGCTCTACACATACAAGCAGTTACATATGTGTATGTATATATGTATGTATGTATTTTGTGTGTTTGTATTTAAATCCACAAAATGACAGCATGCTGTTTTGTACCTTGCTCTTTCACTTAATGTATTTGGGGGATAATTCTATGTCAGTCTATTAAAGTTTTCTTTCTGGTCTCCTTCCCTTTTTATTTAAAACACTGCATGGTGTGTCAATTTCTATCTGTGCAATAAATTTCTTAACCTGGTTCCTTGTTGATGTCAGACTTTTGGGTTGTTCCGATGTTTTTACTTTCTTTTTAAGCTGCTTTATTTATTAAACAAATACCACTTAATAACTTTGTGACTGTCAACCACTAACGTATGTTTACTGTCCCTCATCTGCAGAATGGGATACAGGTTCACATTTTCTTATCTGAAACATTCAGGGCCAGATCTGTCTTGGAATTTAGGATTATTTTGCAATATAGAAAGTGTATGTGTTTTACATTAACACCCTACAGGGTCTGAGGCAGCACGCTAATCAGACAGTGTTTCTTCATAAAAATAAAATGCCATCTTAAGTAGGATAAATGCTATAAATAGCTTCACTTAGGTCACGTTTTGCTTCAGAATGCATTATGAGAAAACTTAGTTTTCAGACTTTTTGGATATTGGAATTGTGGTTAAAAGCTTGTGAACTTGTATAATAGTACCTTCCTCGGGGTTGCTATGAGAGCAAATGAATTAATAGTTAGAAAGTATTTAGAACAGTACCAGGCACATACTTGAAGGCTTAGTGAGTATAAATATAGTTCAACTTTGTTTTACTTTGATTTTTTCCCAGCTTTATTGAGATATAGTTGACATATAACTGCGTATCTTGATTTTTTAATTGTGAATAAAGTAGAATCCCTTTTTATAAGTTATTTCTCTTTTTCTATTGCCTTTTTATGTCTCTAGCTTTTTCTACTGGGATGCTGGATTTATTGATGTGTAAGAATTCTTAATATAGTAAAGAAATCAGCCTTTAGCATTTCCCTAATGACTGCTGAGTGCATATTTGATATCAGTATAGTTTCTTTGCTGATGAAATATTTCTGTTCAAATTTTTTACTAATTGAACTTTGAATTCTTTATATATTCTGGATGCAGGGCTTTTATCAGATATGTTGCAGATATTTTCTCTGAGTCTATGGCTTGGCTTTGCATTCTCTTAACAGCGTATTTTGCAGAGTAGAAGTTATTTTAATCCGGTCCCATTTTATCAAATATTTCTTTTACGACAAGGGAGTACAATCTCTTTCCTAGGCAACCCCTTCTTTGTTGGACAGCTCTAATTGATCCTTAATTTCTTCCTCATCAACCTTTATAGTTTCTATGAATTGAATGATTATACATTGAATAAGTTTTTCCCTCTTCTCATGACAGCTACTCATATTTACAAGCAGCTTGCATGTAATGGCAGCAGCCTTTTATCTCCTAAGTTAGTTCATGGGTTATGGTCTCCAAAGCCCTGCTTCTTTATCATCAATACAGATTCCTTAGCAGAAGTTGAAGGTTTTGTTTAAATTTAGTCCTTAGCATGTAATACATACTTGCCATTTGCCCATGACATTAGATTTTTAACCTCTCATCTTGACCTCTTTTATTAAGATAGATTAAGATGATTTATCTGCCTTAGTATTTCAATTCTTAGCAGCTACCACTATAGACAGTATAATATAATAGAACTCAGTATGGGTCTTTTTATGAGATCTTTTGGCCGTTGGTTTAATTGTTAAACCTTTGCTGTTAGCCTCCTTGGGCCTTTTTTTCCTCATTTGTGTAATGATGGGTTTGTTGTAAAGTGAAAGGAAATCCCTTCACTTTCTTGTAAGACAGGTTAAGGAAGTATATCTGTTGTTATGCTACACTTTACAATCCCATGACCGTTTTCTAACTACCAATTTTTTCTTAACCCAACAAAATGTTCTCCCTATCTGTAAGTTTGTTTCTGTTTTGTTTATTTTGTTCTTTAGATTCCCTATGTAAGTGAAATCATGGCATTTGTCTTTCTCTGATTTACTCTACTCCGGAGGCACAATACCCTCTAGGTCCATCCATGTTGTTACAGGTGGCAAGATTTCATTCTTTTTTTTTTTTTTTTATGGCTCAAATATTCCATTGTATATATGTACCACCTCTGTATCCATTCATCCATTGATGGACACCCCGTATGGTTCAATTTTAATATCTCTTTTGGTTCACATACTAATGCATTTCTCTTAAATACTTTGAAATGGAGTTGCTGGGTCATAGCATGTGTTTTGTTTGGCTCTTGGTGGTTGTGTAGTGATCTTATTATGGTTGAGTTGTAGGCATTCTTTACATATCTCCCCCCCCCCACCCCCCGCACGCAGACAGTTTGGTAGTTCTCTTCAGTAGTGTTTTTTAATGGACAGATTTAATTTCGATGAAA
>CM053506.1:52689602-52817774 GCA_028627145.1 Eidolon dupreanum | reverse complement strand
GTTTAAGAAATCCTTCCCTGCCTGAGGTAATTTTCTCTTTCATATTTAGGTCTCTAATTCATCTGGATTTGCAAGAGCTCTTTTTAAATTAAGGAAATTAACCTTTTAAAATAATAGGAGTTGCAGTTATATTTTTCATATTTTCTTTTTTTGACTTAAACATTTTTTGCCATGCTGAAATTTTAGATTTTATGTAAATTAATATAGATTACAGGTTTTGTATCTGAGAACTTCCCCATTCAGGGTAATGCATTTTTAAAAATTTCCTTTTATAATGTGTATCAACTTTTCCATGTTTAAATCTTTGATTCATCTAGAATATATTTTCATATTTGAGGAAAAATAACAACTTAATTTTTTCCTATATATTCCAATGCCCTTTATGGAATAATCCACTTTTCTGTAGAAATTTGAAATTCTGCAATCAACATATACTGATTTTGCACATGTATTTTGCTGCTTCTTTTGTGCTTTAAACCAGTACAGAAATATGTTTCAGAGTGTTTGAAAACTTAGTGAAACTGTAGACACTCTCCCTGAAAAATTTGTGCACATTTTTCTCACACAGTTTCACAAGATTTGTGGAACCTGTGAAACGTATTCATATATCTTTGATCAAATTTCCCTTCTCACTTTTTGAATACTTCAGAGTTCGCTTCACTCTTGGAAACCTTAAATCATCTCACCTGTTTAATTTCCTTTATAAAACTATGTATAATCTTATTATTGCAAGTACTGGCATGTTTGTGTTTTTATTTTCAGGTGAGTTGTCTGTTTCCTTTCAGACTTGAGAATCCGTAAGGCAAGAGTGGACATTTAATCTTTTATGTTTTGTTGCTCCTGTTTTTGGATCAGCAGATTGAGACCTAGAAAAGTAATGTGACTTGTCAATATTACTTATGTAGTTATTGGCTTAGCTGTCTGATTCAACCCCATGCTACTCAAAACTCCCAAATTCCATGTAGTTTTCTTCATTAAGGTAAAATCCTTCCCTTATGTGTTAACCTAATTAATATACTAAAGATTGAGTAATGTCTAGTGATGCTAAAGTCTAGTGATGTTAAAAGGCATTTATTAAGTATCTGATTGTAGATGGTGCTGGGCTAAGTCTTGTACTGAGAACTTTCTACATTTCCAGTCTTCACCCTTTAGCTAGAGGAAAAACAGTAGGTCTTATAAGGTGGTTTTGGATTGCTTGCATGAAGCTGATAGACACAGGACATAAAGGAATAGTTTTGATGAATTTATAGGTTATATTCCACTAAGAAAAGACTTATTAATATATTAAAAATATATTCTGTATAATTTGCATGTGCGTAATGCTCTATAACCTGGAAAATATCCTTAAGTATGTTACCTTTTATCTCATCAACCTGCCCTTGAGACATAATTTTATTCATTTTTTCAGGTGAAGAAACTGAACTTAAGACTTTGTTTTAGCCAGTAAATGGCAGAGCTGACAGTCTTCCAATTCTTAAACTTATCATTGCTAGAAATACATTTCTGTTTATAAATAATAAATATATGTATTATATATCTGTTTATATATAGTTTAGATTAAAAAGTAATGCTTAGATTCTCAAGAACTCATCTTTATTTTCCTCTTTTTTTCTTCTTTTTTGTATACTTGATATTTTGAGCTGTTAAGTGGGTTTATCTGACAGAGAAGCTGTGATAGTTGAGGGAAGAAGGCAGTTGAAAGTAAATTCTATTCTACATTTTAGGATAAGATAGCCTTACTTTCTCTTATGAAGGTATAATTACAATTGTTGGGGAGCTAAACGAATACTATTGTGGTGAACTTGGACAACTTTTCTCATGCATATCTCTTTGTTGATTAAATTGGCTTTTATCTATGTAATGTATTTCATAAGTTTAAAAATACTTCAATAATTCATCTGTAGGATTGTTTATGCTATATAATTGAATACATGAATAGATTATACTTACTAATATAAATTATATAACATATATTTTTAGTGAGAATACTTCTTCCTGTGTAGGGCTCTTTATTACTCTTTGCACATAAATTTACAGGATAAGCTCATAACACTTATATGAAACGCAGCTTATCCTATAAAACAGTGCAAATTCTTTTTGATTTTAGAAGAAATGGGAGTTATAAGTAAAACTTGGAAGTAGTAATTTTTAAAAATATGGATAATAAACTTTACTGTTCGTGTAAATTTTGTTATTTTTAAGTCAGAAGAATGGTTAATACATAATTAGAAATAGCCTAAATAAATTTTGTGACATTAAGACTATGAGATGCTATACAGTTATAAAAATGATGTTGTATGATGGTCAGTGACATCTCATAGACCTTTGTGTAGCTAAGCATACTAAGCGTTCCCATAGGCATTTATTAATAAGTAATTCCTTCAGTAACACTGTAAAGTCTGGGTCAGTGGCTTCCATTTTGAACGGATGAGGAAATTGAAGCCTTCAGGAAAACTCCCAAAGTTAGGGGTTTTGCCTGTGCTCTAAAGAGCTAGTTTAACCAGGGCAATAGTAATCCCCAGACTCAGCTACTAGTGCTCCTTCCACTTGTTATAAAAGCACTGTTATTATTTCTTCATATTTGGCTTTGCTTCTTTCTACCCCTTTTAAAGTATCAGATGTCAGAGTCAGCTTTTAATTTTTAATTTTTCAGTATTTTATGGTTAGTAATTGGTACTACTGAGATTATTAAAACTATAGTTCTTTGTTTTCAGCTGGGAAATATCTAAGACTAAAACAGATATACCTATAAATTAGATGTCTTCTAAAGGTAAGTAAACATAAATCTTAGCAAGTTATATTTAAACACATAAGTACACTTTTTAAAAGTAATTTTGTCTTTGGCAAACATTTTGCCAGTATTTTTCTACCAGTGAATTCTGGAAGAATTAGTTATAATACCAGTTTGAATTATATTTTCATCTCACTTAGGAAGGTAAACATAAATGTCTCTGATGATAAAAATTAAAGACAACAAAAATGATTTCCTCAAGTACAAGGATGAATAGGCAGTTTAAGGTTTGTTTACTCCTGGCTAATATGCATAAATAGCCACTGTAGCCACTTAGCTTAGGCACCAGAGCCACTGTTTAAAAAAAAAAAAAAAAAAAAATTCTTGAAGTCATGGATTTTAGGATTAGAAGAAAGAATAGAAAACAGAAATAGCTAAGGAAACCTGATGCTGGGACAGGTTTCTAGATAGGGCTGGAATGCCTCTTGGGTAGCCATACCACAGAGAAATATAGATACTCTAAAATATTTTCATTTGTGTTATACTCTTTACATTCTACTCTATTTTAATTTAAGCATTTTTATTTCAAAAACCCATTATACCTCCAAGAGGGTTTGGCTGACTCGTTTGTCATTCTGAATTGATCCAGTTAACACTACTAAAATCTGTTGCATTTAGAGTAACAATTTTAAGGAACCTGGATGCTTAGGGAGAGGTCACTGTAAGACATGAGAGCTATGTACTGAAAAGGTGGATGGGGAAATGTCAAATGTGTAAACATTAATTTCTTCACAATTAAAATTTATTGCAATTATTTCAAAATTAATTGGTTCTATTCTGTTAACTAGGCAAGTTACTTGTTATTTGTTAACTTTTACATTGATGTTATTCATGCTTTTATCCTTTGACTTATTTTTAATTTTTACAGATAAAGTGGAAAATTTTAGTGAAGAATATGAAAAGAATAGTCACCATATTTACAAAAATGCTGAAGACAGTAGTAAGAAACCCAATGCAGAAACTGTAGTGGCTTCTGGATACAAAGCTGATGAAATCAAGGAAACAAATGATACTTGGAACTCCCAACTTGGAAAAAGGTCAGAATCTCCATCAGAAATGTCTCTAATTAAGGGATCTGTAAGAACTGGTTTGTATGAATGGGATAACGATTTCGAAGATGTCAGATCAGATGATTGTATCTTGAATTTGGATAGTGATCCTCTTTTGGAGATGAAGGATGAGGATTTAAAAAATCGGTTAGAAAATCTAAATGAAGCCATTGAAGAAGACATCGTGCAAACCGTTCTTAGGCCAAGCAACTGTAGGACGTACCGTAGGGCCAATAAAGCAAAATCTTCACAAGGAACGTCAAGTTTTGATAAGCTATTGGACGGCACCAGTCAGGCCTTAGCCAAAGCAAACAGTGAATCAAACAAAGATAGCCTGAATCAGGCAAAGAAAGGCAGTGTAAGTTGTGGGACCAGTTTTAGAGGGACAGTTGGACGGACTAGAGATTACACTGTTTTACATCCATCTTGCTTGTCAGTGTGTAATGTTACCATCCAGGATACTATGGAACGTAGCATGGATGAGTTCACTGCATCAACCCCTGCCGATTTGGGAGAAGCTGGCCGTCTAAGAAAAAAGGCAGATATTGCAACTTCGAAGACCACTACTAGATTTCGACCTAGTAATACTAAATCCAAAAAGGATGTTAAACTTGAATTTTTTGGTTTTGAAGATCATGATGAGACAGGTGGTGATGAAGGAGGTTCTGGGAGTTCTAATTACAAAATTAAATATTTTGGCTTTGATGATCTCAGTGAAAGTGAAGATGACGAAGATGATGACTGTCAAGTGGAAAGAAAGACGAGCAAAAAAAGAACTAAAACAGCTCCGTCACCCTCCTTGCAGCCTCCTCCTGAAAGCAATAATTCCCAGGATGGTCAGTCTAGTACTAATAATGCAGGTAAGACTTTAACAACAGCTAGTGTCCTCCTAGATACTCAGTTTTAATTTATGTTTAATTTTAATAGTAGTACTATTTAGAACCACAGATTACCTTATCCAGAGGTACAGCATATTAAATGTTAATAATCAGGTTCCACTTGTAAGGAGCCAGGTTGTAGATTGAGGAGTCTTTTCATATTTGTTTTTATTTAATTCTGCTATTACATTAGCGCTTGAGAGTTTTAAAGTGTGTGTGTGTTCTGGGCTCCCAGACATCTTGATGTTTCAGTTTTGAAAATCCAGATGCATTGGAAACATAAGGATTGATTTTGGACATTTTGACCTACACTGATAGTAGGTGGTTGTAATAAGAGAAATATTAGGAAGAATATTAGGAAGTTAAAGTTGAAGAAAGCTTTACAGTTGGTTCAAAGTTAATAAATGTTAAAAACATTCTCAAGAACTCTTAAGTTTAAAGTTAAGATTAAACCTTAAGAATTATCCTCTTAAATTGATTTAATAAAATTGAAAAGTGCTCGTTAAATATTTTTTTATTCTTAATGGTGAAAATTCTTTTTTTTAATTTATTTTTATGGTGACATCGGTTAATGGAATCCAATAAGTTTCAATTGTACACTTTAACAATAAGGTATATGTATGTTTACACTGTGTGTTCACCTCCCAAAGTTAGATTTCTGTCACCACATATTTGACCCCCTTGAGTAAGGGCTAGAAGGCTTCAAGGACCATGAGAGACAAACAAAAGAAATAGATTAGCTTTGCTATAATTAAGTCATTACCCGACAAGGGCTTTGTGAAGTGGATTGACTGTTGAGTGAGGAAGAATATGTGAAAGCCTCTGGGTTACTTGTATTTGACCAAACACAGTTTTTCTGTATGGGTTTACTTGTTAAATAAAGCTTTTGTCCTGTTAGGGTCATAGAGGAAGTGTCATTATGATAAATTAGAATTTTAACAGTATTCTTAACATATAGACTTATACTCTTAAATCATTCTTGAAACTACCTACTACCATTTTGCCTTATTTGGCTTAAAAATAGTTTTGCTGGATAGAATGAATCACTCTTATCTTTAAAACTAGAATTATGTGGGCATATCCCTAAGGGCTCATCTCTGACGCCCCATTGCAAAAAATAAATAAAATAAGGGTATTGTCAGAATTGTCAGTGTTGTCTTGAATCTCTTAGGGAGTACTGAAGTTTGCAGCAGCCTTATTAGTTACTTGAGATCTGACTGGGTAATCAGCTTTACAGTTGCTTTCTCAGGGGGACGATAAGTAAACAATGTATGAAACCCGAGCTCCTGTCCTGCTGCAAGTTTACTTAGCTCTTATGCTAACCTTGATGGCAAATTATCCTAATCTGTAATTAAAAATCCATGGCTAAAATTTACATCTTGGGGTAATGTTTTTAAACTTTAAAATGTGAATTCATTAGGCTCTCTTTCACAGTCTTCAAGTTGATACCAAATGAAATTTTAATACTAGAGACCATTTGATTGATATATCGAAAGTTGGAATTTGAGTCTATATAATGTATAAAATAGCAAACATTTTTAAAGTTTAGGCTAGAGAAAAGTCTTCAGTTTTTCTTTTTTTTAAGGATAGAAAAAAAAAAACGACCATTTGGGAATTAATCTAATCTTTTAGTTTTGTGCGAAGATCCATAAATCATTGAACTACATTGTACTAGGTCATTGTATATTTTTTGCCAAGGATAATTGTCTTTTTTAAAATAATGTCTTTATAGATGTAAGTGGGAATTCTTTGAAGGCCAATATGATTTAGTGTCCTTAAATTCTAGAAAAATTGTTAACATAGATACCACCTGATATTACATATATTTGTTTAAATTAGGCCATACCACTGTCAGTGTCCATAGATATCCAGCAGTTATTTTGCAGAATTGATGTTGCTACTTGCACAAAGTAAAACTGGAGTACATAAACAGGAACTAGGTTCCTGATTTCCTCTCTGTGGGAGTGGGGGTTGGACAAGCAGGGTGAGAATGGGAGAACAAGACTTAATATGGTTGGGAATATTTTGTCAGTTGTGCTGCTTTTATTTTTTCATTCTTCTCTCCCTGCAGTATGCCCCCTCCCTCCCTACCAAATACTCATAGTTTGTTTTGTAGATAATTTGAAGTATTAGAAAGCTAGCTAGTTTTGGTTACCATTTCAGAAAACTTGGATTTTACAGAGGACTTGCCTGGTGTGCCTGAAAGTGTGAAGAAGCCCCCAAATAAACAAGGAGATAAATCAAAGGAAAATACCAGAAAGATTTTTAGTGGCCCCAAACGGGTAAGTAAAGCATTACCAGTGATTTGTATTAGTTATTATTGGAGGGCTCAACTCTTAATTTTTTAATTTTAAAATTACTAACAAACATCACGGCAATTAAATTTTCTTGCAGAGGAGATATATGTATGTATACACAAACACACACACGTCATTTTTTAAAAACGTAACCATTTTTTTAAGTATGGTAAAATATATATAAGATTTATTATATGCAAGTGTACAATTCAGTAACATTAAATACATTCACAGTGTGTGTAACCATCACCATTTTACCAGAACATTTTCATTATCTCCAACGAAAGCTCTATACCCATTCAACAATAACTCAGCTCCCTCTTTATGTCCCTGCCCTCTGGTAAATACTATTCTTTCTGTGAATTTGCTTATTCTTGGTACCTCATATAAGCAGCTTATTTCACTGAGCATAATATTGACAGGGCCCATCCATGTGGTAGCATTTATCAAAATTTCAATTTTTTTAAATGGCTGAATGATATTCCATTGTTTATCCATTTGTCTGTTGATGAACACTTTGGTTGTTTTCACCTTCTGTCTATTTGAGCCCCTGCTTTCAATTCTTAACGAATATATACCTTGGAGAGGAATTTTGGACACATATGGCAGGTCTTTAACTGCCAAACTTTCCCACCTTGGTTGTACCATTTTACATTTCTACCAGCAATGCACAAAGGTTTTACATCTTCACGAACACAGATTTTCTGAGTTTTTTTTCATAATAGCTATTCTGATGGCTGTGAAATGGTATCTATCTTGTGGTTTGATTTGCATTTCCCAAATTAGTGATGTTGAGCATCTTTTCATGTATTTATTGTCCATTTGTATATCTTTTTTGGAGACATGTTTATTCAGGTCCTTTGCCCATTTTTGAATTAAGTTTGTTTTTGTTGTTGAATTACAGGAGTTCTTTATATATACCAGTTATTAATCCTTTATTAGATATATCATTTGCACATAGATTTCCCCCATTCCCTGCGTTGTCTTTTCCTCTCTCAGTAGTGTGCTTTAATATACAAAAGTTTTAATTTCAGCCAAGTCATGTTTATCTTTTGTTGCTTGTGCTTTTGGTGTCATATCCAAGAAATCACTGCCAAATTAGTTGTCATAAAACTTTTCCCTTATATTTTCTTCTAAGAATTTTATAGTTTTAAATCTTACATTTAAGTCTTTGATCCATTTCGAGTATATAATTCTATGTATATGGTGTAAGGGTCCAAATTCATTCTTAATGCATTATGTAAGTCGTTTTAATATGGTTCAACTTGCTTGGCTTTACCTTTTTATTTAAAAAATTCCTTTAATAGCTTTTGTTACTGAAACTGACATTTAGAAGTTGTCTGTGTATTTTGTAGATTGAACTGCTTTTAAGCAACTGAAGAATGAGTGTGTCTGTTTTTTATGGCCCATTTTATTTTTGTAAAGAGCCAGTTGGGAATCATTTCAAAGTAATTATGCTATACTTTTGCTCCCCTAGGTGCCCACCCTGATGAGAAAAAGAGTGCTTAATGCTGATTTCAACAGAGCTAGCTTGTTCTGGGGCCAGGGGCTGGGGGCACACAATGTAGAGACTCTAGTCATTAATGCTTAGGTGAGGTTTTTGGTTTATATAAAATTGTGTATGGCATGTATTAATTTCCAGAACAACAGTTATCAATTTTTTTGGTGTCAGACCACTTTTCAATTTAAAAAAAAATTACTGAGAATCTCAAAAGAGCTTTTGATTACATGTTATATCAATGTTTATTCAGTGACATTAGAAGTGAATTTACATTTCAAAAATACTTGTATTTCACTTAAAATAACCCATATGTTACTATAACATTTTTATGAAGAAAAAAAATTTTAAGTGAGAAGAATAACATTATTTTACATTTTTTGCAACTCTTTAAAGTTGCGCTTAATAAAAGACAGCTGGATTCTCATATCCCCTGCATTCGATATATTTCATTATGTTGTTTTGGTTGAAATATATGAAGAAAATCCAGCCTCACACAGGTATTTAGTTGTATTTTAAATAGCCTTTTCAGGTCATTATAAACATTCTTCTGTAGTACTACACTAAAACTCAACAAATGAGAGTATCTTAAACGTTAATTGCAACTTGAAATCTAACATCGTGTCAGCAAACTGTCCATGCTGTTAACATTGAAATCTAATAGTTTGTCTTATATTTTGAATGGATCTTTTACACATGCCATCATACTTGATCATTTGGAAAATTCTTGTCATACTAATTTATGCAGATGTTTGCAGTGGTGACACATCTCATACAGTATCAAAAAATCACATTAATATCCCTGCCAAACTTGTCAGAAAATTTCTTAAGTATTGGGAAGTTATCAAGTTCATAGTGGTAGATAAAAGCTCTCCAAAAATTTTAGTTTTTGCCTAAATATTGAAATTTTTTTCATTGGTAGAAAATACTTCAGGAAGAATGACAGCAACAGGCCCATTTGGTTCATTTTTGAGAATATGTCTGCCTAATACCCAAGTCTGTATATGCATAGTTTGTCAGTCTTTCAAGTAAAGAATGGTGTTCCAGAAAAAAAAGTGGCTAGTTCAGCTCACAACTCAAGCTGTAATGTTTTTTTCCTTTGACATAACAACCATACCCGGTACACACAGAAGTGTTTTATGCATACTTATTTTGTCACACATAATAATAATGTGTTCAAGGGTTGTGATTTGATAAAATTAATACTTCCTTCTTCATCAAGGGCTTTTCCTTATGTGAAACTGGCATTTTATTTTTTAACTGAAGTATGTGGCAGTGAAGAATATGACTATATAATGCACTTCAAAGTCCCTACCCTGATGCGTGGTAAGGCACCAACAGCTTTACCCACCATTGTTTTTGTACCATCTGTGCAAGTGTCAAGATTGTGAAAAAGGAAAATAACATTACTGTAAAAATGGATTTGGCTTTTTAGACACCCTGAGTTACGTGAGTCTCTAGGAGCCCATGGACCATACTTTTAGAACTGATTTATAGCTTTCCACTTTTCCTCCCTCTCAATTTTTAATTGTGAAAAAAGTTAAAATATACATAAAATGTGAAAGAGCAGTATGATGAATACTTATATCCCTCCACCTAGATTGATTTCGACATAGTTGCACACATGGTCCTTTCCCTATCCCCCTCTTGTCCATCTCTTTCTCCTGTCCTTCCACGCACTTTCTCTTTTCCTCTCCCTTCTTCTTCCCTTCCCCCTCCCTCTTTCTCCCTATTTCCCTCTCTCTATATATAAATACATTTTTTTTCTATTTTATTTGGAGTGAGTTGTAGATAGCATACATTCCTTAAGAAAAAAGACAATTTCATAACTAACTGGTTATACGATTATTGGACCTAAGAAAATTAGTAATTCCTGATGTCTAGTTCATATTCACTTTTCCCTGTCTTCACATTGTCTTAGTGATACTTTTTCCCTGCCAAACTGTAATTATTTAGTTGTTATATCTTTAGTCTTGAATAGTCTCCTTTTAAAAATGTCCAGTGGAACTGATTTTAAGAGCCCAAGATATTTGCTTTTTAGAATGTTCCATATTCAGAATTTATGTGATTGTTTCCTGATTATGTCATTTAAGCTGTTACTCCACTATATTAAAGTAGTATAGTGTCAAAGAACACTGGAAGTTAAGTCTATAAACTAGATTAGGTTCAGACTAAACATATTTTGGCAAGAATGCTTCAAAGTGATTTTGTGTATGTTGCCTCACATCAGAAGCTACATAGCACATGGTTATTTTACTGTTAATATTGCTTGACCACCTAGTCAAGATTGTGATCACCAGCTCCCTCCAAAATAAAGGTACATTTTTCATTTTTCCCTTCTACAATTTAATTGGTAAGCTTCCAGGTGCTGCTCTGGTGCCATGTGAATCTCCTGTTCTCCTGTTTTTACCTCATCATTTTAGCACCCATTGTTGATATTTGCCTGTATCATAACACTGACAGTTGCAGAATGGAGTTTTCTAATTGCTATTTCTTCCTCATTTAATAACTAGAATTCTGTAAAGGAGCATCCCCCCACTCTATCGCAATAGACTTAATAATTTTTACTTGCTAAATGTATTTACAATAAATTTGGCCGGTCTCAAGCCATTTCAAGCTATCTTTTGTGTCCTTTTGGTCTTTGAGCACTTCAGTTGCTTTCTGCACAAAAGATGACCCAGACTTATCTTGTACTTTACCCGATTCAATCATGAAATCATCCGTTTATCCAAGGATCCTTGATTTTTTTTTTTTCCGTGGGGATTACTACTTAGAAATCCAGATCTGAGTGCTGTTATTCATTGCTTCTAAGGCTCTTTGATTGGACAGAGCTATGAAATATTAAAAAATAAACTATGAGTTCATATTGATAGTTCGTTTCATTATTGAATTTTGTACTTAGCTTACTTGCTGTATCCTACAACACACATTACTTTAGAAATTATGATACCAGTATTACTGTGAATAATAATTTCCACTTTTTGTCTTTAGATTGTTTCACTAAGGATGAAGTCATAGTATTCAGAGTTTTGAAATAATTTTGTCAGTTTATGTTAATTCAGTATTCATTTGGGTTCATTTGTACTTATTTGTGTTCAGTTTTTTAACTTAGTTTTCAACTTAATATTGAAATCATTTCTTTGCTACTAAATGGCTTAGAAAGCAGCAGTGTACATGTACTTGACCTGATTAGGAAGGAATCTCTCTGGCCTAAAGTAAATCAGGTCATGCAACCTCGTAGGCAAGGGACCTATTTACTGTTGATAGATAATGTCAGAGGAAATATTGCTTATTTATAAAACCAAAAGAGCTATGAGATTGACCTCATTCGAAAGGTGTAATATGGGTAAAGCCCTGCCTTAGAACAGTAGTCCTAAACATTTTATTCTTTGAAAATGGTTACTTCAGTAAATGTTTTAATTTCCTTTTTAACCTCCCATTGAAATATTTTTCAAGACCTTTTTTATTTTGAGTGGAATTACGTCAGATTTTTTTTCACTTAGATATTACTACCATTTAGATGGATCAGTAAGCTTCAAAAATGAAACTTTGATCCTTTATTAAAAAGTAATAATGCTTTGGATCCCGTAGAAGTTATATATCTTTATGAAAATATCTAGTTAAAAAATTTAGAAGCCTACTCCAGGAAGAGAGGAGCAAGAAGTTAAACAGCATAAAATCCCTAGTTCTTATAAGAAACAGGTCATCTATTCATTCACCTTCAAGACACTAACAGACTACCTAAGAGATATTAAAGAGAACTACTGAGAAACAGAACTAAGGGGAAATTTTACCTGTTTAGTTTTAATGAGTGTAAAGGAATAGAGGAAATAAATGGGATCAATGTTTTAAGCATTAAGTTAAATGGCATGTATAAATATAGTGGAAGTGATAGGTTTGTTTTATATACAAGAAATTATGATTTATGTTTTTTGTGCAAAAATAAGATAAGCTCACTTCCCCCAGGAATTTTTATGTAGGTTATCTTCCAGATCACCAGAGAAGAAAGAATGGAGAGGCTCTAGGTAGGTGGGTGTAGGAAATGTTCTCAACAGCTGTTGTAAATTCTCTATTATGATAGAAACACCCTCATGTAGCTGGTAGGCAGGCCAGTGGGAGTATCTGGATCTTCTCTAATCTGATTAGATTTAAAGACACTAATGACCTCATTTCCAGGTGGTTAAGAGGTAGCCCATGGCTTGTAGTGGCAAAAGTTTCCCTCCCTCTCTATCAGACTTTGTTAACCTCAACACTGTAGATGTTTTACACTGTATAAATCTTAGTTGTGGAGGGTAGCCCTGTACATTGGAGGATACTTAGAAACATCTTTGGCCTCTACCCAGTAGGTGCTAGTAGCAATTCTCTCCAACTCCCCAGTTTCAACCAAAAATGTCTTCAGACATTGCTAAATGTCCTTTGAGGGGGTCAGAATGGACCCCCAGCTCATTGAGGGTGTATGTGTATGACTTGAGAATCAAGTTGCAGACTTGATGAGGCTTTATTTATTTTGATACTAATATTTTCTTAGATTTTGCCTGTGGATGTTTCTTCAAATTTACTTTTGATGTGTCCTACCATTTTGCATTTTCTTAACTGACACACTGAGGTTCAATATATACATTCCCAGCCCTATTATAATTAGCCATTTCTCCAAGGGCCACTGTTTTTTTTTAGTGGAGAATGGTATTTAGAAATAGATCTGGTCATTAAGTATGGTCATTTCTTATGGGATTGTCATTGCTTCTAGGCCTTCTTTGAGTTGACACAGAATTAGGAAAATTAAATATATGCATTCTTTTTCTCTTTTCCCTCTTTCTTGCTTCCCCCCACACACTATGCACACTGATTTTGTTTCTATATATATTTAGAACACATGAATTCAAACTGATACCTCCAATACTAGTTCAACACCACATATTTTTTACTAGCCTTCCCACTTTCCACATTTTACTTCACTTCGCAGACAGTAAGAATTCTGGTTTCCATTATCCTCAAGATGTTTACGTATTTGCTCAATCCTCATGTATGTAACTAATTTCCTGACCACACAGGCCACCTCCTCAGCTTTAGTGCCACTAGTCAAGGGGTCCCTCTTCTCTTTCCCTACATCCCCATGATAGAAAACATTAGCTTATAAAGCTTGCCAGATGTGAGAATTTCTCTTAACACCTCAGCAGGGATATAGAGAAGGGTTGTTCATAACACGATTGAGGCTGGCTGGGGGAACATGTGAGGCAGAAAGAAGACGAAGAGGGTAAAGAAAGAACATAGTTGAAATGATTACTCAGAAAGGTTACCACTTGCTATGTGGAGAAAAGTAAAGGGTTTGAAAAATTCGGTTGGAACATGCGGATTTAAGTACTTGTTTCTATGTACAGTTTTATTGATAATTTTGGCAATTTTAATGTTTTTTCTTAAAAAATGCCATGTTATTTCTGATCACTGGCTTATTGTTTCCCTGCATTTTATTATTTGCAGTTGTTATATATGTGGTAGTACATATTTAGATCATTTCTTCTGCCTGTCCTGTTTTTTTGTTTGATATCTGGCTTTTCATTCAGCTGCTGCTTACCTGCCTTCATAAGGTGTTATCAATAAAATCATCCTAACTTTCATTGTTTAGAGAAGGTTACATTTTATCTGGGACTTTGGCCATCTTATTTTGCCAGTTAAGGTTGCTGCTGGGTCATTGGTGAAATGAACCATAATATTAATCTTAGTTTCAATTTTCAAATATGTATATATATCTTCACGTTTGTTATTTCCCTGTGATAACAAACGTGAAGATATATATATATTTAATGATGGGCTTGTCTGGGACTATCTTTTGTCTGACTCTTAAAGGAACATTCTGAATTTTATTCTCTTCTATTATTCAATATGACGCTGGATAGTGGTCTTCTGGGCAATTAAAATTTGATTATCAGTATAATCCATAGTTATAAATGTAATTACACTTGAAAGTTAAAATTGCATAAAGCTGCAGTTTTAAAGTTAAGTATAGATTTATAAACTCATTTTTTGTTTCATAAAATGAGTTAATATAGGTTACCAACTTAAAAACATAATCTTACAGTTGAAGAGATTTTAAAGGACAAGTAGTCCCACCTCCCACCCAAGAACATATATTCCTTCATAGTATCCTCTAGCAGTTAGCATTCACTCATGAAGCATCTTATTTTTCTGTCAAGTTGTTTTTACTTCTGGTTACTTTTGCTCTGTTATCTGGGGATTCACTGGCTATCCTTGAATCCAGTCATCAAGATGGCAGTGTGAGATTTGCTATATTCTCACAAACTAGAAGCTTGAGACATAGGTGGAGGTGAAGCCTGAAAAGAGACTCTAGCCGTTGTTTTGCTGATGAGAGATACTCGCCAAAGTGTAGAAGTAAAAAGCTACAGCTCCCCATTTATAGCTCTTAGGTTGGTGATCCAAAGAGCTGTTGAAGCTGAGCATGTTCTGGTGGAGCCTAAGAATGGAAGAGGGTCAGTTTTAGTTGGCTTTTCTTTGTCATGTTTTTATTCCACGTGTACTACAGGCCTTTCACTGTGGTAGGTCTGGAGATAGAAAAAAAGAATAAGATAATTGTCTTAAAAAGGCTGTCTGGTGAGGTAGAATGATTTTCCCCCGTGGAAACTTTAGAGTGGTCTTAGTATTTCCTTAGTGTGTTCAAAAGCAGAAGTATCTATCTTTTTTTATATAGATAGTATTTAACTTAAATATTAAGCCAGGTACTTAAATCATTTATCTGTATTACATAAAGACTTAGGAAAATATAAATTATTTTCTCAGCGTGATTAATTCCTTTTTTTCCCCGTAATATTTTATTCTGGAAGGATTTAGTAAGGAATAAAAACGTTAATATTTTTATTTTCTTTAGTTCAAGTACCTTTAAAGTTTTAAAGTTTAAAATATTTCACTATAATTATTTTCCAGAAATTGAAGTTCGAAATGAGAAAATATAGCTATATGTTAATTAAGAGTCAGAACTTTGGCATACATTTGACACTTAGCCAAAGAGTGGGTCCTTATGTGTATTAGAGTGTTTATAGTTTGGAATTTGTTTTTCCAGCTAGTAATATATTTTACTTAGGGTTAATTAGGATTCAGATATCCAGAGAACTCTGTTTAACTTTCTTGTTGAGATACTTTGATGACTTCATGCTAATGATGACCACAAATTAACATAAGATATGTAATACTGGAAGCTTTTTGGGGATGGTGACCATATTTTTTTCACCTTTAAATTCCTAGTGCCTGAAATATACAAGGAGTTCATAAAGATTTATTTCTGGTATTCTTGGAAGTATCTTGCAACAGAGTCTTCATTTAGTACTAAATATTTGTTTTTTTACTATTGGAAAATCATTAAGCCTATCAAATTTGAAAAGATTTCAGCCAATATCTATACTCAGCTACATATTTGAGGGGGGAGACCCTTTGTAATTAGCCAGAGTTCTTTGTGCAGCACTCAGAGGAGAGCTGTGCTGTAGCCACTTCATCTCCCTGGACTCCCAGTTCCATCTCCTCATCTTGGAGTGACTGCTACTGGTTGGACTCTGCATTCTTCCTCAGGCAGTTGTAGGGCTTACCTCATATGTTCTCCTTCTTGAGGATCATTATGCTATGGTACCTGATGTATAGTATCTAAAAATAATTTCATACATTTTTTTTCCAGTTTGTTAGTTTCAGGTGAAAAGGTAAATTTGGTCTCTGTCATTACATCTTGTCCAGAAATGGAAACTCTAGATTCATATATGTTATAATAATCGCTATTCTATAACTTATATAGTCGAGAAAATAAAAACTTTTTTAATGTGGACTTAAAAATATGATTACTTCCAAAACTAATAATCCATTCTTGTTTCCTTCTCTTTTTGGTTTTTCTCTTCTGGCCTTTTGACTTGATCTGGAATTCAATATTAAATTGAAATACAGTTGTATCCATTTATGTTTAGTTATGATTTATATGCTGCCCATACAAAAAACATTTGAGAAAGTGTACATATATAAATTTGGTAGAACCAGGTTGAAAATAAATGAAGAAATTGTGTTAATAAAAAGTAAGGAATAGAATGAGATGAAGCTTAAATTCAAGCTTTTTTTGTCTTGATGAATTTCCTAGCGACCTACCAGAAATATAACTTTGAGCTTCTTAAAAGCCAGAGCAGAGAGGCTGTCAGGGTACCCCTTTGCTTATTAGGAAGGATCATTAAAAATAGAAAGCTCTTACTGCCCTTGGGCCAAGTTTCTATGCCTCACCAAGGAAGTATTGCTATTAAACCTTGGTTTGTTATTTAATTAACTATTTTCAGTAAATAAATGGATAGCTTATCCCTTTCCACTTTGGAAAATTGCCTGTATTAAGATTATATTCATCTTATATTGTGATTTCTTAATTCTTTTTACGCTTATCTGCATTTGACATAGTTGCTTCATGAAAATTAAAATTATATGAACTGACAGAATAATGAAAGATTTATATTTGTTCATTTAACAATTTTTCTGAGAGAACTTAAATGTTTAAAAATATTTTTATTTGGAAATAACTTAAAATTTTAAAAAATAGTTATTTTGGAAATATCAAAATTACAGAAGACTTACAAAAATAAAATAGTACAAAGAACACTCCTTAACCTGATTATCTTTTTTTTAAGTTTCTTTTTAATTGTAGTTGACATACAATATTATGTTAGTTTTAGGTGTACAACATAGTAATTCAACATTTACATACCTTACAAAGTGATCACCATAAATCTAGTAACCATCTGTCAACATAAATAGTTATCACGATATTATCGACTATATTCCTTATGCTGTACACCCTTGTGACATATAACTGGAAATTCATACTTCTTAATCCCCTTTCCCTTTTCTGCCCATCCTGTCCCACCAACCATCAATTTGTTCTCTGTATCTGTGAGTTTGTTTCTGTTTTGTTTTGTTTATTCATTTCTTTTGTATTTTAGATTTTATGTACAAGTGAAATCTTACAGTATTTGTTTTTCTCTGACTTATTTCATTTAGCATAATGCTCTCTAGATCCATCCATGTTATCGCAATTGCAAGATTTCATTCTTTTTTATTGTTGAGTAGTATTCCATTGTCTGTGCGTTTGTGTGTGTGTGCGCGCACGCGCACGTGCACACACACACACACACACACACTCACAGCCCACATCTTTATCCATTCATCTGTCAGTGGACATCTGTGTTGCTTTCATATCTTGGCTGTTAAAAACAATGCCACAATGAACATAGGGGTGCATATATCTTTTTGAATTATTGTTTTTGTTTTCTTCCAGTAAGTGTCCAGAAGTCCAGAAGTGGAATTGTTGGGTCATAATGGTAGTTCTGTTTCTACTTTTTGAGGAAGCGCCTTTCTGTTTTCCAGATGGTTGCACTAGTTTATAATCCTACTAGTAGTGGATGAGAATTTCATTTTCTCCACAGCCTCGCCAGCACTTATTTGTTATCTCTTACCATGATTACCTTAACATTGCTTTTTCCGTTGTTCTTTCTGTATTTATGTGTGTTGTTTATACTCATATGCAAACAAAATTTTTAAACTTACTTAAGGGTAAGTTATATATATTATAACCCTTTACCCCGAAATACAGTGTATATTTCCTAGTCAGTTACATGTTCAGATTATAGTAATCAATTGCAGTAAATTCAACATTGTTCCTATATTTTTACCTAATCTGTTGTGTCAGTTTTGTCAGTTGACACAATAATGTACTTTGTAGCATTTTCTCTTCTCTGGTACAGGATCCAGTCTAGAGAGAGGTATTTCATTTAGCTGTTATATCCCTCTATTCTCCTTAAACCTGGAATGTTTCCATAGTCTTTGTCTTTTATGACATTGACATCCCCTGATCTCTTTTTTAAAAAACCTTTTCATTTTGTTTTAGTGTGAAGTTTCCTCATTATTGGGTTCAGGTTATTCATCCTAGGCCTGGATTCTGTGTAAGTGATGATGTATTCCTTTCAGTGTACCACATCTGTAGGATGTTAATTATGATCACCCAATCAAGGGGTTGTGTGTTCCTCTATTGTAGAATTCTTTTTTTCCCCTCACAACTAAAAAGCAATCTTTAAAGAGATTGTATAAGACTATTCAAATACCCTATTCATTAGAATATACTTAGATTTACTATATACATATCCTGATCTAGTATTTACTATGCTGGTGCAAAATAATCAGTTTCTATCTCTCATACTCCCTCCATGTTCACTAGTCAGTTCTCAGCACTGCTATAATCATGAGCCCGTCCTTCTCCCCATATACTTATTTTTCTTTTATCAGTATGGATGCATACATTCTTGGGTTTTTTTTTTTTTTTTAGGTTCATAATTAATTACTTATTTTGAGCTTAAATTTGTCTCGATTTGGTTAATGAAGCCTCTTCAAGCTGGCCTTTTTTTCCCGTGACATGCCATCAATCTCTATGAGTACTTCTTTACTTTCTGGCATAACAATGCTCTAGGTTCATCTTGTAGTTTCTCTGCTCCAGCCCTGGAATCAGGCCCATTCTCTGAGGAGTCTGTGTTCCATTTAGTAGGATATGGTGTTAAGGAGACCAAGATCTGGGCTCTAGATGAGCTCATTGCTTCTTGGCCAATTTAGCAGATAGCGATGGGAAACGTGCATGTATATGCACATACGTTAACATTACATTGTCTGTTCCACTTCAGTACATACAGTTAAGGTGTTCAAGATTTGTTTGCAGCCCTGCCCCCACTTTACCCTGCCCCCGACTGAGGATATAATCAATTAGTGTGTTCATAAGTTACTTAGATTAGTTCTGTCTGCCTTGCTTCTTCGTTTGTTTTTCTGCCTTCTCTTTAGTATATTACTCATTTGAATTAGAAGTAGCTTTAATTCGTTCTGGTTTGCTTTCAGTTTTAGGTTTTTTTCCCTTCTAATCTTACTGATTTAATTTTTGAGTATGTACAACATTAACCTATTTCCAAAAGTCAAAACTATACAAAAAGGTTAGTTTAATGAAGAGTCACTTCATTGAGATATATTCTAGCCCATCTCTTACCCCTTGTAGGAAATCAGCTTCATAATTTTCTGCTTTATTCTTTCTGCTTCTTTTTATAAAAAAATACAATTAAAAAAAATTTTCTCTCATTCTTATATAAAAGGTAGTATCTATAGGCGCTCTTTTGCACTTTGCTTTTTTTATTTAGTAATAACTCTTGGAAGTCACTCTTTGGGATTATAGAGATCTTTCTTAGAATATAGAGTTTTTTTAAGTTGGCTTTAGATTATATTTTTTCTTTAGTATTTTGTTTCTCCATATTGTTTGTCCTTTAAATCGTTTTGCTTAAAGGTTATATGTGTATAGGTTATCTACAGTAAGTCCTCACTAATGTCATTGATAGATTCTTCAAGTGAAACAATGCATAACGAAACCAGTTTTACCATAGGTTAATTGATATAAACCAGAATTAAGTTTCTTTGGCATTTCATCAGTGTAATAATGAAATGACATTATTCAAGGATCTGCTGTATACATACCCATTGTTGGCAAAATTTTGTATATTTAGTACATCCCTATTATTTGGTCCTAATTTTAGTTAAGATTGTTCAGAACTTGGCTTATGATTTGGTTCAGCTGCTGTAAAAGAAATCCCAAATTGGTTTTTAAATAGGTAGCTTATTTTTCTCTGGTTTACCAATCCTTAGGTTGCTATATTGTCAGGAACTAGCTTGCTCTGTGATGGTGGTCTTCCATTTCTAAAGTATTGAAATACATGGAAGGAATGGGAAGGAAAGACAATGAACCTTACTAGAGTTCATTCTCATGCTACTTCAAGGTTATTACCTTGATATCTTTTGATGTGAAAATGGCTTGCTTTTATAAAGCTTTCTCTACCAGTTATACTTTGAAGTGATACAAGCAACTGAGTAATGGGATTTATTGTTCTTTATGTAGATAGGAGTTGATAGTTTCCTCATAAAAATAGCATCTGTATCTTTAAAAGTTTTATCTGTAGAGCTTAATCGAATCAGGCAGAAAAAAGATTTTCAGCTCTATTCTCTTGCACCCGTGGATTATAGTTTCTTCATAGTGCTCTGTATTAACATTGTAAATGTCTGGTTCTTAGCAGTTCAGACATACTGGGTTTTAGTTTAGGAATATTTGCTGTTTTCCCTCAAATAATTTAATCCTGTAAATATTTAACACATTATAAAAATTTAAGTTTTTTGGTCCTAGTTTAGAACAATTTGAGATTATATGATTATGCTTAACAGTTCTAAAGAGCTAAATTATCCTAATTTTAAAAAAACTTTCTTCCTTAAGCTCTCTTAATTTCTAATACCCATCTTTAAAAACCATCCTTAACAATTTTTTAAAAAGGCAAATCCAGATTAATTTTTCCCTTTTAAATTGCCACTGAAGCACCCCCCCCACACACACACGTACGCACTGCAGCCCTTTGTTTCCCCAGAACTAATTTAGTTGTAGAGCATACTGATTGAATTACTGGCGAGTATATGATTCTGTGTTCATATTTTTGTGTGAGTAAGGCTGGATGTATTCTAATCAGCCTACAGTATTTGTCTTCATTTAGTACATAGTCTTCTTTGAAACTTAAATAAATTTGATAATATCATTTTAAAAATTCATATGACTTAAAAGCAGTTATTCCAGCAGTTATTGGAGTTTTTTTTTCCCTTTTGGAAACCAGCTCAGTGAAGAATAGCGTAATGCTGTTGTTTCTGCTTAGCTTTTCATGAAAGAATCTTTTTTTCTCTGCTTTATAATTATGATTTAACAAGCCAATCTGTTAACCACAGCCTTGATCTTACAATTGTAAAAACTGATTTTTATCCATTATTTTCAGAAACTGGATTCTGTCCCATGAATAAATGCTCCATTGGTCTGTCATTGGCATATTTTTTGCTTAACTGTAACAGAGAGAGAGGTTCTCCTTGTTTGTTGTGCCCTGGATAATTGAATAGTAAAGAATAGTTATGTTTAAGATAACTAGGACTGAAATATGCTAAAATGATACAAATCTTTAGAACATTAGAGTATTCTTAAAGAGCTTTCTAGTTATTCTAAATATTTTCATTAGACTGCAGAACATACAATTCACAAATATTTTGACAATAGAAAAGATATCTGGTTAATATGATGTGTCTGCTTTTTAAACCAGAATAAAATTAACAAGATTAAAGATAAGCCTGGTGGCGCAATCAGAATGACGCAGTTGAAACTTAGCTAGATTGTTAAATGGTAAGGCTTATCTTCATTTTTCACGAAAAGTTGATTGCTATATGGTATTTTTGCAAATACTATATACACTGTCACTTTCACTGAGTGACATTAACATGTGACAGTAGTGCTGTGTGGTTTCCATGTAAAATTCACTTAGGCGCATATAGATTGTCATACCATTTTGGAATGATATAAAGAGCTCAGTCAATCACTGTCATAAGCCTGTGTGCTCCCTCCCCCCAACATCCAGATTTTTTTTTATTTTAGTAATTTTTAGATAGTAAGATGTATCTTTATTTCCTTCCCCTCTCTATAATAAACCCTGTATTAACCATGTAAAACTTTCAAATATTAGTCAAGGAGAGAAGTTCTAATTAGACCTACTTTCTTATAGATTATTTATTAGCATTAAAATGGTAAAACATCATCAAAAACTTTAGTGTTGCTAAATCGCCTAAATTGGAAAGTTCATTGAATAACCTTTTAATGTAACAGTTATTCTGTGTACTGTTTTCAAGGGCATTTTGAATATTTTCATTATGGTAAACATGAGTTTACTCTCAGGAAATTTTTAAGTGTACAGTGCAGTATTGTTAGCTTAATCAGTGTTGTACAGCAGATCTCTAGAACTTTTTCATCTTGCATGACTGAAACTCTGTACCCACTGAACAGCAACTCCCTATTTTCCCCTCCCTCCAGCCCTTAGCAACCACCATTCTTTCTGTTTTTTTGAGTTTGATTACTTTAGATATTTCATGTAAGTGAAATTATGCAGTATTAGTCCTTGTGACTGGCTTATTTAGCATAATATCCTAAGTGTTCATGTTGTAGTATATGATAGGATTTCTTTTTATTTTATGGATGAATTTTATGTGGATGTATCTCATATCATTCATTCATTTGTTTGATAGACAGGTTGTTTACACTTCTTGGCTCTTGTGATAAATGCTGTAGTGAACACTGGAGTGCAAATACTTCTTGGAGATCCTGATTTCAGTTCTTTTTGATTAATACCCCAAAATGGGAATGTAAGATCATATGGTAGTTCTGTTTTCAATTTTTTGGGGAACCTTTATGCTGTATTTCATAGTGGCTGCACCATTTAAACTCCCACAAACAGTGCTCAAGGAACCAGTTCCAATTTCTCTGCATCTTTGCCAACACTTATTTTTTTCTTTTCTTTTGGTAATGGCCACCCTAATGGCTGTGAGGTGATTACCTTGCTGTGATTTTGATTTGCATTTCTCTTAATGATTAGGGATCTTCATCATATTTTCATATATCTTTTGGTTTTTTGCATGTCTTCTTTGGAGAAATTTCTGTTCAAGTCCTTTGCCCATTTCTTAATGTTTTTGTTTTTTTCTATTAAATTGTAGGAGTTCCTTTTATAGTTGACCCTTGAACAACATGGGGGTTAGGGGTGCTAACATCACCCCCAGTCAAAAATCCATGTCTAACTCTTGACTCCCTCAAAAACTTAACTACAGTTGACCCTTTGCATGTGCAGATTCAGCCAACCCCAGATCGAAAACAGTATTTCAATCCACAGTTGGGAATTTGCAGGTGGGAATCTGAAAATACTGTTTTCAATCCACCATAGGTTGAATCCGCTGTTGGTCGATGTAGGTGCGAACTCGCAGATACGAAGGGCCAACTATATTTATTGAAAAAAAAAAAAAAAAAAAAACAGATATAAGTGGGCCTGTACAGTTCAAACCTGTGTTCAAGGGTCAGCTATATTTTGCATAGTAACCACTTATCAGTTTTATGGTCTGCAAATATTTTCTCCCATTTCATAGGTTGCCCTTCTACTTTGCTGTGCAGAATCCTTTTAATTTGATGTTATCCTGCTTGTCTGTGTTTGCTTCTGTTGCTTGTGTTTTTGGTGTCGTATCAAAGAAGTCATTGGCAAGACCAGTAGTTAGGTAGGTTTTTTCACATTTTCTCCAGGAGTTTTACAGTTTCAGGTGTTTTGTTTAAGTCTTTAGTCCATTTTGAGTTGCTTTTTGTGTAATCCAGTTTCCCAGTACCATTTGTTGAAGAGACTGTTCCCATTGTGTAGTCTTGGCATCCTCGGTGAAGATCATTTGACCATATATGTATGAAGTAATTTTTCTCCATTCTCTTCCATTGGTCTATATATCTGCTTTGCCAGTACCCTACTGTTTTGATTATGGTTCCTTTGTGGTATGTTTTGAAATCAGGAAATGTGAGTCCTTATGTTTTTTGTTATTTCTCAAGATTGCTTTGGCTATTTCAAGGTTGTTTTTGGTTTCATATGAATTTTAGGTTTGTTTTTTTTCTGTGTTAAAAATACCATTGGGATTTTGATAGGAATCTATCGAATCTTTAAGTCACTTTGGTTAAGTTTATTCCTAAGTATTTTATTCTTTTTGATGCTATGATAAATGGGATTTTCTTCATTTCCTTCTTTGGATTGCTTTTTGTTGTATAGAAATGCAACTAATTTTATATGTTGATTTTTTATTGTACAGTTTTACTCATTGCATTCTAAAAGTGTGTGTGCGTGAGAGATCTTCTGGGGTTTCTACATATAAGAGCATGTCATCTGAACTGAGAAAATTTTACTTTTCTGATTTCGTTTTCTTGCCTAATTGCTTTTGCTGGTGTGTTCAGTCCTATGTTGAATTGAAGCAGTCTTGTCTTGTTCTTGATCTTAGAGAAAAAGCTTTCAGTTTTTCATTGTTGAAGGTGTTAGCTGTGTTGTGGGCTTTTCATATATGACCTTTTAATATGTTGAGGTGATTTCCTTCTATTCCTAGTTTGTTGAGTGTCTTTATCATGGAAGGGTGTTGAATTTTGTCAGATGCTTTTTCTACACCAATTCAGATGATCATGTAATTTTTGTCCTGTTAATATGATGTATTACATTGATTGATTTTTGTGTTGATCCATCTTTGTATCCTAGAGATGAAGCCCACTTGATCCTTTTATTGTGCTGTTGATTTCAGTTTTCTAGTATTTTGTTGAGGATTTTTTGCATCTATATCCATCAGAGATATTGTTCAAGGACTTTTGAGATGAATTAGAACAGTATATCGTGGTCTGCCTTTTATAATAATGCTTGTTAACGGAGTGTTTGCATGTCATTTATTCCATTTGTTTATCACAGTCCCTCTGTTAAATGGGTAAACCATATAGTCCAGTTTTCTTATGAAGATGCTGGACTCAGTTGTGCATTATCATATCCTATTATCATTAGTATTATCAATAATAATACTTATATAGCTCATATTGTTTTAGGCACTCTTGTATTTTACATATATTTATTCAATCCTCACAACAACCCATTGCAATAGGTACTGTTATTAACCTGATTTTACAGATGAGAAAAATGTTGAGTAACAAGTAGTAGTAGAGCTTACCATTTATCTGGATTGTAATCCAGATGATTTAGTTCCTGAGTTTACTTTGTTAGCTGTTCATGTCGCTACTCACAGTTAACTAGAATCGTGTCAATTTAATTTAGAACCTTGAGCTGCCCTCCTATTTTGTTGCCTCTGGAACCAGATAATCTTTTTATTAACCCAAAGATTGTATATTTACCTGAAATCAATGCTTTTAAAAAGGAAGTATAAAGTGCTTGAACTTTGAGGCACCTCTTCTTTTGGCATTAGTTATCTTCCTGGATTTATGATTGTGCTTTGGATATTAGAAGTCACTTAAATGGGGGTAGGGGGTCTATAAAAGCTAGCAGGCTGATGTTTGAGTGTCTATGTGGTTGTGCCTCAAAAGGACTAATCAATTCATTGCATGATGCATAAATTATTTTAGATTACTAATTCATTATCACTTTATGCAAACATGTTTTATAAGAAAAATTGGCCTGTATACAGAATACAAATGACTTTCTACTTCAAGTTTCACAGTAGGATTTCTTTTAGCATTAAGATTTTCTTAACACATTTAATAAGTGAATCAATTTAAACTTTTATCTTTTAAAAACATTTTTTTGTGGAGTTTACACTGTTGTCTTGATGTCACAGTATGGTTATTATAAAGATAATATTTATATAAAAAGGTCATTTTGTATGATGCTTAATTCCAATTATGTTAGTTCACTGCAACTAGTAAGGGAAGGTGATTAATTTTTTGATGTAGAGTTTTGGCCAGTCTTGAAGTATGTTTCTCCATTTGTACATTTATTCTTTGTATGTAGTACTGAAAAAAAGATTATTACACTCATAAACAAACTCTAATGAGATTCAAACCATTTACTTGAAGGTTAAAAGACAAAACACTTTTAGGATGAGAAAATATTGTCAGTCTTTTTTTAATCAATCTCTTTTTTAAAGTGAGGATTTCTTTTATACAGATTGAATCTTATGGTTTTGATTATATAGGCTCACAGTTCTTTATTCTCAATTATGAAATTCCAAGTGTTAAACTAAAAGTGTTTTTCATTAAGTTTATAGTAAATTGATTTGCCAGCAAACTACCCTGAACCTGAGGTAGGGCAATATCCTTAGTGTGAATATATATACATTTTGCTGTAGAAATCATGGATGTTGTTATTTAGTACTGTTTTAGACTGCACTGTTTTGTAACACATAGCATATGTACCATATTTATCTTTATAAAATATGAAAACTTTTGAATAATGGCACTCACCTGGCCTCAACAGTTTCACTTAAATGAATATGGGCCTTTATCACATGTCATAAGCTGCCTGATTTCCTTTTTAGGAGAATATGGGGCATGAATCAGTAGCATGAGGAATAAAGAATATATTGAATTAACTATATTCATTAATAAGTTAGTACAAGCCTGGCAAGAGGTTGTTGCCCAGAGCACTGATTTTGTGGTGGAATACCGTAGTGATTCCCTGTCTGCATAGGCATGGGAGCATGGTGAGAATACAAGCCAGATACTTTCTATCCTGCTCTGTCTAGGATATCTATTTATGCATTTAAATTATCCATTTTATTTTATTAAATGAGATAATTTTATAAGGATACAAAGATGAAAACAGTTGATCCTTTTCTCATTTCTCTAGTCTCCTACAAAAGCTGTATATAATGCCAGACATTGGAACCATCCAGACTCAGAAGAACTACCTGGGCCACCAGTAGTAAAACCTCAGAGTGTCACAGTAAGTGAACTGTACTTTTTAATTTTGTATATTTAATTTGCTGTCTTCATAATTTGAATGTGACTTTCCCATTTAATGGTTTATTTTGGACTTCCTCATCAAAATTTAGTGGCTTTAGTTTAATTCATTGGACAAGTGAAAATTGTAGATAGGATTACAGGAATTCTGTTAGTAGATTACAAATAAAAGCCTTAAAAAATATTGGACCAGTTTTTACTTCTGACCCATGTTTTATGGAATTGTAGTATTTAGTATTTAAGGGAAAATTATTCCAAATTTGAAGTTTGTATTAGCTATTAAGATAAGAGCTGTATTATAAGTTACATCCCACATAGATTGCAAAGTGGTTTTGAGTTGTTAATTGGCTTTTTAGAGGAGAACTTTTTTCTGCATTCCAGTAGTACCTTTCAATTCAAAACACTTTCAAAAAAGATTCTTACCATATTTTTTCCCTCAGAATAACTGGTAGGCCCATACATTAATACTTCTAGATAAATGGTAACTCTTCAGTCATCTGGAGCTATCAAGAAGTGAGTTCTTTATAACAACAAAAAAGGTTAGAGATTAGAGATCTTTCTAAAATATATAGTTTCCTGTCTTTTTGAGTTGAATTTACTAAACTCCTTTTACTAGTATAAAATCTTCATTGTTCTTCATTGTTCTAATTAGTAATTATATATTGTGCTCTTATTGTGACTTTATTTCTACCTGTACTTAAATTTTTTTTTTCTTTGTTAAAGTTTTTCTGTCCCATCCCTAGCTTCTTATCAGTGCTATTTATGTATGTAATTGTGGTTCTTTATTCTTTCTAATGGTCCTGGATACAAATAACAAATTATGTGAAATGTAAGGTTAAAAAAAGAACAGAAGGGATTCCTGAGGGGTTCTTTTGTGAGTAAAACATAATAATCTTACTTGGTAGTGCATGGAATTTTAAAGTATCCCTTTTGACCTTTCAGAGAATTCTCCCATCTTTTTTCTTAAGCTAAATTTGCCAGGTAGAAGAGATGTTATATATAAAAAGCTACTAATTTAATACCTTTATTTTAATAGGTGAGGCTGTCTTCAAAGGAACCAAATCAAAAAGATGATGGAGTTTTTAAAGCTCCTGCACCACCTCCCAAAGTGATAAAAACTGTGACAATACCTACTCAGCCCTACCAAGATATAGTTACTGCACTAAAATGCAGAAAAGAAGACAAAGAAGTAAGCAGCCATATATTTTTATTGTACATGGATATTTTTGTATGTAACATTTAGCCTTTTAATGTCTTGAACACTGATATTCACAGTTTTGAGTCACAAACTTTTCTTGTCCTAGTATTACCAATGTTTTAAAATTTTTCTTTCAGTTGTCATCTAATAAACTATTTTATACACTTTTAAATAAAGTGTAGCAAGCCACTTTAACTAAATATACTAGTTCATAGTTATAAAAGAGGTGGACTGACTTTTTCTTGGCAGTTATATACCGTTGTTCAGCACGTGAAGCACTTCAATGATGTGGTGGAATTTGGTGAAAATCAAGAGTTCACTGATGACATCGAGTACTTGTTAAGTGGTTTAAAGAGCACTCAGCCTCTAAACACACGTTGCCTTAGGTAAGATCTCATTTTTACATCTGATAATTGTATGCATGCTGTATCATTAAAATTTACCAAGTGGTTAGAGCCAAGCATTTGTGATTTTGTTATCATTGGTGTAGTTTATAAAATAAATTAAAATGTGACTGATTTCTTATAAGGTCTTGATTCTACATGGACAAAGGAAAATTGGATGATCATAACCTTTTAGCAAAGTATAGGCTACAGTTTCCACATGCTCGAAAACATTATTCTAAAGAATCTTTTAAGTTCTTTTTTAGACCAGAATTTTAGACATGCAAGTGATAAATTTGATTAATTTAAGCATACTTTGTTTTGGATCATGTTTTGCATACTATAATGGAACGAATGTTTTGATTGTATTGAATTATCTAGTTAATTAGACTGTATCCAGTCAAACATTATTTATAATCTTCTTATAGTCTAATCTTCATATGTCATAAGCATTATGAAAAGTAGTTGAGACTTTGCTTTTAATGGTAGTAGTAATGTAAGAAATAAACTAAAGATGATCATTTGTTATTTATATATTCTAATACAGTATACCTAGTCACATATTAGGCATGAGTAAATTTTTAATAATTTGGTTTGCTCACATTTTTGATACTATGATCTGTATGGTGCTTTGATACACCCTACCCCCATTTGCTTGTTTGGTATTGTGCAAAGAAAAAACTAATGCACTTGCTATTTTCAGTCTCCCTAACCCAGTCTGTTTTCTTCTAGTGTTATTAGCTTGGCTACTAAATGTGCCATGCCCAGTTTTCGAATGCATCTGAGAGCACATGGAATGGTAGCAATGGTCTTTAAAACCTTGGATGATTCCCAGCACCATCAGGTATTTTTAAGTTTCTGGGATCAAGAAGCATTATTTAAAAATTCTAGTCTATTTGGCTATTGAAAAATATCTTTATTGGATATTCATATATATAAGTATTTCCTAATTATGGGTTGAGTTTGATTTGCTAAATATATAGAGCTTTATAACAGAAGTTTTTGCTTAATGAATCATTTAAGATTATTTTCTCAAGACATTTTTTTCTCTCATTAAAACAACATCATCACTTACCATAGCTAACATACCATACCATACTGGATATTTAATTCTGTAATCAGTAATTTCCTCTAATCAGAAAGTACTGAAAAAATCTTTTACTATTCTTTGATATCAGTTGCATGAAAAAAAGGTCTTGAATTATTTTTTTTAAGCATTTTGTGTGAATGTTGAATCTAGGACATAGCCCATTGTGAAAAGGGATTAATTCCTCATTTTCATTTTGGCTTTGATGCTTTCTGTCAAAAATATGTAATAAACGTCAGGTTTTACATTTCAGAGTTAGAAAAAATAATCATTACTAATCATTATCAATAATGGTATTTTGACATGGCTTGATTATATTTTTGTTCAGGGAAATTTTGTTCTAAATGCAGATTAGGTGACACATCTAATACCGAGTCTTCTGAAACAAAAAGCAAGGCATTTAACCTTGAGCGAGGATAACTCCATTACCAAGTTGTAGTATATACAGAACAATGAGGAAGAAGAGAATTATTAATTTGCTTTGTTATGCAGTCATGAGACAACCAGAGCATTATTAGTATGTGTTTTTGGGGCAGTGGATCTCCCAAGGTCTATACTGTGACATCTTAATCCATAAGTAATTTGCTGTGTAAGCATTTAATTAGTCACTTAGTCTGAAATTTCTCTACTTATGCGGATTCAAAGTTTAAATCTTTAGATACTAGTTAATTGTGTTTCTGTGCATTGAAATAAGTATAGTATATCTCATGTTGGAGTATCCCAAAATAGACCTTTTTGTTGTATTATTGCATTCCTAAACTCTATCACCTTCATTACTTATAGATTTCAGTACCTATTATAAACAGTACGGACTACCTGATTTGAATGATTTTGAGAACACATATTTTTATTTTTAATTACTTGGTTCATCCAGATCTGATTGGTTGATTGGTTTATTTTAAAGAAATGAGTCTAAATGTGTTTATTTGGGCATCTTAGTTTTATATATTAACACAAACTCAGCTGTGTTAATTTTATAGAAATAAGTAGCTAAGTTTCTGGTACAGATTTAAAACACATTGATTTTACAATGAAATTCAACTTTAATCATAAAGAATAAAGAGTGTGGCGTGTATTACAACATAGGATTAAATAGATAAGTAGGTATGTACTTAGATGACTGAAAAAAAATGTTTCATAAACTATTTAGCATGGAATGGTCAAAGAAATATGTACTTCCACTTATATTCTAGCTTTGAAGCATTCATGTAGGGAAGATCAATAGAAAGGAAAATTTTTATTTTATTTGTTAAATTATTTAATAATTAAACTATTTAATTATTTCACATTTCCTTAGGAAATTTTAAGTGGGGGGGGTCACTGAATACAACATTTTCAAGGTTTCTACCAGGGGAATAAATGTAAATAGTCTTATTTCTCAAAATTGATTACATTAACTTTTCTTTTTGGGTCTTTTGAAGAATCTGTCCCTTTGTACAGCCGCCCTCATGTACATATTGAGTAGAGATCGTTTGAACATGGATCTTGATAGAGCTAGCCTAGACTTAATGATCCGACTTCTAGAACTGGAACAAGATGCTTCTTCAGCTAAGCTACTGAATGAAAAAGACATGAACAAAATCAAGGAAAAAATTCGAAGGCTCTGTGAAACCGTACACAACAAGCATCTTGATCTAGAAAATATAACGGTGGGTTCCTTCCTTCCATTGTAAAATGAAAGCTACTTTCAGAAAGTTTAAAATTAGTTATAGCAAGTGTGTGACTTTAGACAAATTATTTAACCTCTTGGTTTACAATTTGGCAAATTCTTTTAAGGTTGAGTTCTGAGCGTAGTTCTCTTCCCTGCCTGAAGTTCCTAAACTAGTCCATCTCTATTTACTTTTTTGCCAGTAAATTTTTATTGTATTTTTGCCTGATCCTTTTCTCTTGATTTTTTTTTTTTTTAATATAGAAACTGGAAACTACATTTAGGTTTGACTATTAGGAATTTTGAATTCTTATTCTCTATGGGTTTCAGGAATAAAGATTCAGAGGTTTTGCAAGGGCCATTTTTAGTGAACGTTTACTTATTCCAGAGTTTCTGAGGGTGTCTTATTAACTACTTCAAAAGACCAAGACTCAGAAGGAAGATTCCAAGGCACCTGTCCTCCCTAGAGCAATGTCCCTCATAATTGGAGTCATGGCCAGTAGCTACCCTTATGCTCAACACATCTCTCCAAGTTTAAGATGACTATTGCTTTTGGTTGATTCCAGTTTTCTTTCCTCATTTTTACTTGTAGAATCAATATTGTCCTCTAGGGTTACTAGGTTGGTAGAAAATAACTGGCCTTGTCATTTTGAAAAAATGTTTGTTTATATAACCTTTCAGATATTTCCATTGTTTAAACTATATAAACATTGTTTTTTCTATTGTCTGCTAAACTGAAGACTGCAGCATTTTCCTCGGAAATTACAGAATGCTTTGTGCTAGCCAGATACGACTTAGGGATATTGTTGTAGGGTATAAATTTGGGGAAAGTGGGGGTTTAGGGGAAAAGCAAGTTAACATTAAAAGGTAAGGTACAGAATTGACATGTGTTCAGATGATAGATAAACGATCCCTTTACCTCACCAACCATTTTTACACTGCTGTTAAAATGTATTCACAATTTATATTTACTTTCAACATTTTTACAACACATACCAATTTTTTAATGATACAGAAGAATAAACTTGAATCTGTGGTTTTTATTTGTTGCATAATTGAATAAGTGGACCTTTATTTTTTGGTCTCCCATATTGTTCTACATTTAAATTATTTCTAGGCATTTTGGTATAAGGAATATATGGTGATAAACTTGTTCATTGATTTTTTTTCTCCATGGTTTATTCAATTTATTAGGATGGTAAATACCAGTATAATAACTTTCTTATATTGTGTTAAATAGTTTATTCACATGATTAAAGCCAGAACACAGTTGCTAATTTTAGGATGCCTCTTTTTTCCCCTCCTAACTTCAGCTATTCTCAATTATTTGTTTTTAATCTTAAGTAGACTTTGTTTTGTACAGTGACTATCTCCTGTACTGTTTTGTTTTATTAATTGCTTAATTTCTCCCTTGAAATAAATTGCTACTCCTTATGTGCCATGGAAAGATAATTTAAAATATTATAATGCTTTCAGCTATAATTCAAAGAACTGAGAGCTAACAGTTGTTGAGTACAGTATTCTGATTAATGGGTTTGGCTGTGCTTAACTCTTTGAGGACTATTCCAGTTTTCAGATAAAATGTTTGAATTATAGGCTGTTTAAAAATGCTAGCTTATAATATACTGAAAATAGCCTAAAATATCAAACAGTCCTTTTTGTGCTAGTAGAAACAAATAATAAAGTTCCTCTTTAGCATTAAAAACTTAAGAGCTTTTGCTGTATTCACATCAAATTACTATCCTCTTTCTTTCTAAATAAAGCCTCATTAGGTAGGCTTCAGCTTCACTACTGTGACTCACTAGCTAATATCCCTGAAACAGTCTCTTTAAATTACTCCTCCAGGGACTTAGAATGAGAATTGGGCATGATTGAGTCTGTCTTATAGTATTCTAGGTCTATAGTTGCTACTTTGGACATTAACATTAACCCTATTACAGATTAGACTAAAATATTCTAGATCTCTTTTAAATCTGTAATACTAAAATTTGCTGGTAAGATCTGTTTTTTGCATTTCTAAATATCTAATTTATATTCAGTTCCAAATAGGCCAGGAGGACCTAATATCAACTTGCATCTTTCAAAGGAAAGAAACTTTGAGAAGAAAATCAGGTTTTTTCAGCTTCGCTTATTAAGCATTTCTTTTGTTATGCTGTAGTTTCTTATTTCCACAGGAACCAGATTACTTTTTGTGTGGAAGGGGTAGTAGCTATATGCTTTTAAAAAGAAATAGAATAGAGAAGAAAAATAATAATTAAAGTCAAATAAAGAGACAGAGAAAACTTTAGTCTGGTTGTATCTGAGACTCTTACTTACTGTTCTGTGCTTCCTTTACTGATAGTCCTGAATCATTATTTATATATAGTTCTGTTATGGTGGCCACATGGTGTGCATCCAAGCTGATAACCCTACAGTATAAAATTTAAGCCTGGTGAATCTAGAACACTAAAAGTAACAAAGGATTTTTATTTGGAATAAATAAGTAAATATATGGAACAATAAGAAGAAGACAAGCATCCTTGCAGGAAAATAAGGAAAGAAGAATTGACAGAGGAAACATAGTTAACTAATAAATAACGTGAAAAAATGTTGACATTTACTATAGTTAAAAAAATATAAACCACAGCAATAAGATGCCATTTTTTACCCTTAGACAAAATTTTAAAGTGATAACTTGTGCTTTTGAGGATTCAGGACAACTGACAACCCTCACTTTGCTACTAGAACATTACTTGTTACATCCTTCGTGGTAAATTAATCCAACATATTGATTTACAGTTAAAGTACATGTACACTTAGAGTTAGCAATCCCACCCTTGAGCCTCTTTGCTGAAGAAATAACAATGCCGTTATAGATTTTATTGAACTGATAAATGATAGGCTACTTTTAGTAATAAGTTTTCTCCACGAAAACAAGCCAATGGTTAAAAACATTTTTTTCAACTTAGACTATTCTGATAAAAATTAAAATTAGTTTAGTTTTACTTATAAAAGCACTTAACTGTATTATGAAGAATTCTATGGACTGGTGGCATGCAGCTAACTTTTCTAAAGAAAAACAATCTCAGTGTTGTCTCAGAATTATTGCTGAGTCAGTATTCATTAATGGTACTTCTGATTTTTAGACTGGACATTTGGCTATGGAGACGTTACTGTCTCTTACTTCTAAACGAGCAGGAGATTGGTTTAAAGAAGAACTCCGGCTTTTGGGTGGTCTGGATCATATTGTAGATAAAGGTATGATATATATACATACACCATTTTTATATATTTAAAAGCTGAAAGAAAATATTTACATTCTTTAGAAAATAATTGCATCAGTTTGAAAAGATCTATTTTAGTAGCATCTTGTAAATCTCTATAACTTTTAAAGGAACTACAATAACACTTAGGGGAGTTATGGAAATAAAATAATTACAGTAAATTAGAATCTCAACAAACATCTCATGGTGTAAAACTTAGAATAAGTAATGTTCATATTTATAGCATGTGTAGAGATGGCTTTTAATGTTAGTTAAGCGGGGGTAGGTGCTGAGATGAAGAGACATGCTAATTTATACCCATTTCTTCTAGTGAAAGAATGTGTGGATCATCTAAGTAGAGATGAGGATGAAGAGAAACTAGTAGCCTCATTATGGGGAGCAGAGAGATGTTTACGAGTTTTAGAAAGTGTAAGTATAGATAACTATTGGGGAAAATTATTTAATCTTAATTGTGACTGCCAAATATATACCCCATGAGTTTCACTTTTTAAAATCCAAATTGAAATTATAATGCATTCTTTGAGCAACCAGTGTTAATGAACAAGTTAAATGAGCAGTGTAGTCTTCTAAGAATACATATAATGCTCTATATGAAACCTTGCATGTCATTTGTTTATATTGCCGAATGTTATTGTTCTTTATAATGGAATTCTGCTTAATTATATTAACTTGTTTGTGAAAAATGATAGTTAAATGCAGTCAGATTTTTGTTTTGTTTTTCAATTAATAAGGATTTTCTTGATTTAGCTATTTGAGTCAGATTGTTTATAATCACAACTTGTTATATCTGGCTTTGAAGAATGATACTAGGTATATTTCTTTTCTGGTTTTATGAAAACAACCTAGTTTAGTGTAGAATTTATGTTGTCAGTGAATTTCAGGATGCATAGGTTGTGTGTTGACCATATTGGATTAGCTCTTTGAAAGACCTATGAGAAAATAATCTAGTGTGAATTAAAAGTTCCTGGCATAGTTGAAATTGAAAATGTTAATTCTCTGATCTAGAATGCTTCAGGTACATTCGATAAACATATATATTTTCTTTATTCTAAATCCACTTAAGAACTTTAAAGTATTAATTTATAAGTTAGAAATTGCTCTTTTCTGACATTCAGAGTGCTTGGTGATTCATTACAGTGAATGAACGGCACAGAATACATGAATTATGAGTAAGCAATTATAACAGCAATATTTTAATTTTGTAATTAAGTAATAGCTCTATTATTTTAAATCTGGAGCATGTGAGTTGTTATCCACTTAAATGACAAAGGTTGAACCTACGTCTTTTAGAGCACCATAGTGTGTTGTATGTGAATGAATGAAAGTTATGGATTGCCACAATCACTTCATATTTTGTCCTTTTAGGTAACAGTGCATAATCCAGAGAATCAGAGCTACTTGATAGCATACAAAGATTCACAACTCATTGTTTCATCAGCTAAGTAAGTTTTCCTGAAATACCCAGTTTTTATTTAAAGCATTTGGATTTACTGTAAAGGAAATAAAATCATATTACCTTCCTCCATAAAATACTTCTGTTAAGTTCTGTGAACCAGATGCAGTATACTATAGTACAAAAGTTAGGAAAGATTCTAAAGCCAGCATGACTGTGGATCCCAGCTTTTTGACTTTAGCCCTATAACCTTGGGCAAGTCACTTGCTACAGGTTCTTCAGAGGGGGGTTAATAATTGTATCTCCTTACCCAAAGTTGTTACAATAAAAATAATTAATATACATGTTATTATATTTTAAGTTATGTATAGCTTAAAATGTGTATGTTAAGTAGTATATGTGTATATAAAATGTTTTTTGAAACTTTTAAAAAATGATTTTTAAATGTCTCTTGTATGTTGTATATATAATATGTATTATGAACAATATATGTTAAAGGAGTTTATATGTGTGTGTAAAGCCTGGAACAGTGCTTGGCATATAGTAAACAGTAAATATTAATCCTTATTTTTATTGTAGATGAACTTTACTGGCCTCTTCTGTCCTTTGTTTATGCTTGTTTTCCTCATTCCACACTTTCTCAGCCTAACTTTTACGACATTAGGTTAATGCTATCACCTCAGTGCAATAGCCTCTTTCTAATATCTCTATCCTCGTTCTTGATATCTCTTGTCCTCTAGCCTGTCCAATACAAGTGCCACAGGGGATTAACCTTCCTCAAATCTCTGCTCTGTAAAAATAATCCCAAACTCCAAATCTCTGTGGTTCTTTAGTGTTTTTGCATGTATAGAGTATAATATCAAAGGCTCATTATAACCTAAGTTTATCTGTTTTTTATTAACCTCTTATTTTGAAGAATTTCAAACATGAAAAAAAAAAGACAAAATAGTATGATAAACCCTGATATACACATCATTCAGCTTGAATAATTATCAGTCATGGCCAGTCTTGTTTTTCCATCTGTAATCTTATCCACTCCCACTTCTCTATACACACACACACACACACACACACACACACACACACACGTATGTGTGTGTGTGTGCGCGTGTATATACATATACATATATATTTATTTTTAAGTTTATTGGGGTAACATTTGTTAATACAATTATAATTTTCTGGTGTAAATTATAATTATATTATTTTGAAGCAAATTACAGATTTCTTATTTCTTTCCTAAATACTTAAGTACATCATCTCTAAAAGAGGACCCTTCAAAACTATAACCACAATACCCTTCATACCCTATAAATTACTAATTGCTTAATATTCTCGTATGTCCAGTCAGTATTCAATTTCTAGTCTCTAATTTCCAGTAGTCTCGTTTATAGACTTTTTTAATCTGTAAATTTCTCCTCCATCTTTTTTTGTCTTGTATTTTATAAATTTTGTATTACACTTAACACCCTTAAGGAATGTGTTCTAGTTTATTTATTTGTTTTATTATTCCTTAAAATTTATTTATTTAGGCGAGGCAACTCTTGGTTGACCTCACAGATTGCAAGGACCTTGTCGGTTTACAATCCCTTATTTTTTTATTTTTTATGCCTATAGCACCTGGTCTTCCTAGGTGGTCTCCCATCCAAGTACTAACCAGGCCCAACCCTGCTTAGCTTCTGAGAGCTGATGGGATCGGGCTCGTTCAGGGTGGCATGGCCATAGACTTGTTATAGCTTTTTTAAAAGTATGTTTTACTCTCCCTTATAAGAGAGTATTCTTTTAAGTTAAATCTGTTATTTTTTTAAATGTTTCCTGTATACTTCATGACTCCTGACAAATGCCTTCTAAAAGGAGGTATTTAATATGACTGGTTTTAGCTCTTCCATTGTAGTTAGGAACTTTGCAACAAAAGTCTTAGAAGTGTAGCTATAGAAGTCAGAATTGGATGTTGGTGAAAGCTCACTCATCTGTTTTTTTTTTTTTAACCTTTTCTATGGAACCCTTATAAATATAGGGATAGCATATAGAAAAATTAAATAATATACTTCTGTCGTTCACCCACCTCCCACCCCAAACTACGGATGTAGCTCAGGACTACTTAAGACAGTTAACAGGAACAGCATAGTAGTTCTGGCTAACATCCTCAAACACCTAAACAAATTATTTTAGATTAGATGTGAGGAACACCCTCCTAACCAGAGTGTTTGTTTTTAGGAGCAGCCTGGGGGCGGGGGGAGGGGGAGATATGGTAGTTTTCTTTAAGCATTTTGTGTGGCATATAGTACATGAAGAATCAACTGACAGAGTCAGTTTACATATCTCATAGACTTTTTTTAATGGACTTGGTGATTTAAGAAGAGTCTTTAGAAATACTAGACCTGCTTAAGCATACATTTCCTTGGTATTTTGGGTAGCATCTTGAGAACCCTTGGGTGCAGCTGGTACCTTATCTATCTTTCAGGAAACATGTCAGTTAAATGACCTCATCATTTGCTCTTTAATTTGCTGTAATGTTGATGAAGTATTTAATACTCATCAAGGATATTTATTGTGCAGTATTAATAAAAATATTAACTACCTGCTTAAGATTATGCATTTGGAATGAAAAACAATAAATGAAATTCAGGAATGTTCAGTGTTAGCTCTGAAAATTTTACTTTGGAGAGGGGTTGTACTAAGTCTCTTGGTTGGAGAGATTGGTAAAATGGAGGACAACTGTAGGATAAATATTTGTATTGAGTTAATAATTGTAACTTTTCCTAGAAAAATTTAAATTATCAAGTTTTCCCAAAATAAGACAAATTTTAGCAGCTAGTGTGATAATACTTGGTCTTGGTGCATGATTGAATAGTTAATACATTATAACTTTGGGAATAGGAAAGTAAACTAATTTCGCAGCATTATGACAGATTTAAAACAGTAAGGGCCAAGTAAGTAGAAATTCTAACTATTTTCGTTTAGCATAATAGTCTACATTTTGTTTTCTCTTAAGAGCATTACAACATTGTGAAGAATTGATTCAGCAGTATAATCGTGCTGAGAACAGTATATGCTTACCTGTCAGTAAGCCTCTGCCTCAGCAGAATGTAGCTAACCATGTGGGCAAAGCAGTGGAAGACTGCATGAGGGCCATCATTGGTGTGTTGCTCAATTTAACTAATGATAATGGTAAGTAATATATTCTACATAGTCTCATTGGAAGATTTTATATTACATGTAAAAACAAGTTAGTCGCTTTGTTTCTTCCTTTCTTGATGTTGTGAATTTTTAATTGCCATCATGCAATTCACTTATTCATAAATAGATTTAACTGCTTTTTAGGAGTTGATATTTTTAGAAGCAGCCTTGTAGCCTGTATTGGAAATATTACAGTCAACATTTCTAAATTCTAATACCTGTGTTAATAAATATTGGTTGTTGGTGTCATGATGAAGAATCAGTAACAATTTTCATTTTCTTTCTATTTCCTATTTTAGAGTGGGGCAGCACCAAAACAGGAGAACAAGATGGCTTGATTGGCACAGCAATGAACTGTGTGCTTCAGGTTCCAAAGTACCTACCTCAGGAGCAAAGATTTGACATTCGAGTGCTGGTGAGTCGAAGTGATGTTCAGAAATGAACATTTGACTTATTAAGATGATAAAAACTTCATCTTAGTTTTGGGGTTAGAACCATTTGTTCATCGTATTGTGTGTTTCAGTGGATTCCTTATGAACATACCTCTTATTGTACAAAAGACAGCCATGAGGGCCCTATGTAAAAATAAAAAATATAAGAATAGTGGTGATTTTAAAAAAGTAGTGAAGCCATTCTTTGGGGAGACCATTTTGTAGATGGTAGAACACTGATTAGATTTCTAGCTGCCAATAAGAGTTATATATAGTGTGTTCATTTGCTTTTAATTCTCACCTGTGGTAATATGCATGTTTTAATTTTTGTAGGGCTTAGGTCTACTGATAAATCTAGTAGAGTATAGTGCTCGGAATCGGCACTGTCTTGTCAACATGGAAACATCGTGTTCTTTTGATTCTTCCTTCTGTAGTGGAGAAGGAGATGATAATTTAAGGATAGCTGGACAAGTTCATGCCGTTCAGGCATTAGTGCAGGTAAGCAACAACTTAATACCTTCAGTTTATTGCCTCTGTTCAGTTTCCTTATCAGTTGTACCTTCTCACTTCCTCCCCTCCCCTGTCCTCATACCTTTGCCTCCCTTTCCCCACCCCTCTCTCAGTCTCATTCTATTTCCACTGTCACCACCAGTTCAGCGAGAGGTACACCGGGTTAGAATGAATACCTTTACTCTGCTGACTATCTTCAACCATTGCAGTCACTCCTTAGGCATTTAGTGAAAGCAAAAAAAAGACGTATTTGTTAATGAATCAAAAATATATTATTAATTAACAAATTAGTACTCAAGCTCTAGCCCGTCTAGTTTAAGTCCTCCAGCATTTTTTTACTGGTATATTCTTTGCCCACAGCAGTGTGTACCAAAATATTAGGCCATACTTTTCAATGTCTGTGGAGTAATTTCCTATCTTAGGAATTGTGTAAGAATATGTATATTTAAAATTGATGCCTCCAACTCAACCCAACCCAGTCATTAAACACACACTCCCTCCTCCCTTCCATTTATACTTCCCCCAAAAAACTGTCAGTTCTTGTTATTTTATAATGTTGGGCATTACAAATTTACTTTTTGCCAGTTTCATAGGTTCCTAGCTACCTTTATCATTTCCTTAAATGACAGTTTGCATATGTTCAGAAGTGATAATGAACCATTCTTTTCAATGTTTCCAAAGCCTTTGCTAACCTGTTAATCCTTTTAGCCTTTTTGAAACTAATAATGCTTGAACTTGTGTCTTCAAAAAGTAATCCACAACAACTTTGACCTTTTCCTGAATCATAATTACGAGCCCATCAATCTTGTTTCAGACATTATCTCAAGACTTCTTTATACTCTTAAAAATTATTGGGGACTCCAAAGAATTTTGGTTTATGTATGTTCTATCTTTCCATATTTACCAAATTAGAAATCAAAACTGAGAAAATTATGAAACCCAGGCACTTATTCCATTAGCCATGAGAGCAATAATATCAAATGGCATGTAGATTCTAGAAAATTCTACTGCACAATCATGAAAGAATGAAAGAAGTCAGTTGACCTCTTCATATTATGAATGCAATTTTGACCTCACAGGTGCCCTGAAATGAACTTGGGAGACTCCTGGGGACCTTAGAACCAATTTTAAGAAGTACTGCTTTATATAAAACTTACATTTTATTTTTTAAGGATATTAAATTTTATATAACCCTGTTCTGTATACTAAGCAATTCTTTGACATCTACTTAGCATTTGATTTTCATGTAGTTGTCTCTGGTAACTTGTTGTTTTTCCCTAATCATATCAGTATATTAAATGCTTTCTGTATGTTGAGCACTGTACCAACACAGAGAAGATAAAATAAGTGAAGACAAGGAATTTAGTGTATTCATTTTTGACTTAGAGTTTTTATTGAGTACTTCTATTAACAATTGTACTTACATAGTTTATAATACATTGTTTATAATATTAGTTGAGATCCAGTTCTAGGTCTTTCTCTGAGACCTTTCTTTCGCTTTTTACTTTTACTGGTTCTTATCTCTTTAAATTTCTTTTAAAGAAGCTGTGTTGCTTTTTACCAATATTATGTAGTTGTATTCGGTGTCCTTTTCTTTCAGTTAATATATCCAGTTTGCTTGGGTAAAAAAAAAATTTTTTTTAAATCAAGTTTGTGTTTTTTGTTTGAATTTCCTGTCCATATTTTCTAAATTAAAGTGTTAAGATTTTCATTTTTACAAACGGAATGCCTGTATCATTAAGTGTATCATTAACAGACACACTTAATTTACTTAATTAAATCCCAGCAACATTTATAACTTTGTTTTGGCCTTCAGTAGGATGCCAAGCAAGGATTATTAGAGCAGGGGCTTTTACTGGTACCTAAACTTTTTATCAGATAATATGCTTCCTAGAAGTTAGTGGTGTTTGAAAACAGAATTAACCTTATATTTGGGGACATACTTGTTGATCGATGATCTCTTTTTAATGATCTTCAAAAATAATTTTTATCAGCTATTCCTTGAGCGAGAGCGAGCTGCCCAGTTGGCAGAAAGTAAAACAGATGAGTTGATTAAAGATGCTCCCACTACACAGCATGATAAGAGTGGAGAGTGGCAAGAAACAAGTGGAGAAATACAGTGGGTATCAACTGAAAAGACTGATGGTACAGAAGAGAAACAGAAGAAGGAAGAGGATGATGAAGAACTTGACCTCAATAAAGGTACTTTACCTTGAGTGGTATATTCAAATTGAAAATAATGGCTTATTTTGTCTCCAGAATATAGCTTTAATTCCTGTTTTCTCATAATCTTTTATTTCATCTATTATTTTATGGCCTCTAGTGCAGTTTAGACAAGTTTTGCTATTTCATTGTTCCTAGGAGTTCTTCACTGGCTTCCTGGCAGTGAGGAATGCACATGAGCAGTGCAGGAAGGGTCTGCCTTTCTTTGTGGCCAGCCTTCCGTTATTTACCATAAAAAGAAGTGGCTGAACAATATGACTCCTAAAGGTTTTTACAGTTTTGAAAGTTCAAGATTCTTTATTGGCCTCACTTATAAACAGAGCTCTTATCATAAATTACAGTAATGGTTTTCAAATGGTATGTAGACGGTAGCAAACACAGTAAGGAATACACTGAAGGTAATGTCCTCAGTAATCAAACATTACTCTTGTCAGGAACTGTGATACTTAATTTACTGAAAAATAGCCATTTGTAACTTCATGCCACTCAAGTCATGAAATTTAAGAAATATGTTTAGCTTCACTTAGCTAGGAAGCAAAGCTAGGAAGCAAGCACCAGCAATATTTGATTCTGAGTCTAGTCTCTTTCTCTTATGCCCACTGCTCCCAAAATCTAATGTCATTAGTTCTGAAATAAGAAATCTGTTTCATTTTCTTATTTTATAAGTTTTGATGTTTTCTTTGGCATAATAGTTTTGGTTGCTTATAGCAGTCTTTTTTTTTTTTTTTTTTCTTGAAAAGGCTCTATTAAAGGGAAATGGGGCTCAGTCCTTGGCTGCTGCCATCCTCAGGGCTGCAAGGACATTGCTCTTCTCTTTCTCTTGGTGTGGATGTGTGTCCTCACCCTTTTCTTGGTGAACGTCAGGGACTTATCCTTAGAGACGTTGAGCAGCCCCATGGCTGCTCTGTAACAAGATAAATTCACCCTTTTAAATAGTTGAGTAGTTTTCAGTTTATTCACAAGGTTATGTAAACATCACCACTGTCTATCATCACCTCTAAAGAAACCCATACCCATGAGCAGCCAGCATCATCCCCTGTTTTCCCCTCCCCTAGCCACTGGAGACTACTAACCTACTTCTGTCTGTCTCTGGATTTGTCTATTCTGCACATTTCATATAAATTAAATAATAGAATATATAGTCCTTTGTGACTGGCTTCTTTGACTTAGCCTAATGTTTCCAGTGTTTGTTTATGGTATAGCATGTGTCACTACTTAATTCATTTTCATAGCCAAATAATATTCCATTGTACATACCTATCACGTTTCATTTATCTAATCAGTTGATGATCATTTGGGTTTGTGTCTGTCTTTGGTCATTATGAATAATCCTGCTGTGAATATTCATGTGTAAGTTTTTGTGTAAACATATTTGCAGTTCTCCTTCGTATGTACTCAAATGTAGGATATTGGATTATTTGTTAACTCTGTGTTTAATATTTTAAGGAACTGCCAAATTTGTTTTCCAGTTTCTCTGCATCTTTACAAACAGTTGTCTCTTATTTTAGCCAACCTAGTGGGTATGAAGGTATATGTCACTTGATTTTCGGTTCCCTAAAGAATAAATGGTGCTGAGCATCTTTTCACATGTTTAGTGGTCATTTACATATCTTCTTTGGAGAAATAGCTCTTCCAGTTCCCATATTTTAGATTAGGTTGTCTTTTTATTGTCATACAGATTTTTTTTATATATTCTAGATACCTAACCCTGATCAGGTACATGATTTGCAGGTATATTGTGAGGTTTGTCTTTTCACTTTCTTGATGGTGTCTTTTCAAACACAAGTTTTAAAGTTGATGCAGTCTTTTTTTTTTTTTTTGTCATTTGTGGTTTTTGTGTTGTATTTAAGAAACCATTTCCTAACCCAAGGTCACAAAGATTTAGTCTGTGTTTTCTTCTAAGAGTTTTATGGTTTTAGCTCTTATCTTAAGGTCCATCTTCCATTTGAATTATTTTTTGTTAATTTCTGTAAATACCCATTTTCCTGGCACCATTTATCAACGTTTAACAGTTTTGTAAAAAAGATAACTAAGGAAGGAATGGAGCAATTGGGGGGGATCGTTTTATGAACTATATAGATGTCTAACCAATGCACTATATTCTTGAAACTAACTTAAATAAATAAATTTTAAAAAAGAACTAAGTCGTTAGTTTCTTGGGTTTTTATTTTTTGATGTACTGTTAACAGTTTTTTGTTTAAATATTCTTAGCCCTTCAGCATGCTGGCAAACACATGGAGGACTGCATTGTGGCTTCATACACAGCGCTACTTCTCGGGTGTCTCTGCCAGGAGAGTCCAGTAAGTAATAGTTTGATGTTTTATGTGTTTTAAAAAGATTTCATTACGACAGCTTCATACCCTTATCTAACTAATGTATTCCTTTTTTTTCCCCCCTCATGTTAAAAACTTGATTATTCGGTGAACTCTAAAGGTCCATTCCAAAGTAAGAGCATATTAGGTTTAATGATAAAAGTTCTTGACTTAATGAGTGATGAATCAATTCACATGGCTTTGGTTGAAGAAAAAGAGAGCATATATAAAACCCGTGCTCAGCTGACTTAAGATGGGGAAGTTTAGCCTCAGTGATATATCAAGAACTCAGATAATTTGTCTTTAAACTCAGCCATCCTCTGTATGTTGTCTGTTCTTTGCTAGTTCCCCATATGGCCCCATTCTGGCTCTAGCTACTTGTCTCATCTAGTTAAATAATTTCCAGAAGAAGGTGGACTCTTCCTGTAAATCAATTTTTAAGAGCAATGTTTTTTTCCCCCTCCGATCCCTCCACACCCACTACTCATCTTGGCCAACACTGGCTCACATACTTCTGTTTGAAGTAATCACTGGCCAGGAAAATGGGGTTGCTATGTGAGATTTAGATCATCATGATTTAACTAAAAGAAGTATGAGTGTCTAGATAATTGAGCTGAGTTAGCACAGAAGTGGATGGTTTGGGCCTTTGGGACAGTCTGGTATAATTTGGGAGTCACAGGTTTTGTTTTGTTTTGTTTTTTAGGGGAAAGGTCTATTAGAAGAGCCAAATTTTAAAATTAAAGGGAGATTTTCTTCCTTAAGAGCAAGGGCATTCAGGAAGCAAGAGCAAAGGTCTGTTATAGAGTGGGAAAGTTAGCTTTTCTGAAGCCAAAGAATCGGAAGAAAAGAGCACAATTATGTGAAAGGCTTTATTAGGAGAGGCACTCATGCTGTGGCTCTATCCATCCACCTGCATGTCTTCTTCATTTTTGCTGTTGAATTTTCTGTATTGCTTTATTTATTTATTTATTTTTCTGTATTCAATTGTACTGTGTATTCTTCTGAATCTTCCTTGTCTGTCTCTTTCATCTTTATATTCTAGTCAGACTCTTATCTGATACTAGCCTGCTTCACTGTGGTCCTTGCTGGCACTACTGCTTTCAAGATCAAGAGCAAAGTTCTCATCATATGGCTCTGGAGGCCCTTTTGGGGAATTTTTATTCCCTTTCTGGGAATTTCTTCAGCTCAGCTCTTTTCCTCATTTCCTTAAAATCCAGAGATTAAGGGTAAATGAGAAATCTAGCAAAGGAAAGGAGGAAGAGGCAAGTCTTGAAAACAACCAAAAACAATGGGCATACAATTTAAATTTAAAGATTTTCGGGTATTCTATTTTGTGCACCCTAGTTTCAGTTATGTTCTTTCTTAAATAAGGTTCTTGGAATTAACTTGTTTTATTACCTTGTGCGGTTATCTCAGGGCATCTTTCCCATGTTAATAAATTTCTATTCGTTTATATCTTTCATCTTTAAAGAGATGATAAGGTCTCTATGTTGTGGGGAGTGTTGTGAATTCATTGAGCCCAGATGTCTTTGTTGCTTTAGGATCATTATGATTAACCCTAAAACACAAGGTGATACTGCAGAATGTGAAGGAAATTGGTTTGCCCTATGTCTATGTGGAAGAGACAACAAAGCAGGTGGTTGTATTTATAGTAAATGCTGCTTTATGGTGACAGGCATTATGCTTAGGAAGCCCAGAAGACTTGGTGTCATTTTTCATGTGGTGCATGAAGTAGTCAGTCTTCTCGCTGGCCTTCCTGCCCTTCCTGCTTTCTTGACTCTCCATTTCTGAAATCTTGCACACTTGTATGATAACTGACTTCTTTAAGAGCACATCTGATCAAATAACTTCTCTCTTACCAATTTTTTGTGGCCCACCATCATTTAGGAAATGATTTTGTTCACTGCTGCAGATTCCAAATTTAAAACTTAATCCAATTTCTAAATCAGTCATATCCCTTGGGTGCTTTCTAAATTTCCCAAATAGGCCATACAGTTTCACACCTTTTCTTTTTATACCTAGTGCGCTATTCCCACTAATGGACTATCATGCCTCTTCCCTAGAAATTGGTTAAAGACATTCTTAAATCCAGCTTTCCTTTAACTGTAGTTATCATAGCCATTATCCTTATATTTTCCACTTCAGTAGATTTTTTAAGCATTTTGTAAAATCTCAAGTGTTTTTAGCTACAAGATTTGTTTCTCAGTAGGAGTAAATTTGTACTCCAGCTCACAGCTGGGGACCTATGGTGGCTTTTGGTGGGGAGGTTCACTTGGAATGTGGGGGATTGATACTGCATACTTTTTAGCACATGGTTGTTTTAGCAGCATTTTTGTTAGATCTTTTCTGAAACTGTATTTGTACCATTATTTTGCCTTTTTATAATTTCAAAGGTACCTGATAGAAGAAAATAAAAAAAGGGAGAGTGGACTGGTAGCAAATTTCTTAAAAGGGAATAATTGTAGTCTCTCCTTCCCTGCCCACATCAACAAAAAATTAAGAAGTATGCCCACCCTGGCAATGTCCCCCAACATATTTTCATTTTCTTATAGGTGACCCTTTTTAGAAGAGCTTTTCCTTTCATTCTTTATGAATGTTACAAGCATTTTAAAAACACAACTGAAATAGAACAGTTTTTAAAGCAGGTCATATATTTTCCTTATAACAGATTGGTTTATACATAGTTTGGCTGCTTCTTGCTAACAATGAAGGGAAACATCTTAACCTCTCCTGGCTTGCCGACATTGTCCTTTTCATTGATGATCTAGAACATGGGTCCCCAACCCTTGATATCAATCCTTGGCCTGTTAGGAACCGGGCCGCACCAGCAGGAGGTGAGCAGCAATCTAGCAAGCGAAGTGTTATCTGTATTTGCAGCCACTGCTCAGTGCTAGCATCCACTGCCTCAGCTCCATCTCAGATTATCAGGCATTAGATTCTCATAGGTGCACTGGTCCCTGGTGCTAAAAAGGTTGGGGACCACTGCTAGATTACCTTTGGAAAGATCAAGTTAATTCTTAGTCTGCACAGTTAGTTGAATTCAGCTCTTGAACGTGAGGAATTTTCTTTAATCTTTTTCTTTTTATATAATTAAACATTCTGAAATATAACATTTTAAGTCTACACTCCTTCCCCTCTCCTAACACACACACACACACACACGCCCACTCATCCATCCATCCATTCATCCGTCCATCCATCCATCCATCCATATCCATGCCACTACCACCCTCCTCCAGCATATTTTGTTATTTCAGGCATTTTGGGGGGCATTTACAAAAATAAATCTGCACACATGTTTCTTGGTAGCCTTTGCCAGCTTTACCTTTTTTCTTTCTATGGATAGGATGGGGTAGGGAATGGGAACACACATGTGCAGGCAGACTTGAGGAGCGTGGAAAAGGAAATTGTGTATTAACCGAAGGAGTTTGAGGACTGTATAGAGGTTTGGAACAGGATGTGTGTCAAAACGAACAATGCAGTGGAAGGTGCAAGTTCATGTTTCCTGCCCCCTAACCAATATTTCTTTGTTACCTCAGATCAATGTCACCACTGTACGGGAATATCTCCCAGAAGGGGACTTTTCAATAATGACAGAGATGCTCAAAAAATTCCTGAGCTTTATGAATCTTACTGTAAGTAGTTTCACTTGTAGCTTCTGTGGTTTTAAATATACATATGATATATTAATGACAGTATAAATAAAAATAATGTGGCAATAGTGAGTGGAAGCAAAAAGGGATTCTCTCTTAATAATTGTACTCTATTTCTTTTAAGATAATTGTTAATTATTACGGCCAGATATATTGATAACTGTATTATCAAAACCATAATTTAATCTCAGTGTGTTTTGAGTCAGTGTTTAGGAAAGCTAAAAAAATTAAGCTTTGATATAATACTTTTTAAAATTGTAAAATATTAACTGTTACTTCCTTTCTACCTGCCCCGCCCTCCCCTTTTCAGTGTGCTGTTGGAACCACAGGCCAGAAATCTATCTCTAGAGTGATTGAATACTTGGAACATTGCTAGCTGCTTTACCTTTGCTTCAGGTGCTCAGCAATGCTGGAGCTATTCTTAGACAAAGAAAAGTAATGAAAGAAGTCCTTGAAGATACACCAAGAACATTCATCAGTATCATTCACGTTTGGATTTTTAAGGCCTCCTGATTTCTTCGTCATGCATTCTGCATTTGCTAAACGACAGTTACTACATCAATCTGCAACTATCAAAAATGAGGGAAAAGGTTCAGGCTGTTAATTCCATGCAGTATTTAAATACACTTACTTTGGCAGAGTTTATACTCTCCCCTTGTTCTCTTGCTTTATTCTGGGCAAGTTTTAAGGGGAAAATTTGTGCTGCTGTTAGTGCAACTGCTGTGTATGTTGAGCCACTGTTGTCATGCCAGCCAGGTGCAAAGGCAGCTTAGCTACTGAGGTATCGAATGTTCTGAGGACATTCTAGACAACAGCTTAGTTCCTTTTTCAGGCTCATTCGCTTTTGCTTTTTTGTTGAATGATTCCAATCGTAAATAAAGCTTTTAATAATTTTGTGAAATTTTTTGTTGTTGTTCCCTGAACTACTGTCTATATTTAAAATTAGATGGAATCCAAAGACACAAGGGATTAATAGCATATTTTTTTATTCTTGATTTGATTTGGGTTGTCAAACTATTTTTCACTTTTCAGACCATGACCATGTTCATTATGATACCATCATGAGTCATAGCTATAGACTTAAGAAAACAAATGACAGTTTGAGGGACTATTATATAAGACGATGTGCCCTGTTAAAGGATGAAGCAAAATAGACAAACCCAGGGTAGTTTATGTTTAATGCTAGGGGAGGCTCTTGAAACATTAAGTTTTAAGGGAGAACTCTCTAGATATATTTTCTAATGCTCAGTACAATAAATATAAGGAAGCTAAAACACCAATGTGGAATTCATGTTTCCAGATAACGTGTATATTCTCCTATAGAGTGACAGGATCAAATGCATAAACGCAAAGCCTTAAATTGCTGGTGTAGAAAAAGGTCTTTTTTTTCATTCAGATCCTTAGTTCATAGAGCAGTGTGTTGTTTGGAAAACAGTCATGGAACACACAAAACACATTTTATATATTTAATTTCACAACATTGCAGAATTTTTCTTGTGTTATTGTTCAGACCACTCGTTATACATTTTTTTTCTTTTAATTGATTGGGTCTGAATACAGGCTTTCCAGAGATCTATTTCATTAATACTTTTAAATAACTTTGTGGTAGTTATATCATGTTTCTTCATTGGATTTGTAAAACTTGAAGCCATAAAAATATTAGTTTGGTGTGTACTGGGGAAAATAGCTAAAAGTCTAATTTTTACTCATTTAGACTTTGTTATTTCCTTGTATAAAGTGACAAATCGGGGCTCTTGTATCAGTGCCAGCTGTAATGTTTTTTAATGCAGTGGCTGCCTTCTAATGTCTTCCTATTTTTGATAATGCAGATTGTTGGGAAATCTATAAGGAAGTAACTGGTTCCAGGCAAACTGTTTTCTTCTTCCTCTTACCCACCCCGACCCTACCCATCACCTTTTGAGAGCATAGTATGCCAGTGTAATTTGGGAAAGACAGGTTGTATTTGCCCTGAGCTTAGTGAACTCTTTTAAAACCATATCGATAAATGAAATCCATAAAATTGAATTAGATATATTTTGTTTAATTATTTTAAAATACATTGATATTTATTAATAATTGGATTTAGGAAAAGGAACAGATTTTTGGTAAAACTGACTTGTGGCAGGTGGTAAGAAATATTATAAAACATTTGAATGAGAACAATCAGGGCGAACTACATTTTTCTGTTACACTGGTAATCATTTGAGAATTGATTTACCTCAGTGTTTAACAGTTTTTGTTTTGTTATTTAAATATAATACTAATTGTCAAGCACTGATAGAGATGCAGATTTTGGGGGTGGTTGTGGGGGAGAAAACACCTCACCAACTGCAGTGCATTTGTGTGTTTTTAACCCTCAGAGAACTCTGCATTATAGGGTACTTGAGGCTGACTTACAAATTAAAGTTTTAGAGTAACCTTTTTTTCCATTGTAAATATTTCTGTAAATACTACCAATTGGAAATTAGAACAGTAGAGTACTTTTCTGAATCCAATCTTATTTTTATTTTATACAGTATTTCTCAGCTGTGATCTTTGGAGCAAAAGCCAACGGCAGGAAAAAAATAGTTTGTACCAGTTTCATGAAGTATGTCTTTGGGTTTTGTAAATAATTTTAACTCAAATAAAATTGCTACTTTCAATACACATGTTGTCTTTAACATAAGTCTATTTGAACTGTTGTGAAGGAAGAAGTCTCACGATACAGCCAACTACTGGGAAACACGAAGTTTCAAGTAATTTTCACATTTTAAACATACATAAAAATGTAACCAATTTTTGTTAAACGTGTGTACTTTTCCATGTTTTTAATTATACTTAAGAATGTCAACTCTCAGTAACTCAGGTTCATTAGGGATAGTGTTTTTCTGGTTATGTAGTTAGGCCCTCAGTGTGTTTACTAAGTTGCTTTAGTCTTGCCTCTCTGAATATGACCCAAAACTGTTTTGCTTTTGAGTTTTTACAGCTGTTTTCTAGATTTTTCAGTTTCTCCTTAGCTGTCAACCTTTAGGTTTCCTGGATTTACTTCAGGTGGATTCCTCAACCTCTTTTTCCGTCTCCTGGGAGTTCCATCTACTCTCCCCTTTTACATTAACACAATATAAAATAAACATTTAAAAGTGAAGGCTGTGGATACAGAAAGACTTAAATCACACACATGAATTTTGAATATTAGTGCTGATGGTTATTTTATTGACTGAGCAAATTTCTGAATTTGTACCCTCTTTACTCAAATAAAATGTCTTTACCTCAGGGTTGTGAAAATTAAGACAATGCAATGTGACGCATAGTGTTCCAAACTTAGATCTTGCTAAATGGTAGCTTTTACCAAACAATTCTGTTTTTACTCTGTTGGGAAATATAAATGTTCTAAACTTTAAACAGAATACTGTGACTATTTCAGACACTTCGAATAATTAATGCCTTTCATATTGCTGAGGACATTGAATTTGATTTACTTTAACAGCAAATCTCTAAAAGTGTTTCCAAAATTGGTATTGTTAATATCTTGGTAGTGACTAATAAAGCAGCGGGGAGATGGAACAAACTTCAGTGATCATTTAAACACAGCCCTTAGATTTTTTTCTTACATTAGAAGGAAGGACCAGAAGAGGTTTGTACGATTCACTGTCAGTTAATGGTCTTCTGATAGTGGATGTATAGATTTATAACTTTATGTAGAAAGTCTTTAAACTGAACAAAGAATTTGAAAAAAATACCTTTGAATGTTTTTGTCAAACCTCTATTTCCTTAGCATCTGTGTTTGCAGTTTGACTTTGTTATATTTTTCTTTTGCCTTTAGTATTGGAGAGATGGGTGAGCCTCATAGAAAATTATTTGAGCAGTATTTCCTTTTCTGCCTTATCAATAAGTTTAAGATTGATATTGAGTATATTTGAGTGGTAGAGTATTATTCCCTTTTAGATAAAAGGTAGATCATCAAACTAAAAAACTAAGAAACACACTAAATACAAATATGCAAACAGTTTGAAAGAAAGGGATGATCAAAGATACACCATGCAAACTAAAGTTGGAGTGACTTATCAGTAAGAAAATTATGTCTATGCACCTGGTAGGACTTTTAAGAATAAGAAAAACAAAGGGAGAGACAAATCACAATCATAATTTGATATTTTAATGCCCCTCAGGAATTGACAGGATGTATTTTTAAAAAGATCTGAATGACATCAACTACCTTGACGTAACATGGGACACTAACTACACTTAACAGTTTTTCAGATGCACATGAAAGTTTTACCATGATAAACCACATAATGGAGCATCAAACAAGTCTCAGTAAATTTAAGATGCTTTAAGCCTTGGCCACAGGAATTAGGAGTCAATACAGTATATTATCTAGAAAATCATTGAAAATTAAAAACATTTCTATATAACCTATGAATCAAAAAATCAAGGGAAATTAGTATTTAAGCTAAATGACAAGAAAATTCGTGAGATGCAGCTGAAGCAGTGCTTAGAGGAAAATTAGCTTTAAATGCTTTGGAAGAAAGCTTAAAATCAACTATCTGAATTTCTACTTGAAAAAGGAAAAGTTAGATGACAAAAATACATATTTTATCAAGCCAAAATTTGGTTCTTTGAAAAGTTAACACTTAGCAAGAACAATTAAAAAAGAGAAATTAGAAATTACCGATGTCAGGAATGAGATGAAATATCTATAGATTCTACAGACCTTTAAAAGAATAATATGAACCACTTAAGCCAGTAAGTTTTACAAGACCAAGAAGAAATAGGAAACATGATTCGCCCTGTGTCTATAAAAAGCAGTTTATAATTTGAAACCCCCCTAACAAAAGTCCTGTCCTAGAAAATCACTGATGTATTATTAAACATTTAAGAAAATATAAAATATATCAAATATCAATCAAATTGACTTACTAAGGAAGCAGAAAAGGGACTGCTCAAATAATTCTCTGTGAGGTTTACTGAAACATTCCCAATACTAAAGGCAGACAAACAAAACACTATAGACCAGTATTTCATGAATATAGATGTAACATCTAACAAAATATTAAAATTCATTATATATAAAAAGTATAGTAAATGGGGCTTATCAAAGTACAAGTTTGGTTTAACATTCAAAAATCAAGATAATAAACTTAACAACATAAAGGACAAATTACATAATCATCTCTTTACAGAAAATGTATTCGACAAAATGAAAAACCCATTCATGCTTTAAAAAATGCCAAACTGTCAGCAAACTAGAAATAAGAACTACCTTAATCAGATAAAGAGCATATATGAAAAGTGCAATTATCAATTTATAATATTTCTAAGCCAGAAAAGGCAGATGTCCAACATCAGCACTTTAAAGCAGAATTGACAGGCTGACCTAAAATTCACATGGAAATGCAAAGGACACTAAAGTAGTCAAAATAATCCTGAAGAATAACAAAGCTGGAGCATAGACACTATTGAACTTAAAGTTTCACTATAAAGGTACAGTAGTTAAAACGTAATGTTAGCATAAGGACAAAATAGATGTGCACAAAAAAGAGCCTAGAAGGAGAACTACACATACATGGTCAATTGACTTACTTGGCAGAAGCACCAAAGCAATTTAATGTAAAAAGGATTGTATTTTTAAGGAATGGTTCTGAAACAACTAGATATCTATTAAAAACAAAGTTTGACCTCTACTTCATGCCAACACAAAATTTAGTTCCAGATGGATCACAGATTGAAATGTGAAAGCTAAAACTATAAAGCTTTTAGAAGAAAGCATGAAAGAACATCTCCGTGAATTGGGGATTGGCAAGTTTTTAGATAAGATACAGAAAACAATAACCATTAAGGAAAAAACTGATTAGACAATCAAAGTCAACAACTTCTGTTTAACAAAGACACCATTAAGAAAATGAAAGGGAAAGCCCCAGACTGGGAGAAAATATTCACAAATTATATGCTTGACAAAGGACTTGTATCCAGATTACATAAGGAAATGCAACTCAATAATAAAAAGCAAACAATCCAATTTTAAAATGGGCAAAAATCTTGAATAAGTACTAAAAGGATAATATATGAATAACTAGTGAACACATGAAAAAATATTCAACATCATTAGTTATTATGGAAATGCAAATCTATAGTCAGTAGAACAGCTAGAACTAAAAGGATAATACTAAATATTGGCACAAATGAACAACTGGAACTTTGTCAAGGTTGTTGGGAATGTAAAATCATAACACCACTTTGGAAAAGTTTTAGTAATTCCTTGTAAAATTAAAGATACACCTGTTCTTCAACTCAGCATTTCTATTTTATCTAGGAGAAATTAAAACATTCAACAGAAGAACTTGTGAAAAAATATTCCTAGCCATTATATTAACAGCCAAATACTGGAAACAACCCAAATGTCCATCAACAGGCAATGGATAAACAAATTGTGATATATTTATGCAATAGCATACTACTTAGCAGTAAATAGGAATGAATTCTTTCAATGAACAAACGATGTAGATAAATCTTATATAATGCTGAGTGGAAGAAGCCAAATAAAAAGCAGATATGTAACATGAATCAATTGATACAAAACTGTAGAACAGGCAAAATTAGTCAAAGGTGGAAAATATTCTCAGCAGCAGTTCATTTAAAAGACAATAACAAAAAGTTGAAAAATTCTATATGTTTAGAAATTTTAAAACATACCTCTTGATAACTCACAGGTTAAAGAAATTATAATGGAAACTTTTTTAAGACTTAGAACTAAATGAATAACAAAACTAAAATGTATCAAAAGTCATGGGATTCAACATAACAGTACCTAAGGAGAAATGTTTAACCTTAAATATTTATATTTAAAAAACAGAATGGCTAAAAATTCTATAATACAAACTCTCCATTTTAAAGATGGAACAAGAGCTATAGAATAAACCTTGGTGAGTTGAAGGAAGGTAACAAAACTTTTAAAATAATTTGGCCAAAAATTGATTCTTCGAAAAGGGTAACCTAGCTTTAGGGACACTGACCAAAAAGAAAGACATAAAGTACAAATTTTAAAATTAAATATAAAAATATATAAGTACAGAGACAGATTAAAAAGACATTAACTGAATATTCTGAATATATGCTAATGAATTTGATAACCTAAATGAAGTACATTACTGGAAAAATAAAGTGAACAAAAACACAAAAAGAAATGGAAAGCCAAAGAGTTTTATAACTTCTAAAGAAACTGAATCAGCATTGAAAAATATTTCATAACAAAGTTTATGGTTTTGAAAGTTATTTCCACTATTTCAAGAAAACAATTCCAATCTTATACAAATTCTTATGGAGCATTGATAAAGAGGGAATTCATCCTAAATACTCAATGAAGTCTACATAACATGGACAAGGACAATAAAGAAAGGGAAAATTACAGGGTTATCTCACCCATAAACACAGACACTAAATCCCTTTAAAATATGTTAGCAAATTGAGTTTAACAGTTTATATATAGAAAGATAATATAACATGTCCAAGTTGGATTTATCTCAGAAATGCAATGGTAAATTAACATTAGAAAAGTCAGTAACTAACTCACTACCCATTAACAACGGGGGAAAAAAACCATGGGATATTCTCAGTGGGTGCATAAAAAGCATTTAATTCAAACAATGTTGAAAGATAAATATTCAAAATAAAATAAATCAAAATACTAGCTGAAGTAAAAATATATTTGAAGATTTGATATTAACAAATTCAAAGATATTCAAAAATAAAAATCTTTTAGCAAAGTACAAAAGGAAGGAAACTTCCTTGAAACAATTGAAGGATAATAGTATCTTAATAGTACAATTCTAGATGTATCCGTTTTGAAGTTAGGAATAAAACAAGGATTTCTAATGTTAGTACTTCTATCAGGGGTCCTAGCTAGTGTGATAAGACAAGACAAATAATTACAGACGTAAAAGTTTGAAAGGATTAAGTAAAGCCTGAACCTATTTGCAGATGCTATTATTGTCTACATAGAAAATCCAAATAAAACCATAGAGAGTTTGTTAGAAGTAAAAAGATAGGTTAGCAATATGGTAGATACACATTCAAAAGACAGATAGCCGACAAAAGAGTTCAGACCAACCATTCTGCTGAAGAGAATTAGAATACTGGGAAAAAAAATTTTTTTTTAATTATAAAAAGCATTGAAGACCTATCAGGATAATTAGATATTACTTGGCCTAGCTGAAAGATGAGAAGGAAGAACTCACCACTCACAATCACTTTTGCCCTGAGGGATTTGCTACTCCAGAAGAAATAACAGTGAAACTTTAAGGCAAAAAAGTATTGAGTCATAAATATTACATTGTCATTTCCTAATGATAAAATGGCCAATTCACTAGGAAGATAAAAAATTAAAAAATTGTTTCATCTAATATGACCTCAAAATATTTAAAGCACTAATCACTAGAATTTTAATGATAAATTGATAAGCTGAACTTTATTGAAAGTAAGAACTTCTGTTCTTAGAAGGGCACTGCTCCAAGAATGAGTACACAAGCCAGAGACTAGGAGGAAGATATTTGCAAATCTATCAGATAAAGAACTTGTATCTAGAATACATAAAGAACTCTCAAGAACTCAATAACGAATGGGCAAAAGATTTCAACAAACACTTCATCAAAGTAAACACAATACACATATCAGTTATGTGGATTTGTAGGGGATGGGAACTTTTTTTTGTAGGAGGGAGGGATTATAAAGGGTCATGAGGAAACTTTTGGGGTGAAATATACACTCATTATCTGGGTTGTGGTGATGGTTTCATGAGTTGTACCCATGTCAAAACTTCTAAACTGTACATTTTAAATATCGTTTGCCAACTATACCTCAATAAATCTGTTAAAAATAATGAGCTTTCCTATGAAGAATATGCTAGGCACATTTACCTTTACTGGTGACTTTTCCAACATTCTAAAAATTAAATAAATAAATAAATAAATAAATAAATAAATAAATAGGTCTTACACAAACTCTTAAAGGAATAGAAAAAAAGGAAACACTTCCCAACCAACCCATTTCACGGGACCTGTTTGTCTATGATATCAAAACCAGACAAGGATATTGTATGAAAGAGAATTGTAATCCAATCTTTCATGATTTAGATGTGAAATGGCAAATAATATATTAGTGAGTCGATTCTAACAATATACAAACATGTTGTTAATACCTTGCAACCAAGATGAACTTACATTAGGACAAAAACCAATCTGGGTGTATCTACAAGAGCTTCTTCAGTGCCTCTTGTCTCAATCTGTTTACCTCTTCTTTATCTTCTCTCACTCTGTGGTGGCCTTATCCAAATTCATGGCTTTGAACATCATCGATGTATTGATGACTCACTCATTGACACTTTCAGTCCAGGTGCCTACTCACCTTTTCCCCTTGGATGTCTAATAGGCCTCTTGCTGTACTTAACCCATAAGGCTTTCATATCTCATTTCCTTTCACTGAGCATCTAGGCTTCAAACTTGGAATGATTCTGACCCTACCCACACCCTTCATATTGAATTCATCCATTATCCTCTCATTTCCATCTTAAAATATGCCCAGAATCCAATGACTCCTCACCCCTCATTTCCAGATCTTATATTTTTGCTATTTATCTGTTTATCATCTCTCTCCCCCACTAGCATGCAAGGTTCATGAAAGCAGGGTCTTGTCTTTCATTACTACTAAATTCCAGTACCCAGAATAGTGCCTGACACATACTAGGCACCCAATCAATATTTTTATAATTAATGACTTATAGCAATTTTCACACATCACAAAAGCTTAAAAGATCGATATCATCAATTTTGTAAAGATATAAGGCCACAGGTACACTGTGGGTATGAGTGTAAATTTTTACAGCCTTATTAGACATCAATTAAATGGTGTCTATTGAAATTTTAAAGATGTATATCTTTCAACCCAGAAATTTTATTTCTAGAAATCCATTGGCAAAAACACTTCTACTGTGCACAATGAGTGAATAGGAATATATTCTCTGCAAAGTCATATCGTCAGGGGGAAATTTAAGTTGTGTAGTAATATGTATAGTATATCATAATCAGTTAAAGTGTATATTTATATAATATGTACATGTACTTGTGAGTCCATAGATAGAAAAATTCTGGAAGACTATCAAACTTATAACAGTGATTATTTCTGGGGAAAGATGAGATAAGGGGAGATGCCAAGGTGAACTTTGTTTAATTTGTATTGATTTGGGTTTCTTTTTAAATGAGAATATTTATTCCTTTCACATGTATAAAATAAACTTAAAAGGACAGAAAATCAAATGAACAGACAAAAAGTTATTATTGGCATTTCTACTTAGTAGCTGCCTGCAGAGGGTGCTAAATATTGAACAGTGTCTAAATAATGATCTGATTACATTCAAGAGTGTCCCAGCAAATCACACTTAACTTAGTTAAAATAACCCTAATAATAGCTCAGTGGAAATTTGACCTCTGTGAGCTGATTATCCTTATTTATTGACAGTGGCAGGCAGTGAATATAATTAACAGGTGCCTGTAACTAAGAGCTCTTGAGGGGTTACCTTTCAACAAGCATCATGTGAAGAGACGAATGCAAACTTGGGAATGGTTCTCAGATCGTTTTTACTAAATGTTTTGATTCTCTAAAACTACCCTGGAAAAGAGTTATTACTATTGAAACAGAGTCAATTACCAAATAGTTTAAGATATTTAAAGTCTTTTAAAACATCAGAGCAGGATGTGACTCAAAATAACTCTGTGATGAGAACATGACCACTATTCGCTGATAAACAAGACTTTGGGAGGAAAAGCAGGAGCTTGAGCAGCAGGAGCCCACGCTCTGATGGAGAGCCAAGCAGAGGGAGGTGCTTGAGGGTTGTTGAACTTTTAGAACTGTTCCTATATCTTTCAAGTAACACTAAGTGATGACTGATTGAAAGTATATACTTTACTTATAGAACACAGAACAGCAGAATTTTTAGTGGGGGTATTTTTCTCACAACCACTGCAAGGAATTTCTGACACATAAAACTGGAGTCGAGCTCTGAAATGGGCATGAAAATTGAGCCTTTTACTCCCCTAAATACAAAACTATAAAAGTGCAAAAAAACTTATGATTTTTGGGAGGATGATTGTGATATGAAATTCGTATTGGCATAAATCCTAAGATATGTGATTCTCAGATTTTATTTGGAGAGTTTTTCTGTGACTGCAACTGCTGAGGTTGAAAGGGCACTGCCATTTGAAGAGTCCAGCATGGTGCTAGGTGTTTTCACATGTATCTTCTCTGATATAACCTCTATAACATCCTGGGAGTGTCTGTCTTTTACAGAGAGAGATATCAAATCTCCAGGAGGTTAGGTCCCACAAGGGGCAGAATCAGGATTCAAACCCAGGTCTGCGTGATTCCAAAGACAGGCAGGGGTCCCCACACCCATGCTGCCTCTCTGGGGTGACCTCTCACTGTCTCCACTGCATCTGAAAGTGTTCTCTGTTCGCATCTTTCTGTTTCATGAGTTTCCCAGTCCAGACTGAGTTTGTTAAAGGCAGAAAGCAGGACTTATTCATGTTTGAATACTCAGGGTCCTGATGAAACTAGCCTAAAATAACCTTTTATTTTTATCTCAACCAATTTCTAAAATAAATTCTGATTTCTTAAAGCAAGGAAGAAACCATTTAAAGTTCTAAGGAAGAGAGTAATTAGAAGTAGGACTCCAGGATTGACATAATTTAGAAAAAAATCAAGCTGATTCAAACCTCATTGGTTGAATGTTTCGAGAAGTAATTTACATGTCCGTTGGCAATTTCAGATGAATTAGAGGTAGGTACTTAGAAAACTGAGTAAACTGTTAACTTTGATGTAACAAAAACTTGCACAAAAAAGAAATGTAATCATGATACAGCATATATGGCTTATCTGGGAGTAATATTACAACTATTACATAATTGTGATACTGAATACTGAATATTGATCTCACCCAAACTTGTGACATAGCTATGATGGGAGGACAAGTGTATGTGTGGGGGGGGGACCATACAAGAGGGAAACCCTAGATTTTAGGGTAGCCAGTTAAAAGAACAATCAAGAAATAGAAGTGTAAGCATGTTGTTTAGAAATATAGATGTAACAGGCATGAAAAACAGCTGCAAGCTACAAATGGGTGCTTCTGGGGAACAGGATTGAGGTGCATTGGAAGAGAGCCAAGGGAACCATTATTTTTCATTGTAAAACTTTTGAATTTTTAAGGTACATACACATATTACTCTGAAAGAGATGAACTATAGAGGTTGAAGTGAGTGGCAGCTGGACTGGCTTCAGGGTGGAAACCACATCCTGAGTTGAACCTTTAGACCATGGAACAGTTTCTGAAGTACATGAGCATGAATTCTTGCATGGTTGGCCATGTGAAGCATCAAATAATTTTTGGTGACTACACTGAAAAAATAAAAAAATAAACTTTCAGGGTTTTGGTATTACAGTTGTCAATACTCTAACTATATAGCATATCATGTAAAAAAAACAATCAAACCAAATATTACTTAAGTACATATTGCTTAAGCACAGCTTTCATAAAAATAGCTCGCCTATACTGAATACTCACTACATGTGTGCTGGACCTGCATAAATCACATCCTGCCTTTAACCTTGGATCATTGAACAGTTTCTGAAATGGTAAGCATGAATGACTGCAGTCTACCATGTCCAGCCAGAAATAGTTTAGTGGAATAATTTTAAATACAACATTTATTTTTAGGGTTTTAGGAATAAGTGACATAGCAAAACCACATACAAGAGAAACCAAAATGGAGTTAAGCAAATCGTCTTCCTTATGCAGCTGTTACTTTTCCAACTACTACCTCATCTTGACATTTTGAGGGGTGTTTTAATATAAATTACTAACATTTACTGAGCACCTAAGGATATGCCTGGCACAGCCTTCAATTTTTAGATACATCTTGAAGAACTGATGTTTCAGTTCTTGGGTTCCAGGTCTATGCTTAAAGAGTTTGTGAAGTGTGAACAAGCTAAATCTTAACTAATTTTCAAGGCAGTGTGAAGTTAAAAAAAAGAAAAGGTTTACCTTGGCCCTTGCCTGGAAGTTAATGAGTACATACTATGATGCAGCATATAGATCTCTTCTACACATCAAATTGATACTGACATTTTAGTCAAATCTTCTACCTGGTGAAATGACTTGACAGTGATGTACATACTAGGGACAAGTCACAGGTGTATACAGCCTCATGCGGTAGAAAAATGGACAACCCCTTTGCAGAGGCAGTGCTGAGTGGGGATAGTCTAGCAGGGTCTGGTTCCATGATGATTGATAAAGTTGGTGGCCAGTTTTCTGCATGGCAGGGCTGTTCCAGTTGTCCCAGTAGAAGCCAATATCCACTGATCACCTATCAGGTGCTATGTATGGGCTAGAGTCTTTAGGTGTACTCTCAGTTGTCACACCAACAGATGTAGAACTATGGTGTAGAGAAGGCCAGGATCATAGTTAGCAGATAAGGGCTAACTCAGAGCTATAACCCAAACCTTCAAGGCTGTCCTGTGACAGTGTTGCTGCCAGCATCTGCAAGCTCTGAAGGGCACAGGAATTTCCTGTCTGAGCTCCTGAAATAGTCTGCTGGGTCAGAAGGCTGATCAATGTATTTGATCTGTGCAGTATTTGACATTTATTTGTTTTGCTCCACCTACATTTGTACTGATACTTTGCTTTTACAAAGATCTAGCTTGAATGAGAAATCTAGGATGCAGCTGGATGTAGTGGGGAGCAGTGTCAAGAGAAGGGACTGACTTAATTGTCCAATCTGAAGTTTACCCAAGATAAAATTTTCTTTCCTTTCTTCAAATAAAGAAAATATGTTTATACCAGCCTTTTTAGTCTCCTACTCATAGGATGGACAATATCTCTGCATTTTTGTAAGCGTGGTTTTCTCTAAACACAGAGGACATTTAATGTGGGCACAAAGCCCAAGACCCTGGTTTAGCATTTGTTTATTTGTTTTAGGGATTGTGGCAGCCATTATCTGACAGTTTTACAATAGCTCAATGCGGGGAAAAAAGATGTGTTGAAGTAATTCCTAATGAGTTGGCAGTGTTAAGAAGAGAAAAGCCTGGTTGAGTTGCCCCAGATGTGCTATGTGAAGCAGCAGCCAGGGCCACTGAACCCTGCTCAAATTCCTGACCCAGAGAATCACAAGTGACAAAACGACTGTTGTTTTAAGCTACTAAGTTTTGGTGTACATTGTTACACATTAATAGCTGACTGAGACAGACACCTATTAGGAACAGCCTAGATGCATAGGCAAGGCTGAATCCAAGAAAGTTAAACTCATGAGACACAAAAGATCTACAGAGAAAAGGGTGAAAAGATGAGTGAGGCAGGTACAGAGGGAGACGGTCACTATGAAGGGGATGATTGAGCCAGCTCTGTTGTAGAGGGGTAAATAAGAAGGCCAGATCCTTTGAGGAGAACTTTGCACAATGTCTGCACGTGGCAGAAGTTCGAAAACATATTTGTTAAATAAATTCATGAGGCAGCAGCTTTCCTGCTCTACTTATCTCAAATCCATCAGCAAAGATACATTCCTCTCAACTGTGTCAGCTGGTTTCTTGTTTATATTATGAGCCATTTTGTGCTCCTAATAATATTCAATTTCTTTACTGTGTTTGTTCACTGTGATTCAAGTGTCTTTCCTTGGACAAAATGTCCAGGGTTCCAGAATTCTTATATAGGGCAACCTGGAGAGAAGAAAACTGGTTGAAAAGGAATATTAGAGGATTGTTTTTTTAAAAAGGTATAACTTATATATAATAGAAACACAAATCTTAACTGAATAATGCTGTAAGTACCTGCATCTGTACACCACGTAACCACAACTCAGGTTAAGATGTAGAATATTTCCAACATCCCAGAAGTTTCCTTCTTACACCTTCCAAGGCAAGGCCTTCCCACATCAAGAGATAACCACTATTCTGACTTCTATCTCATATTAATTAACCAGCCTTGGCACTTCACATATATGGAATTATCTGCTCAACATAATGGACATTCATCCATGTTGTTGTATCAGTAATTTTTTCTTTTTTATTGTATGAATATACCACAATTTACCTTGTAGGTTGAACATGTAGGTTGTTTCCAGTTTGGGCAATTGTGACTAAAGCTGTCAATATTCTCATACATGTCTTTTGTGGACATATGCATTCATTTCAGTTGGGTAAATATCTGGGAGTGAAATTGGTGGATCATAGTGTTGAGCATACATTTCCTGGTCAGTACTTACTACTGTCAGTCTTTTACATTTTAGCTACCCTGTCTAGCATGTAGTGGCATCTCATTGAGGTTTTAATTGCATTTCCCCCATGAGTGATAAAGTTGAGCACTTTTTTGTATGCTAATTGGCCATTTGGTATCATCTTTATGAAATGCCTAATCGGGTCTTTTGCCTATTTTCTAATTTAGTTGTTTGTCCTTTTCTTATTGATTTGTAGGTATTCTTTTGTCAGATTTATGTATTGTGAATCTATTTTCCTAGTCACATTTGCCTATTAATAATGTATTTGCTTAACATAAGTACTTAATTTTAATGAAACAGGACTTACCTTTTAAAAGATGTAACGTAGATGTAAGTTATAATGATAATACAACGAATACCTGAAAACTTACCCAAAACTTCAGATCTAAGACATAACCCCAACTTTGGAGCACCACACTCTTTCTTAAGCCAACAACTCCCTTGCACCCCCTACTCCCTCAGAGATTACTGCCTTGTAGTTTGTGTTTATTTCTTATACTTTTAAAAAGTGTCACCTGATATGAATTTATCTTTCAACAATATGTTGCTTAGTTTTGCTTCTTTTTGAGATTTATAAAAATAGTATCTTATAGTGTGCTGTCTTCTGAGGCTTTCTTTTTTTTTCACTCACTTTATATTTCTGAGATTAATTTTTATTGCTGCATATAGTTATAGGTGATCCATCTTCACAGCTGGATAGTATATGAATTTTTCAGTTTATTTATTCATTAGCCCATCCATGGAAATATAGGTTGTTCTTAGCATTGCTTTTTAAATTTTAAAGAATGCTGTTATGATCCGTCATGCAAATATCTCCTCATGCCCCTGTGTAAGAGTTTCTCTAGTGTATATACCATGGAGTGGAATATCCAACTCCTGGGATATATGTATATTTGATTTTACAAAATACTGTCAAATTATTTTCCAAAGTGGTTGTACCAGTTTATACTCCCACCTGCAGTAAAGGTGATCCCATTACCCCATGTTCCCATCAACACTTTGAACTATCAGATTTAATTTCTTTTTCTAATTTGGTAGGTATAAAATAGCATCTCATTGTCATCTTGACTTTCATTTTCCTCACTACAAATGAGCTGGAACATATTTATGAACTGCTGGTCTTTTATTTATTTTTCTATTGGTTGTTTACCTTTCCCTTATTGTTGTTTTAAATACTGTTCTTTTGTTGGTTATGTATGTTGTAGATATCTTCTTAATTTGTGACTTGAGTTTTCACTTTCTTTACAGCATCTTTTAATAACCAGAAATTCTTAGTTTTAATGTAGTTGCGTTTATTAACCTTTTATTAGAACTTTTTTATATTGTTTAATAAATCCTTCTCTACCCAAGTTCATAAAGGCATTCTCCCATATTACCTTTTTTGTTTTTCACATTTAAGTGTTTGATCTATTTGGAATTGATTTTTATATTACAAATGTCAATTTCATTTTTTTTCCATATGTACAACCAATTGTTGCAGCACCATTTCTGTCCCTTCTCTGTTGGTCTTTGTGGTAGGCTGAATAATGTTTCCTCAAAGATGTTCACTTCCTAATCCTTGGGAACCTGTGACTACATTACCTTATATGGCAATAAAAAATTTGCAGGTATGATGAAATTAAGAATGTTGAGAAGGGGAGATTATCTTGGATTATGTGGGTGAGCCCAAAGTAATCAGAAAGGTCCTCATAAGAGGGAATAGATGCAGAGTCAGAGAAATATAGGACAGAAGCTGAAGTCAGAGGCTGCAGTGATACACTGAAGATAGAGGAATGGAAAATGAGCTAAGAAATGTAGGCAGCCTCTAGACATGGAAAAGGTATAACTACACATTCTTCCTTAGAGTCTCCAAAAGGAACACAGTCTTATGGACACATTGTAGAATTCTGATCTCCAGAACTGAACAATAATAAATTTGTGTTGCTTTAACCCATAAATTTGTTGTAATTTGTTATAGCAGCAAAACTAATACAGACTTCAATATTACCTTTATCATATATCAAGATTTCATATTCTTCTGAGGCTGTTTCTGGGGCTCTCTAGTCTGTTCCATTAGTCTATCATTTATCCTTCTGCCAACACTACATTATTTTAATTATAGTAACTTGATATAAATATTGATACCTGGTAAAGCAGGTCCTTCATTTTCCTCCTCCCTATGTCTTGATTATATGACTCATCTTAGGCCTTTGCTTTTCCAGATAAATTATAGAATCTGCTTATCAAGTTCCTCAAAAAGAGACCTTATTGGGACTTTAGAATTATATTGATTCCATGAATAGTCTTTTCAGGAAAAATTGACCTTTTTCAACACTGAGTTTTCTTAAGACCCTGGTATACTCCTATATTTGTTTAGGTCTTTTATGTATTACAATAGAGGCTTTAAATTTTTCCATACTAGTGTTGCACATCTTTTGTAAGATTTTTCCATATGTATCTTGCATTTTCTTGTTCCTAATGGAAATGATATTATTCTTAAGATTATGTTTTCCAACTGCTATTGCTACATAGAAATGCAATTGATTTTTATATAAGCTCTTATTAATGTCTATAGATTTCTTTGGTTTTCTGTTAGATAATATCATCTGTATAAGGACAGTTTGTTTCTGCCTTTCCATTTTTTAGACATTTTCATTTTCTTCTCTTACTGCATTGGCTGGGATCACTAGTATAATATAGAATAGAGGTGGTGATTGTGGTTATCCTTTATTTCTAGTTTTAAAGGAATTTTAATATTTCTCCATTGACACTAATGTCTGATATAGATTCTTTTAAAGTTATGACCTGGTGTTGAACTTCCTCAAACGCTCCCCATTCATGTTTTCCTCTCAGCAAAATGCAGCAACATTTTCCAGCAGGAATGGATTGTCACTGCTGTTGTCTTCAATTGTTTCTCTTTGGCATTTCTACCTTCATGTTGTTTGGCTGCTCACCTAATCTGGTTTGCCAAAGCTCAAGAAGCGGTAGGCCTGGGTGACCTCATCCAGGAGTGGATACATGACTCAATGCCCTCATGGCTCAATACTTACTGGCCAGTATTTCAATGTTAAGACCCCAACCTGTGTTCAGAAGTGTGGAGAGTGGGAACTACCAGGTCACAGAGATTAGAGGTCAGAATTGGTGCCATGGCAACCCTGGATCACTACAGGATGAAGTCAAGGGAGCAGAAACCTATAACCATGGAGCACAGAGTAGTCACAGAAAAGAGAGACATGGACCCTACACATATACATCAAGGAGCTTCCTCTGATCATAATGATTTTCAGATCCCAGCTTTGTTCCCATGAGGCCTGGCTCTGCTTTATTTCTGCCCTTATAGAAAACACCCCTTGCCCTGTGTAGGCTTCTCCACATGATTGAACAAGCCTGACCCATATCTCCTCCCATATCAGTCCCTATGATGATGGCCTCCACAGCATCTGTCACATAGACCCCTTCTTTTCCATCCTTACCACCCACGTCATCCAGGTCCTACTCATGTCCCACTAGGGCTCCTATGCTGGTGCCAAACCAGTCTCTAGCTTAACCTTAGGCAAACCATCTTCCCTAGCTTCTAGATGCATCGGTCTGCAGTCTAGTTCTGAAATTATCCCTGTTCTACCTAACAATTGGCCATGGCTGCCTATATGCTCTAGAAGTCTGAATATTTCACCCTGACATTCAAGGACCCACATGATTTGTTCTTATTGTCTCTCAAACTTATCCCTCCTCTCAGCTACAAGTGACCCAAACTGCAACAGAACTGTACTGGCTTTGGGCCTTGGTGTGCTCACACTCTGGTCCTCAGAAGCCCTTGCTCCTGCTCTTCACTCCACCTACTGGGCCATGTTCCTTAGGTTGTCTCAGGCTGCACAGAACAACAGCCCTCTCAGTGAGGGATGGAGACATGGGGAATTATCTCAGTGGTGATGACCAGCCTTCAGAAGTACATGTGCATCCATCCTCTGCCAGTGGGCCTGCTATTCTCATAATCCCTCTTCTCTTCTCCTCCATCTATGATCCCTTCCGTTATCACTTCAAAAGGCCCTTGTGAGCACTTACCTTTTTTTTTCCTTCAGGTTTCCCTACTGGATTCATAGTTTCACAAATTGTATAAAATACATCTCTCCCCACTTTTTTTCTTTGGTAAAAATAAAAACCATAGTGACAAAGCTAGAGTTCCACTGACCCCAAGAGGTGCCAGTTTTCTGCTGTCTCTTCGGTTGACTAGAGGCCACAGAAGGGAAGGTTCAGAGTCTGCCTCTCTTCAGTTTTAGAACCACATCCAAAGCCCAATCAGAGGATCTAACTGGGACTGCAGCAGGAGGCGGGAGGCGGTGGAGGGAAAGCTCTGGAAGGCTGCCAGAAAGAAGGGAGTGGCCCTCCTGAGAGTGGAGACATATCTTTTAAAGACTTGAGGACAGAGGTCCAAGCAGAAAGATGGAAAAGACTGTGGAGTGGAAGGACGTCATGGGTGTGGTGGGGAGAAGTTGGAGTGGGGTCCGACCGCTCATTTTCTAGGGCACTTGGCTGCTCAGGGCCACCGGGGTGTCCTCCTTCCCATGGGCCTGCCCAGTGCTGTAACCTCTTCTGAGGTCAGTCCTGTGGGGCTGACTTGCCCTTCTGCCCCTAAGACCAGCCCAAACCTGTCAAGGAGCAGGGGGAAGGAGGGAGGTTGCCCATGGTGTACTACCAGTCCTGCGCCAGTGCCTAGGTGAGTTTCTGTCCTGGCGAGATGCCGAGAAAACCACGTCCCTGATCCCAGCCAGCCCCTCGTGTAGCTCTTGTTCCACAGAGGTGGGTTCGGAGGCCTCTGGAAGACTACCTAGGGAGGAGGCTGGGGCTGGCGGGCCTGTCCTATCCTTTCTTGTACTTTCCTGGAGTCTCACCAGGACCCTGGGGTGGATGGTGCAGGGATGGGATTTGTAGGTGGGTGGAGTGATGCGGCGTACGTTCTCTGTCCCATGGGCCGGTAAGACTGGCCTTCTGAGGCGCCGCATCCCCAGGCATGTCTCTGGCCTCGGCTTCTCAGTCAGCCAAAGGGGTTGTTAGAGAAGGAAAGCTGGGCAGAGCCACTCCTCACGGTCCCTGGGGAAGCCCATCAACCCTATTCCCTATCTCCTCTGTCTGCGTGCCACCAGCCCTGCCGCCCCTTGGGGACCGTGATACCTGGGGGCGGCAGGGCGCCTTGACTTCAACCCTCCGGAGCTGGCTGCCCTCCCTACCAGCCTGGAAGGTATGGGTCAGGTATTGGGCGAGGCGAGGCTGACTCAAACTCAGCTTGAACAACTCGGAGCCCAGAGCCAGCCTGGGAGCTCGTCCCAGGAGCGGCGCGATTGTGGATCTGTACGGAGGTTCCTGGAACCACCGCGAGGGGCCTACAGGGACCCTACCTGCCTGCCAACCCCACAGGGTGAGCCGCCTTCTCGTGCCTATTGCTCGCTGTGGGTCCTGGATACCCGCAGCTCTCCCAGTTCAGCTCCCCGTGAGCACGCGAGTCCAGAGGGCTCTCCCAGGTCCTGCGTCACATGGCTCCCGCTGGCCACCAGCTCTGGTGCACAGTGGCCAAGGGTGCTCATTGTGCGGGGCCTGTCCTCTTTCTTCCTTGCTCTGTGATTCCAAGTAGGACGGGAGAGAGAGGACTCTGGGCCTCCCTGGGAACAGGTCCGGAAATTGCAGTCCTTTCATTAGTCCCAGTGTACCTGCAACGTCCCCTGAAGTGAACCTCCTGCATGGTAGCCCGGGACACACCCCTAAACACAGTAATGACTAGAGTCCCTTTCTTCTACTTGGCTAAACCAGCCTCTGCAGGCTGTGGTCTTCTGTGTGAAAGCTGGAAGTTCTTAGGTTGAATCAAATCTCCAATATGCAGAAAAGACACAAAACAAATGTGAATCTTAGTGAATTATTATAAAATGAACATCCTTGTAACCACCATTCAGGCCAAGAAACTGTACTTTTCCAGCCACCCCGAAATTCCAACAGCTGTGCCCTATCCATTCCCAACCACTTCCCTCCTTCAAAAAATATCCTGAATCTTATAGTGATTACTTTTCCCAAGTTTATAGTTTTGAGCACCTAACTGTGCCTCTCTAGACAATATAGATTAGTCTTGTTCATATTGTTTATGTCTTTTAAATTTCTTTTAATCTGTGGGTTCCTTCTCCATCTTTTCTTTCCTTACATTGTATCCATGGAAGAACTTGAGTCATTCCACCTGTAGAGTTTTCCAGTCTGGGTTTTGGGGATTGCATTCTCATGGTGCAGTGCAACACATTCCTATGTTCTCTACATTTCCTGCAGATTGACAACTGGGTCTTTGAGACTTGATCAGACTCAGGTTCAAGATTTTTGATGAGACTCTGGGTGTTGATGTGCTTTTTCAGTAAGGGACGCAAAATGTCTATCTCTCTTTTTTTTGAGATATTAGCAGAGATAATGTTCAATGCTTATATTCATTAATTCATTGGGGGTAGACAATGGTGCTATCCTAATTATATTATTTCTATTTCATTTATCACCTAGATTAATTTTATAAAGAGACACTTCCCTTCATCAACTATTTGGTCATCAGTTGAACTGGTCATAGAGGAAAGACAAGATAGATGCTTGTTTCTTTTCATTTATGTATCCATTTTTAAGATAATGAATTGCTACCTTGTTATCCTGCAAAGATGAATTTAAAAAAATACTATGACGAAGTCAAGCATTTAAATGTGTTTGATGGATCAATACATTGCAGTTATTATCATTATTGATCTTCAAATTGCCCCATCTTTGGCCAGTTGGAGCCTCTTTAGGTTAACTCTGAATTCCTTCTGATGTGACCCTAGTAGTCTGAATCCTTCCTTGGTATCTGATTTGGCAAGATGTTTTAAGCTCATCTTGTATATTTCCTGCCCAAGAGTAGAGTTGGCCATTTCTCCAAGAAGCCTTGGTTTCTTTTAGTAGGGAATAATATTGAAGACTATAATTGGAATATTAGGAGTCCTCCTTGCTTCTGGATTGATCAATGTTTCTAGGTCTTTTCAGTGAGAAAATCTAGAAATTACAAATATGATAAAATATTCTAGGAATTTATACTGACATATCCCATTCAAATTGAGGACTATTGGGTTTTTACTTAAACTCTTCTGTTCCATTCATATTGTTATCTCCTTTCCTCTACACTGGGAAACCTGGTAGTTTACAATAACAAACAATTCTAAAATTTATATGGAATCACACACACACACACACACACACACACACACACACACACCAAATATCCAAAGCAATCTTGAGAAAGAAAAACAAAGCTGAAGATATCATGCTTCCTAATTTCAAACTATATAACCAAGCTATAGTAATCAAAACAGCATGGTATTGGCATCAAAACAAACACATAGATCAATGAAATAGATTAGAGATCCCAGAAATAAACACATGTATACACGGTTAATTAATCTATGACAAAGTAGGCAAGAATATACAATAGAAAAAGAACAATCTTTTTAATAAGGGTGCTGGAAAAACTGGACGGCCACATGCAAAAGAATGAAACCGAATTACTATCTTACACCATACACAAAAATTAACTGAAAATGAATTAAGGACTTGAATGTCTGACCTGCAATCATAAAACTCCTAAAAGAAAACGTAGACTGTAAACTCCTTTACATCATTCTTAGCAATGATTATTTGTATCTGATACCAAAATTTAAGGCAACAGAAACAAAAATAAACAAGTGAAACTGCATTAAACTAAAAAGTTTCTACACGGCAAAGGAAGCCATCAACAAAATAAAAAGGCGCCCTGCTGAATGGGAGAAAATATTTGCAAATCATGTATCTAATGAGGGGTTAATAACTGAAGTATAGAAAGAACTTATACAAATAAGTAGCACCGAACAAACAAAACCCCTAAAACATCCTGATTAAAAAATGGACAGATCCAAAAAGACATGTTCCCATAGAAGACATACAGATGGCCAATAAGTATATAAGAAGATGGTCAACAACACTAATCATTAAGGAAATACAAATCAATACTATAATGAGATATCACCTCATCCCTGTTAGAATGGCTATTATAAAAAAAAAGACAGGAAATAACAAATGTTGGTGAGGATGTGGAGAAATAGAAACCTTTGTGTACTGTCAGGGGGAATACTAATTGGTGCAGCCACTATGAAAAACATATGAAAGTTCCTCAAAAAATTAAAAATAGAACTACCACATGATTTAGCAAGTTAATTTCTGGGTGTTTATCTAAAGAAAACTAAAACACTAACTCAGAAAGACTTACTCACTCTCATATTCATTGCAGCATTATTTACAATAGCCAAGATATGGAAACAACCTAGTGCCCATCAGTAGATGAATGAATGGCTAAAGAAATTATGGTGTGTATATAGATAACAAAGAAATATTATTCAGCCATGAAAAAAATTTACAATTTGCTACAACATGATGACCCTTGAGGGATTTATGCTAAATGAAATAAGTCAGACAAATACCATATGATCTCATAAGTGCAATCTAAAAAAAAACCCAAAACAACAACAAAAACACCCCAAACTCAAAGATACAGAGAACAGACCTGAGGCAGGGGGTGGTAGGCAGGTGAAATGAGTGAAGGAGGTCAAAAGTTCTAACTTCCAGTTATAAAATAAATAAGTAGTGGAGATGTAATGTACAGCATGGTGGCTATAATTAACAATACTGTATTGCATATTTGAAAGTTGCTAAAAGAGGTCTTAAAAGTTCTCGTCACAAGAAAAACAATTTTTTTGTAATATATGCAAATATTGAATCATTATATTGTATACCTCAAACTAATAATGTTATATGTCAATTATGTCTCAATAAAAAATAAAGTAACTATAACATTTCAGGACAAAATACCAAAACTAGTTATGATTTCTGAAAACAGTGAAAACTTTTTTTGCATATTTCAATTCTCTCCTTCCCCTCTCCAATTTTTTGTGCCATATCTACATTCTCAGACTATAAACCATTAATAATGGAATTTCTCCTTTTTAACTTTCATTTAATCTTAATTCTAGAATTATATATTTACTACTTACCACTAATCATTATTGTGATATCTCTTTAGTTATTTTAGTTTCTGAAGCAGGTTCTTTAGGATGGGTTATGGAGTACTCTACTATCACACTATAATAAAGACAGATGCAGTATCACTAATTTTTCCTTTTTTTTGCGGGTTGCAGTGTGGCTTAGTATGGGACTATTAATAATTCTATCTTTATTTAAAAGTTTGATATTTTGCTTATCAAAGACGTTTTGGCATTAAATGTGCTTTTAAAGATATTATTGTATTTCAGGTCCAAGATGGTGGGGGCATAAGACACTAAATTTCACCCCTTCCATGAACAAACTCAAATATATATGCATATAGAAAACAATTTCTCCTGCTAGACAACTGAGGGCTGAATGACTAACTTCTGAAAAATAATCAAGAGGAGACTGAATAGACAAGGCTGAGAAAGTGCAGTAGCTCTTAGGGAGCCTCAGGGACTCTCCAGGCAGAGGAACTTGTGAGTGCCCTTGTTTACATTCTCCTCAGGTGCCACTACCCTCCCCCCGCCCCCCACACACACTCCACATACACTTTGATAGGGCAGGCAGGAACAACTCTACTTGGTGCTTTGGCCTACCTGCAAGACTGCCTTAGAATGCTCCCAGCTATGTTGCCTGGAGCCTTTTGCCTCAGAATAAAGGGAGCAAGCTGGTAACAGGGTGTTACCACACATCACTGGCCTCTCTTCCAGGAGCTGGAGATGCTCCAGCCCTGCAGGTCAGTGCCCCACATGCCATTAGTGCCTGCTTAGCTCCAACTGGCCTCCCAAAGCTACTTGGCACACAAAGCCTATACCAAGTTGCTTCTACATGGGACCACTTTCAGTTCAACAAACAAGAGAGAGAATGTATAGAGAAAGCTGGGGAGTTGCAGGAGCTCTCCAGGGACTAGAATTCTCCAGGGTCAAAAGGGCTGGTGAATGCCATTGTTTATGTCCTCCTCCACCTCCATAGGGTGGGTGGGGGTTCTATCCATGTGCTTTGGCACACCTACAAGATCACTGCAATATACTCCTGGACATGCTGCCTGAGCCCATTTTGGCCCCAAAGGGAGCCAGCAGGATCAACAGGACATTATTATATGTACCTGGCCTCCCTGCCTGGAGTTGCTCCAGTTTGGTAGGCCAGTGTCCTGGACACCTTAGGTACCCACTCAACTACTACTGTTACTGAACTCAAGGAGTTCACTTCTTGGGGTATTATTCTATTTAGGAACAAGACATGTTGTTGTTAGGTAGTCTGATTTACTTGAAGCAAGTAAAGGATATAGGGGATTGACACCCAAAGCTCTGATTCTCTGAAGGGAGAGTTAGCCATTGCTAACTGTTTGGTTAACTACATGTTAATTTCTTCTTTGCAGTGGTCATACTTATCTGGTTGGGTTCCTGTCAAGCTCAACCTGTTTACAGCTGTGTCTGCAAAATACTGTGCTATATTCTAATGTTTAGCAGAAATAGCATTTAGTAAGGACTACCCAGACTTTGAGTCCTCATCCTATCTAACACTGCCAGCCTGTCAAAATTACCTGGCACACACAGCCTGTACAAGGCCTGCTTCTATATAAGACCACGATTTCAAGACTGGGAGAGATAGCTATTGTGTCTAATTCATATAAACAAATATAGAAAATCAAACAAAATGAAAAGACAGGAGAATATTTCTCAAATGAAGAAATAAGAACAATCTCCAGGAAAAAAAAAAAAAACAACCTAAGGTAATGGAGATAAGTACCTTGCCTTATAAAGAATTAAAAGAAATGGTCCTAAGGGTGCTCACCAAATTTGAGAACTCAAGGAGAACTTCAACGAAGAGATAGTAAAATAAAGAACCAAGCAAACACGAAGAATGCAATAACTGAAATGAAAAACACTTTAGAAGGAATCAACGTCAGATTAGCTAATACAGAAGAACAGATTAGCAACTTGGAACATAGATTACTGAAAATCAAGTAATCAGAACAGCAGAGAGAAAATGGAATTAAAAAAAAACAATAATAGTTTAAGAGACCACTGGGATAACATCAAGCTCTCAAACATTTGTATTTTAGGGATTCCAGAAGGAGAAGAGAATGAAAGGAACAGAAAGTTTATTTAAGAAATAATGGTTGAAAACATTCTTACCCGAGAAAGGAGACAGACATTCAGGTCCAGAAAGTACAGAGAGTTCCAAAGAAGCTGAACCCAAAGAGGCCTACACCAAGAAACATTGAATTAAAATGGCAAAAGTTAATCATAAAGAGACAGTTTTGAAAGAAGCAGAGGAAAACAATGAGTTACATACAAAAGAAACCCCATAACACTATTATCTGATTTCTCAGTAGCAATTTTACAGGCCAGAAGGATGTGGCAGGACATCTTTAAAATGCTGAAATAAAAGAATCCACAGCCTATAATAATTTACCCAGCCAGATTATCATTCAGAATTGAAGGAGATAGAGTTTCCTGGACAAGAAAAAACTAAGAGTTCATCACCATTAAATTAACTGCACAAAAAATATTAAAAGGTCTTCTTTAGGTAGACAAGGAAATGCCAAAAACATAAATAAGAAAATATGAGAAAGGGAAAATTCTCACAGGTAAAGCCAAATACTTTATAAATACAATAAATTAGACATTTAAAAAGTTACCATGAAGGTCAAAAGAAAAAAGTATCAAATTCAAACAATAATAAGCAGTTAGGAGATATGCAACACAAAAAGGCCTAAAATATGACATCAATAACATAAAGCATGGAGGGAGGAATAAAAATGCAGTCTTATAGAATATATTCAACTTAAATAACTGTCAGTTTAAAATAGAGTGCTATAGATATAGAATTATATACATAAACCTTATGGTAACCACAAACCAAACATTTACAAAAGATATACAAAGAACAAAGAGAAAGAAACCCTATCAAAACCCTAAAGAAAACCAGTAAACCACAAGGGAGGAGATCAGGAGAAGAAGAAATAAACAGAAAAACTATAAAAACAACCAAAAACAATGAACAAATTGGTAATAAGTACCTACTTATCAATAATTACTTTAAATGTAAATGGATTAAATACTCCAATAAAAACACATAGGGTGTCTGAATAGATTAACAACATAACCCATCTATATGTTGCTTATAAGAGTTTAACTTCAAACTGAAAGACATACGTAGAGTAGAAGTGAAAGGATGGAAATATATATTCCATGAAAATAGAAACAATAGGAAAGCTGGGATAGTAATACTCATATCAGACAAAATAGACTTTAAAAAATGTAAAAAAAGACAAAAAAGGACGTTACATAACTATAAAGGCATCAATTCCAGAAGAGTATGTAACAATCATAAATATCTATGTGCCCAACATAGGAGTACCTAAATATATAAAACGATGGATTAATGGATATAAAGGGAGAAATCACAGTAACACAATAATAGTAGGGGATTTTATATCCCACTCTTATTAATGGATAGTCATCTAAAAAGGAAGTTAATAAGTAAATAATGGCCTTACATGCTGCATTAGACCAGATTAACTTAATAGACAGAGAACAGTTTATCCCAAAACTGCAGAATACACACTTTTTTTCTAGTGCACATGGTACATTTTCCAGGATAGATCATATATTAGGCCACAAAACAAGCCCCAATAAATTCAATAAGATTGAAATCATATCAAACATCTTTTTTGACCACAATGGCATAAAACTAGAAATCATCTACAGGAAGAAAACTGGAAAACACACAAATACATGCAGACTAAAAAACATGTCACTAAACAAACAGTAGATCAAAGAGGAAATCAAAGAGAACCTCTAGACAAATGAAAATGAAAACACAACTTTTCAAAATTTATGGGATGCAGCAAAAGCAGTTCTAAGAGAAAAGTTCATAGGTATACAGTCCTACCTCAAGAAACAAGAAAAATCCAAAAATAAACCATCTAATTCTATAAACCAAAAGGAATTAAAAAAAGAAACAATAAAACTAATAAACAAAAGTAAGGAAGTAATTAAGATCTGAGTGGAAATAAATGAAAAAGAAATTAAGAAAATTGACAAACCTTTAGCCAAATTCATCAAGAAAAAAGAGAGAACTCAAAATCATAAATGAAAAGTTGCAACCAACACCACAGAGATACAAAGAATCATTAAAGAATACTACAAATAATTATATGCCAATAAATTTGACAATCTAGAAGAAATGGATAAATTTCTACAAGTATATAACCCTCCAAGACTGAACCAACAAGAAATACAAAACCCTAATAGGCCAATTATTAGCAATGAAATTGAAGTAGTAATTTAAAAAAAACAAACAAAAAACCTCCTGACAAATAAAAGTCCAGGATGACTTCATAGGTGAATTCTACCAAACATTCAAAAAAGAATTAATACCCATCCTTCTTAAACCATTTCAAAAAATTGGAGAGGAAGGAAAACTCCCAAACTCATTTTTTTTGAAGCCAGTATTATTACCCTGATACCAAATTCAAAGACATTACAATTTTTTTTTTAATTATAGGCCAGTATGCTTGATGAACATAGATGCAAAAATTTTCAACAAAATATTAGCAATCAAGATTTAACAATACACTAAAAGGATTATACACCATGACCAAGTGGGATTCATCCCAGGGATGCAAAGTTGGTTCAGTATCCTCATATCAATTAACGTCATATACCACATAAACAAAATGAAGGATAAAAATCATATGATCATATCAGTAGATGCAGAAAAAGCATTTGACAAAATCCAGCATCCATTTATGATAAAAACTCTCCATGAAATAGGTATTGAAGGAACATATATCAATGTAATAAAGGCTATATATGATAAACCCTCAGCTAATATCATACTAAATGGTGAAAAGCTGAAAGTCTTTCCTTTAAGATCAGGAACAACACAAGGATGCTCATTATCACTTCTATTCAACACAGTATTGGAAGTCCTAATCACAGCAATTAGACAAGAAAAAGAAGTAAAAGACATCCAAATCAGAAAAGAAGGAGTAAAACTATCTTTATTTGCGGATGATATGATACTATATATAGGAAACCCTAAAGGCTCCATCAAAAACTATTAGAATAAATGAATTAAGTAAAGTTGCTTGATACAGAATAAATATACAGAAATCTGTTTCATTTTTTTATACACTAATAATAAACAATCAGAAGGAGAAAATAAAGAAACAATCCAAAATACAATTGCATCAAAAAAGCACAAAATACCTAGGAATAAATTTAATCAAAGAGGTGAAAGACCAGTATTCTGAAAACTATAAGACACTGAAATAAAAACTGAAGAAGATACAAATAAATTGAAAGCTATACCTTGCTCATGGATTGGAAGAACTAATAATGTTAAATTGTCTTTACTACCTAAAGCAATATACAGATTCAATGCAATTCCTATTAAAATACCAATGACATTCTTTTCAGAAGAAGAAAAACTAATACAAACATTTATATGGATCCAAGAAAGACCCCAAATAGTCAAATAAATCTTGAGAGTGAAGAAAGTGGGAGGTATCACACTCCCTGACATCAAACTATACTATAAAGCTACAATAATCAAAACAATAATCTAAATAGTATGGCATTGGCCTATATAAATATAATCTCAATAGAATAGAGAGCCTAGAAATAAATCCTCACTTATATGGTCAATTAATCTATGATAAAGGAGGCAAGGATATACAATGGGATAAAGACAGTCTCCTCAATACGTGGTGCTGGGAAAACTGGACAGATACATAAAAAGAAAGAAAGAAAGAAAAAGAGAAAGAAAGAAAAAAAAAAGGAAGGAAGGAAGGAAGGATGAGAGAGAGAGAGAGAGAAAGAAAGAAACTGGGCCACTTCTTACACTATATAGAAAAATAAACTCAAAATGGATTAAAGACTTAAATGTAAGACCTGAAACCATAAAACTCTTAGAAGAAAATATAGGCAGTAAACTCTTAGCAATATATTTTTGGATATGTCTCTTTGGGCTAGGGAAACAAGAAAAAATAAACAAATGGGACTATATCAAACTAAAAAGTTTCTGTACAGTAAAAGAAACCATCAACAAAACAAAAGACAGACTACTAAATGAGAGAAGATATTTGTAAATGATACATCCGATTGGGGTTAACATCTAAAATATATAAGGAATGCATACAATGTAACACTAAATAACCAAATAATCCAATTTAAAAATGGCCAGAGGACCTGAATAGACATTTCTCCAAAGAGGACTACAGATGGCTAATAGACATATGAAAAAATAATCAATGTCGCTAATCATCAGAGAAATGCAAATTAAAACCACAATGAGATGTCACTTCACATCTGTCAGAATGGCTATCATCAATAAATAAACAAATAAAGATTGATGATGTGGAGTAAAGGGAACCCTTGTACACTGTTGGAGGGATTGTAAATTGGTGTAGCTACAATGGAAAACAGTACAGAGAGTCCTCAAAAAATTAAAAACAGAGTTGTCATACAATTCAGCAATTCCTCATCTGGGTATTCAAAGGAAAAAAAAAACCTCACGAACTTGGAAAGACATATGCACCCCTGTGATCACTGCTGCATTACTAGTGAGAGCTAATCCATGGAAGCAACCTAGATGTCTGTCAATAGATGAATGGATAAAGAAGATGTAATATATATATAAATAGAATATTATTCAGCAATAAAAAAAGAATGAAATCTTGCCATTTGCAACAACATGGATGGACCTAGATGATATTATGCTAAGTGAAATCAGTCAGAGAAATACCATATGATTTCACTTATATGTGGAACCTAAAAATAAAAACGAATAAACAAAACAAAACAGAAACAGACCCATAGATATAGAGAACAAGCTGATGGTTTCCAAGGTCAGGGGATGGAGGCTGAGAATTCATAGACCTTACTGCAGACCCCAGCCTCATTCACTGGTGGAGTGAGACAAGTTCCTCCTGGTCTCAGCTACAGGTCCTCACTTGGTTTCTTTAGGGAGCCCACACTGGGCTCTCGTGGGGTTTGGGGTATGTGCTCACTCAGCTCCAGCACTGTGTTGCCTGCAGAGGGCCCTCACCCTCAGGTGCCCAGATCCAGATACCTTGCTGCTTCCTTCTGCTTTCCCCAACACTCATACTGATGTTGTGTAGGTCTCATGACTTGTGCACCCACTTTACTTTGTGGTGACAGCTTTGTTTATTGTATCGCAGGTTTGACTTTAATATCTTATTGCTCTGTGTTTATGTGGGGATACTAGATGACACAGAATTATGCTTCTACTACCACTGCCATCTTCCCAGAATTCTTCAATTTATTTTTTAAAATGATACTTTAAAAGAAAACAATAGAGAGCCAGAATTATTTTTTTCATGTACAGAAAGCATTAAAAAATAACTATGCACACTAAAAGCAAAAACAGAGACTGTTGTCTGACCAGGGCCTGGGCTTGTTCTCGTTGTTAACAAGGAAGATTGGTTAGAGACCTAACAGCTCCTGGTCCAGGAAAAATGGCAAACTAGACAGTCCCAACACCCTTATGCTATAAACACCCAGACATGTGATGGCCTGGCAAAGCTTGGAAAAGAGAAAGGCAAAGACTCCATGAGTGAAGAGGAAAGGGAAAAACCATGGTGCAAGTTCATATCATAATCCAATGCTTCAGCTGCCAGGGTGGGGGTCCTGCTATTGATACATAGAGCCAGGTGACTGAGTTTCACCACCTTTTGACAGGAAATGAGGCAGGGATTAGGGACAGACACTCATACATAAAGCCAGGTCCCAGGATAGACTATACTCCCTAAGAGGTTTACTAGAAAACGTTCTATTCACTGAGGAAGCTTTACTGTCTGGACTCTGCGTGAGAAGGAAGAAGACTCCCCTGAGGTGAAAAACATTCCTGGGCCTGTGCTATGTACTAGATATTTGTGTCCCCTTCTCCCAGTTCATTTGTTGAAATCCTAACTCTCAACATGATGGTATTAGGAGGTGGGGGCCTTTGAGAGGTGATTAGGTCACCTCTCAGGTGACTAGGTGATTAGGCAATTAGGCAGAGCCCTCATGAATGGAATTAATGCCTGTTTAAAAGTGGCCTGAGTGAGCCCCCTGCCCCTCTAACATATGACAGTGAAAAGATGCCATCTATGAACCAGAAAGAAGGCCCTCATAGACACTGGATCTGTAGGAGCCTTGATTTTGGACTTTGTAGCCTCTAGAACTGTGAGAAATAAATTTCTGTTGTTTATATGCCACCTAGTCTATGGCATTATATATATATATAAATTTATATATATATATATGAATGACTGAGAAGGTTTAGGATCAAAATTTAGTTTCCATCCAAGAAGTTGGCATAAATGCCTCCATTTTGGTGACATTTCTGCAGTATCTTGAAGAAACAAACATAAAACCACTATAGAGATCCAGGGCCACGAATGGGGTGCATTAGAGTCCCTCAGAAAATGCTCCATGGAAGAGAAGCAGGCAAAATGCATGAAGTCTTCCAGGCTTAAAATGGAGCAATAATATCACTACCCCTGCTCCCACTTCTGAAATCTCCTAAGGGCAACAAGGGAAATAAGAAACAGAAATGTAGGCTTTGTCTTCACTTAGACTAAGGAGCAGTTAAACTCTGAACTGAATTAGGTGGGAAGGCTGCTGAAGGACATGCGGATTCAGTTAGAGAAAGGGGAGACAAGATTGCAGGGACTATGGAGCTGGCAAAGCAAAGGGCTTTAAAACAAAGGGCACACTCTGAGGTTTAAAATCAAAAACATTTGCAAAAGTAAGGAACCCAAACTATGAGCAAGAGCTTCCCTGGATCTACTGTGGTTCCAGGAAGAAGAGGAGGTGAAATCAAATGAAGAACCACACAGAGACACCATATTTGCCAGAAGCAGTCCCTCAGGGTGGAGAAGAGAAGAAAGACTTCTGCATTGTGAGGATCTCTACAGCATCTTCTATTTCCTCTCCACTGGCTGGGGCTAGGTAGGAGTGGGGGGAACAAGGGCTAAAAGAACACATAGACAAAATTCTGAATCTTAAAGATAATTTCTGCCAGTCTTGAACATAGCCCCAACCCCTCCCAAACATGAAGCTCCTGTAAAAAAGCTGATTTAACAAAAATAGCCCCTGCCCCACTGAAAAACAGCAGATCAATCTCCCTGTGAAAATGATACAATAATTCTATCTAAAATGCCAGGGAATGGTTTAGCCACCAAAGATACAACAGTGGGGAAAAAAAGTATCATTTTTTTAGTGTTACTTGGTGATAATTATTATTATGGATATAAGTAAAACAGAGGAAGGGGATGGGGGTAAGGTGTGGGGTCCATTTTATTTTAATTAGAGTGATAAGTGAAGTCTTTGCGTCAGGAGGAACATGAAAGAATAACATTTAAGAAGAAAACCATATAATTATCTCCATAGGGCCTAAACATTTACTTGCAAAAATCAAATATCCTTTTCTGATTAAAAACCAAAGTAACACTTAACAAAATGGCAATAGGTAGAAATGTCCTTAGCATGATTAAACAAACAAACAAACAAACCAACAAAAAATACATCTCAACCCAAAGCCATCAAAGATCCGCTATCTTCAAAACATGCCCTCATATCACCATGAACAAGTCAGCAGACACTATAAATGGGAGGATTAGAACCCCAAGAACTTCAGGAAATAGAATAGTCTGATAAAACTAAAAAGTAAATTCATCTAAATTACTTAAAGACCTAAAAGACTACATTAAAACCATACGAGAATAAAATACTAAGAAATCTCCCCTCCTCGAAAAATTAGAAAAGAATTAGAACTTAAAAACAGTGCCATGGAAATTAGAACACCACTGGATGTGTTAGATAGCAGATTAACTATCAATGAAGAAAAAATTAGTGAATTAGAATGCTGCAGAGAGATAAAATGATGGAACATAAAAAGAGAGTAAGTAGGATAAGAAACATAAGTATAGAAAGTGAGAGTCTAATATACATTGACATTTTAGGATGAGAAATGGAAGGAGTAATGAGGAGACAACATTTGAAGACTTTTAGAATTATTGAAAGTCATAGTCTCCAGATTCAAGTCCTGAGCAGGAAAAATAGAAATAAACTCAAACCCTGCCATATAGTAATGAACCTGTAGAGTATTAAAGACATACTTTATCATAACAGAGGAGGAAAGGCAGAGTACTAAAAAGGAGCATCCATGAGACCAAAGATCAGACTACTTAGCAATAACAAATAAGGGCAGAACTCAATGGGATGAGAGCTTCCAAGTGCCAGGCAAAACCATAGAAACAATCTGGGTTTCTTTCATTCTAAGCTATCATTCAAGAGTAAGGGCAAAATAAGAACATTTTCAGATAAGGAAAGATGAAGAGAGTTTGCCACATTCAAGTTCTCACTGAGGGTGTGAAAAATATATTTATGGAAGTTAATGAATCCCAGAAGGAAGGAGTGGAGGGCAAGAAATGGATAAATGTATGTCTCAGTCCAAACAATCATGGACTATTTCAAACAACATTGGGAGTGGTAATAAAAATAATAATGACCAATTTAGAAAGCATAAAAATCACCCCATACTCATCTCACATATTATCTTTGTCCTGCATTTTTGTTCTACTTCATTTATATGCCTTCTAAATCAGTCATTGTTATTTTCCCACTACTCTTATTATCGTTGTCTCACACAGTCACGAAGTGGAACTGAAAATGCTAGACAAAGATAACATGTAAGATGAGTAAGAGGTGATCCAAAAATTTCCTGAAGTCCTTGTATTGTGTGGAAGATAGAAATACTGATTAATTTTCGGCTCCGATAAGTGCATATATTAAAAATTTAAGGACAATCACTACAAAATAGAAATAATATATAACCCGTATGAAACACAAAAGTTCATCACATACTACCTGACCAAGCAACTCAACAAATCCCAAAAGAACTTATATCATGAAGATCATGTAACACTAAAATTTAAAACAGTCATAAAAATTCCCATACACTTGGAAATCAAAAACATACTTCTAGATAATAATCTAGGGATAAAAAAATCATAATGGATATTAAAAAACACTCAAAACTAAACTACAGTGACAAACACTACATATCAAAATTTGAGGCATACAGCTCAAGCACTGGTGACAGGGAAATGTCCAGATGGATTAAAGCCTAACCATAACAATCAAATTTGTAAAATGTTTTGTAAGAAAACATAGGAAACTACCTAATAATATCAGAAGTAAGAAAGAGCAGAATACAAAAAGCAAAACCCATAAAAGAATGATAATCTTGACTATATTAAATTTATAAACCAAAAATAAACAAAGGAAAGAGGCAAAATACAGGGTAGGAGAAGGCATTTCCAATGCCTATAATTGACAATTAGTACACAAATTTATGACAAAATCCTACAATATAAGAAGAAAAAGATAAGCAAAACAACAAAAAATGTGTGAAGGATAAAGACGGGCAATTTGCAAAGGAGAAAACATAATTGACTGTGAAGAACTCAACCTCACTAATAATAGGGAAGAACTAATTAAGAAAATTAAGAAAATGTATACTTTTATACACCCATAAGATTTGCAACAATTAGAGTTTGATAATACACTGAGCTGGTTGGTGAGACTGATAGAAACAGGAAATTGTATACTCTGCTTGTTGGAATATGAATCAGCCGACCAGTTGGAGAGCAAACTGGCAATCCTACTTAGATCTGTTCATACCCTGTGATGAAGGCATTTGTAAGTGTCTGCTCTAGAGGAGTCCATATGCATTAAGACACATTAAGACAAGATGTTCACTGGGGCACTGCAGATAATTCTAGAAAGGTGGAAACGATCCAACTCTACCTTGGTTGAATGGGTGAGTGAACTCTGGAATTGATCTAAAGCAGCAAAGCCAAGAAGAAAGAACTCTACCTGCAACACATCTAAATATCAAAAAACACAAGGCAAGGAAAAACCAAGTTGTAATGCAACATGCACAACATTATAATAATTTATGTAAAGTGAAAAACACATGGAAACTGTAATATACATCATTAATGGAAACATACACGTATATCAAAGTGTGGAAAAGGCAATTAACCCTTATAGCAGAATGCTTAACCCAATAACTGATACTATACACCAAAGCTTTGGTGCCTTTGGAGGGAGGGAAGAAGGGAAAGAGGGGTGGGCAAGGGACTCAGCTATACCTAGAATGACTTATTTCTATTATCTGGAGAGAATAAGTGCTCCAAAGCAAAAAGACATCGTGGGTTATTTCTGCATGATGAGTACTGAGCTGTATGTTATATCTTTACTTCTTTGCATGTTTAAAATTTTTATAATTAAAGTATATTAGCTCTGCATAGGTACTTCCCCCCCCAGGTGATATAATCAGAAGAGCTGGAAAATAATTCAGAAGGAAATAACTTTATCTTTCCGTGGTTTGGTGTTGTATCCCTGGTGATCTCAAAATTATCTCCCATCCTACCAGTTTTTGGGAAGAAGCCTGAAATGAGGCATGGAAATGATGGCCCATGCTCAGCAAGTGTGTGCTCAGTAGATGTTTTTCCTGATGCTCCCCTTGCTGCTGGCCTCACCCTGCACTGCTGGGCCCCACCACAAATCCAGCCTGATGGCCTGCTCAGAGGCACTGTCCTCCACCCCCTGGCCACTCCTATTTCCCCTTAAGCTAGCAGTGCTAGAAATATACATGTGATGTCATCACGGGTCTTATTGTCAGAGTACAAAAACGAAATGAGTGCCAGAAAAACTGGCACCACCCCCTCCCTGCCCCACTCCAATAGCTGTGTTTCTCCAGGCGTGTCCACATTCCTGGACCCATCTCAGCACTTGTGTGGGGTGTACTCACTGACCAGTATATCGCCTGCACATTTTTCTGCAGCTTCAGCCCATCTAGGGTAGGGGAAGTGCGGGGGACAGTGTGGGCTCCTGCTCAGGGAAGAGGCAGAGCAAAAAAGCCTGGCAGGAGTCAGGACTTGGTCTTCTCATTTCATTTGACTTGGAAGTTCTTGCAACTTTCACCCATTCTTCTCAGTGAATTCCCTGCGACATCATTTACTTATTCATTTTGTTTATCCATCTACCCCAGCCCCACCTGAGCAATGTCTGACCTGGGCTGCAGGCAGGTACAGGCACCATGGGTAATTCTGTCAGGCCCTGCAGGAGCCTAGCTTTGTTCCAGAGGGCTCCATTTGGTGACAGACAGGAAGGAAAACCTGCAGAAGTGTGTGGAAGGGTTTTCAAGAGGAGGAAGGGCCTGGCAGGGTGGGGTTGGGGGGGCTGGAGGTGACCAGGTATTTGCGGAGGTGGGAAGGTATGAGGGTCCAGCCTCTGTGATGAGGCTTCTCCTCAGGTCCATATCCTGCCCCTTGCAGCCCCTCCACTTGCTCCACCTCTACTCTCCCTCCCTTCTTCCTCACCAGGGTGTGCCTCCTACCTGTGACTGCTACCTCTGGAGAGTAAGTGGGATGAGGAGCTATTTCTACTCCCCCTACTAGCAACCCGGGCCTGAGAAGATGGAATCTATGTCCTCCTTGCTGCTTTTGGAGCATTCTCCTTTCCTTTCAGGCTTTCCCTCTCTAAGCTCTGATCCTTGCACTCCACTCTAACATTTGGAGGACAGTACAGATGAAAAAAGTGGCCACATACTAAACCCGATGAGCTCAGGAGAGGCCAGAATGGTAGGCTGTACAAACTCAGAGACTAAAATTAACCACATAGGATGGTCTGAACATAAAAATTCTTAAAAGTGGGTCATTGCAGGTTGTCATATTCTAGGCCTGTAGCTTCCTTGACAAAGGTCAACCTTAAGGCCTACCTTAAGTAGGCCTGTCTACTGTCTTTTTGCATCTTAGATAACATACCCCTGGAATGTCAAAGTAATCCCCTTTTTCTGGACCCTTCAGGTCACATCCATGCACCAGAGCACGAGACTACAGAACCCCTCGTTGTTATCTTGTTCCCTGAATAGCATCTCTATGTGCTGTACATGTTATTAACTTTCCTGTACCCACTGATGTAAAAGAGTATGTGCCTTTCCATTTTACTTTTTATCCAGTCCCAGAGATTTCCCGATTTTGCTTTCTCCTGCTCCCTCAATCTACCATCAGGATGTCACATAGCTCTGCCTCTGTCTCCTCCTCTGATTCCAATGTATAAAATAAGTGGCAAAACTGCCACTCTCTGGGGCATTTTCTCAATCTGTTGAGATTTTGCTTCTTGGCAATTGTTGTCAGTTTAGCTCAAATATACTTGTTAAAATTCTCTACAGCAGTGGTCCCCAACCTTTTTAGCACTAGGGACCCGTGCTACTATGAGAATCTAATGCCTGGTGATCTGAGGTGGAGCTGAGGCAGTGATGCTAGCACTGGGGGGAAGCTGCAAATACAGATGAAGCTTCACTTACCCGCCGCTCACCTCCTGCTGAGTGACCCTGTTGCTAACAGGCCACTGACTGGTACTGGTCTGTGGCCCAGGGGTTGGGGACCCCTGCTCTACAGATTTGGATATTTCTTAGTGGACAGTGAAGCCACGGTGGTACCTCCTCATCTCTCCAGCTTATCCCCCCAACTCCCCACACCCTCTTGCCCAGTACCTCCCTTTTCCCTTCACTGAGGTGAGCCCACAGGGCTTGGCTGCCTTGTCTCGTCCATCCCTCAGGCACCAGCTCCCATGCCCCTCCTCCTCTTTTCTTTTTCCTGAAGGCCTTCCCCAGCACCCAACGTGCCCAGCAGGCCTCACCCTAAAAGAAAACAAACCAAACTTCCCTGATTACAGAGATCCCTCCAGCTATGGTCTGCTGTCTCCCTCTCTTTCCACCGATAAGCTTCTAAGAGGAATTGTCTACACAGGCCCTGCTACTCACCTTCTCTTCTTCTCTCCCTTGGTGCCTCTATTGTCCAGTTTTAGTCTTTATCTCTACCCAGGTTTCTGATTGCTAAGGTCACTGGTACTGCCACGGGTCATGTCCAAAACCTGCTGCCCTTGACCGCTGCAGTCTGGATCCCTGCCACTTCTCTTGTCTCAGTGATGCTGCATGCTTCTTGATTTGCTCCCACCTCAAGGATCTGGTCAAGGATCTTGGTCTTCTCAGCTGTTCTCTCAAATTGCATCCCGCTCCCCTCTGCCACCGCCCAATTCTGGCAGAATCTCTCTGCCTGCTGGCCCTAGACCAGAGGTTCTCAGCTCTGGCTGTGCACTAGAATCACCTGCGAAGCTCTGTAAAATGTTGAAGCTTAGGTTAACTGAGTCTGAGCCCCCAGGGGAAGGGAAGGGTCCCTGGTATTTTTTCAAAGCTACCCGGTGATTCTGCTCATTTTGCCTTCCAGCCTGACCCCCCTCCACGGCTGCTGAGAGCCAGCTGCCGGTGTGACAGCGCCACCTTGCGGTTTTCTCAGGATATAAAGTGGGGTGTAAAGAGAAAGAACAGCTAACTTAAAAAATCTTGTGAGTTTATTAAAGAATTCTGTGGCTGCAGTTTGAGCTGGTCCCAGGGGTTCACTGCTCCCACAGGGCCACAGTCTTCCTAATCAAATAGCAAATTCTTTACAATGTGCCTGGCACTGTTTTAAGTGTTTCACCACAATCATATAACATAGATATCATTATTACCATTTTACAGAAGTGGAAACTGAGGCACAAAAACTTGGCCAAGGCCATACAGGTAGTGGAGTGGAGCTGCTATTACAAACCAAGACCGTCTGGCTTGATGGTCCACATTCATAACCACAATGCTGGCTGTAGCGAGGTTGCCATCTTCATGGGGCACAGGGGCTGGTGGGGTCGATTTCTTTTGCTGGGCATATCTTGGTACAGGGACAGGCAGCAGATGACCTGCTGCCATAACCAGGTACACTTGACAATCTCATTTGCTGCTGCCTTTTATTCCTGTCTTTAAATGCTTCTCCCCAAGACTGAGGCTGGTTGTAACATTTTATCTAGGCCCAACCACAATATAAACAGAGTCCAACTTCACCAGGCACAAGAGCATTTTTAGTCAGCTAGAGTAAAAAGATCCTCAGCTTCGCTAGAATTCCTCTGGTACGCAGTTTCTCCCAGTGGCCTCATCAGGGAAGTGGATCAGATTTGATTTAAGTGTCTAAAGTTTAATTAGCCACAAATTGCCTTCTGGAACTCTCTTCCCACCCCTCACCCTTATGATCATGCAACAGCTCCATCTCTCTAGCTGCTCAAACCAGAACCCTGGAGGATCTTTCTGGTCTCTATTTCTTCACCCCACATGCTATCACACCGGACATGGCCAAAGGTGAGCTCCAAAATAGATTATCTCTCTCCATTTCCCTCCACTCCACTGGCGCTATCTCTGATGAACATTCTTTGCTTCCATTTCTCAATCCTTCCTATCCAAAAGAGAGATTTAAAAGACAAACCTTATCGTGTCACTGCTAACAAGAAGACTATCAGTGGCACTTTGGGGAAAAGCCCAAATCCTTAGCCAGACCTCAAGCCCCTTTTCTTCCCAGCAGCCCTCCCAGCCTTGCTCTTCTCAGTCCAGCTACACTGGTCTTCTGTTTGTTCTTCCAAAGGATGCCCCCGCCTCAGCCTTCAAATGCCCCAGGCTTGGACACCGTTTTACTCTTTACCTGGACAATGATTCATCTTCAGATTTTAGCTCAATACCAGAGGTCCCTCTGCCCTGGGCCCGCGGTTCCTCCGCTATGCCTCGGCCCAGGGCCCTGAGCCCTGTCAGTCCTGCTGGCTCAGCCTCAGTGGTCGCATCAGGAAAGGAAAGGAGGCTGGAACCCAAGGCAACCTCAGGCGACCAGCAGGGGGTTCTGTCCGCCGCCAGCGTCCAGATGTCGCCCCCTGGTGGCAGCGGTGGAACTGGTCCTTTGGCTCCTTCAAGGGACCTGCGATGCCTGACGCCGTCTCGAGTCCCAAGAGGAGGTCCCGCCGAGCTCCCGCGTCCCCTCCACTCGGCTGGCTTAACACTTGGAATTCACGGAATCCCACTGTACTGAACCTGGAGAACGCAAGCCTCGAGCTGGGGGCGTGACTTCTCGATGTGGACCCCGCCCCGCAGCAGGCCCCGCCCCCTTCGGATTTCTTGATAGTCAGCAGGTGGGTATTTTTCTCAGTATTGGTGGTCAGAGACACCTGGTTGCAAATCCTCAGTTCTGCCGCTTTACTGGCGGCGTGTGCAAGTCACTTTTACCCTTTTAATATATGGTGACCGACCCTTCTACATACCAGGCACTAGGGGTATCTCAGTGAATAAAAACCGCCCAAAAGCTTGCCGGCTTGGTGCTTACAGTGTACTGTGGGAAACTGATAATAAAATAAATAGATTTTACAAGTATAGTATGTTTAATAATAAGTTCTTAGGGGAAAATGATGCAGGAAAAGAGGGGAGGGACTTTGAGAAAGAGGGTCACAAATCTAAGTAGGGTGGTCTGGGAAGGCTCCCTTGAGAGGGTTCTGTGATTAAAACTTTAAAATGCAGATATCTGTCAGGGAAACGAGCATTCCCGGTAGAGCGAAGAGCAAGAGCACAGGTGAATTCAGTACATTCAAATAGGCCAGGTTGCTGGAGGCAAGGGTGGGGGGAAACCCTTGAGGAGGTGGTCTTTTCCTCTGAGGGAGGGGGGAGGCGGCCCAGGGGCGAGCGACAGTATCCACACACAGTAACTGAATCTTGTTGGCTGCTGCTGTTGAGAACAGACTGCAGGGGTCAAGATTGGAGTCCTGGACGAGTTAGGGGCTATTGCAATGTTAGGAGACCTGAGTGGTAGTGGCGGTGGTGGGGTGGAGTTGGGAGGTGGGGTAAGAACCGGCTAGATTCCAGATCTAAGTTGAAGCTAGAAGAGATAGGATTTGCTGTTGGATTGGGTTTGAGGGAAACTCACAAGTTTTTGAACATCAGAGAGGATAGAATTATCTGGGATGTGGAAGGCTGTAGGAGAGGCAGGTTTGAAGGTGGGGAGATGAGCTCACCTTTGGCCATGTCCAGTGTGAGCTGAATATTTGACCTCTAAGTGATGATGCTGGTTAGATGCTGATTAGATAAAAGAGAGGAATTCATGGCAGGGCTAGACTAGAAATCAAGATTTGGGAATCATGCATGTAGAGGTGGTATTTACAGCCTTGGAACTGGATGAGATTATTCAGAAAGTGAGTGTGGAAAGAAAAGAATAAGGGCATGTGTCTGTGGGGGTGGGGGGAGCAGGAGTAGCCAGGGAGGTAAGAGAAAAACCAGGAAGGGTGGGTGCCCTAAAGCCAAGAGAGGAGAGTGTTGCATGGAGAAGGGGATAGTCAGCTGTACCAAATGCTGATGGGAGATTTGAGGACTGAGAAGTGACCATTGAATTTAGCAACATGGAGGCCATTAGTGACCTCGACAGAGTAGTTTGGGTGAATGGTGGAGGTGAAGCCTGATTGGAGTGGGCTCTAGAGAGAATCTGAAGAGAGTAAGTCAGGGAAGGTGAGCCTAGACAAGCCTCTGACAGTTTGCTTTAGAGGGAAGGAGAGAGATGGGGTAGTTGCTAGAGAGAGATCGGAGGGCACCACATCTAAAACAGAGGTGAACACGTTAATGTAGGAGAGTGGAGAGTTGCTGGAGCAATATCCTTTGGTGGATAGCTCAACTTTCCAGAAGCACAGGCACTTCATTTATAGTAATAAGACAGAGAACAGATGATGTGTACACAGATGCAGCTAGGCAGAAATTCTTTTTTCTTAACTTGTGAAATATATTTATAGAAAACCACATGTAACTCATATATATCATGTTATGAAAAAGCAGGTACCCATGTAACCACCACCTAGGACAAAAAAAGAACATTAATACCCTAAAAAATCTTTCCAGTGTTCCTTTCCAATCAGATTTTTTCTTCTGCTCTAGATGTAACTATCATTCTGGCTTCACTGATAAAATTTTAAAAAATAGTTTTACCATTTAAATACATTCTTAAACCATTCTTGGCTGTTATTTAACTTTGTTTTTTAATTTAATTTAATTTTTATTTTTTTCTGACTTTATTGAGGAATAATTAAATAAAATAAGATATTTAAAGTGTACATGTGATAATTTAACAAATGTATGCATTGTGGAAGAGTCCCTGAGTTAATTAATAGACCCATCACCTCATATAGTTAGCCTCTGTTTTGAGGGAGGGGGTGAGAACATTTAAGTTTTATTATCAGCAAGTTTCAATTATTCAGTATAGTGTTATCAACTATAGTCACCATGTTATACATTAGATCTTAATCATCTTATAGCTGAAAATTTGTACCCTTTTATCAACCTCTTCCTATTTTTCTATTTCCCAGCCCATGACAACCATCTTTCTACTCCCTTTTCTATGATTTCAACTTTTTTTTTGGATTCCATATGTAAGTAATACTATGTGGTATTTTTCTTTCTCTGTCTGGCTCATTGAATGGAACCCTAGTGAATATAGTATTTTTGTTTTGTTTTGATTTTGTCTTCTTTTGTTCAACATTATTTGTGAACATCATGTTTTCTATAGTTGTAGCTTGTTGGTTCTTCATAACTGTGTAGTATTCCATTGTACAAATAGATCACATATTATCTATTCTCTGAGATGGACATCTGGGTTGTTTGCAGGTTTTGGCTATCACAAACAGTGTTGCAGTGACTGTGTGTCTGTCACTTGTGAACTTGTGTGGGAGTCTCTCTAGGGGATAGTGGAATTACTGGGCTAGAGGGCGTTTGTATCTTCAGCTTGAATAGATGATGCCAAATTGTTTCCAAAGTGGATATATAAATTTATACTCATACAGTTTGATGAGTGTGTAAAGGTCTCTCAATCTAATTTTAATTTGCATTCCTCCCATCACTAATAGATTTTCTCTTGAAAAGAGCCCGTTCAAATCTTTTGTACTTTTTTCCATTGGACTGTGATGCCAGTTCTTTATTGCTGCATTAAAAAACCACCCCAAAACTTAGTGGTTTGAAGCAGTAACATTAATTTACTTAGTTCATGGATCATCAATTTGAGCAGTGCTTAGACTCAGCTGAGATGATTCAGTGGCTGTTATATGAACCTGCTGGAGTGAGGCTTCCTCACAGCATGGTGGTCTCAGGTTAGTCAGACTTTTTACATAGCAGCTGGTTTCCCCCAGAGCAAACATTGCAAGAGATCTGGCTGGAAACTGCGAGACTTCTTCTGACCTAGTTTTGTATGTCCCAGATGTGTTCTATTTGTCAAGCAAGTCACTAAGGCCAGCCAGATTCAAGGGAAGAACAATTAGATTCAACCTCTCAATGAGAGGAATAGCAGGGAATTTGTAGTCATCTTTTACCTCTTGCAGTTGTTTAGCTTTTTCTCGTTGATTTATAGGAGTTCTTTATATATTCTGTACTAGTCTAATGTCAGTTCCTGTTTTGGAATGATGTCTCCCTTTATGGCTTTCTGTTTCGCTCTATGTATTTCCTCCTTTTGTGGCTAATGCTTTTTGAACTTGGTTAAGAAGTTCAAAAATATTTTCCATGAAAATATTTTCTTTCTAACTTTTTGAACTTCTAAAAGCTTTCTAACTTTGTATTTCCCCATTAAGTCATAATCCACCTGGAATTGCTTTAGTGGTTGGTGTGAATAGTAGTCTTTTTCCCATGTGGATATTTAAGTAACATTTATTAAGAAGAATAGTTTCCTCATTGCTTTGTAGTGCCACTTCTGCCAGATGTCAACTGTGTGTATAAGTGTCCTTTCTGGGCTTCCTGTTCTGTCCCATTTTGTTTTTTCTATCCTTAGGTTAATACCATACGGTCTGAATTTCTATTGCATTATACTAAGTCTTACTATCTGGTAGAGTAAGTTTTCCCATCTTGTTCTTTAAGAGTGTCTTGGCCATTTTGGTCCTTTACACTCCCTACAAATTTTGAAATCACAAGTTCTATAAAAATATCTCTTGATATTTTGATTGGGATTGACATCTATACCATATTTACTCTTCCAATGTTTATTCATCATATATCTTTCCATCTATTTAGGCATTCTTTGATACTTATTAATACAGTTTTATAGTTTTCTCTCTGCACACTTTTTTAAAAAAATATAATCCATAGGTTTGTCATAGTTTTCGACACTACTATAAATACTATCTCTTTCTCTCTTTCAATCCATTATAATATGGTGAATATCATTGGTTGATTTCTAAAATTAGACCAACTTTCATTCCTAGAATAGACCAGATTTGGTCATAATGAATTGTCCTCTTTATGTATTTTTGAATTTGGTTGGCTAATGTTTTATTTAGAATTTTCACATTTACTTATATGAAAGTAGTTGGCTTATAATTTTCATTTCTCTGTCTTTTTGAAGTTTTAATGTTGTGCTGGCTTCATAAACAAGCTGGGATGTGTTTCCTCTTTTCTATTTTCTGGAAAATTTGTGAAGATTTTTCTAATGATCTTTTTATTATCAGGTATACCAAGTTAATTACATTATTGTTAGAAATCATGTTTAATACTACTTCATGTATACTTGAAAAAAAATGTGTAGTCTTTTCTCATTGGGTACAGAGTTCTATATATGTCCTTTAGGTCGAATGTGTTATAATAATGTTCAAATTGTTTATTTCTTCACTAAATTTTGATGTTTTCTCTCTATTATTGAGATATTTGTGTTAAATTATTCCATTATGATTTTGGATTTGTTTATTTCCTTTTGTAGATCTATAATTTTGGGTTTTATATATTTTGAGACTCTGTTATTAAGTATATACAAATTTAAAATTGTTATGTTTCCTTGGTAGATTGAACCTTTTATCATCATGTAATAACCCTCTATCTTTAATAATACTTTTTTTGCCTTGAAATCTATTTTGTCTGATATTCATATAGCCACACTAGCTCTTTTTTGGCTAGTAGTCACATGCATATTATTTTTATGACTTACTTTCAATCTTTCTGTATTTTGATGTTTTAGATGTGACTTTTATAAACAACATGTGGGATTTTTAACAAATCCAGCTTACTACCTTTTGCCATTTAACTAAAGCATTTAATTTTTTAAAATTTATTATAATTATTAATGTAGTTGTTTTTCAAAATACATTTTATTTTGTGCTTTCTATTTGTCACCTTGTTCTATGTTTCTTTTTTTCATTTCTTGCTTTGAATTTGATTATATTTTATCATTCCATTTTCTCCCCGAAGTTTCCTGTCTCTCTTTTTGTGTGTGTGTATTTTCCCTCAAAATTAAAATCTGTATTCTCAATTTACCAAAACCTACAGTTACTCAATATTTTACTATATTCCTTGACAATACATATATTGTCTTGTATTTAATTCTGATTTCTTAAAAACTCCACAGACATTACTGTTGTAGACACTGTTAATTTATATTTACCTACATATTTAATGCTCTTTGCTTTTCATTCCTCCTTGTGTATCGGTCCCTCCATCTGGAATCACATTCTGTCTGCCTGATACATCTCCTTTATCATTTCCTTTAGTGAATCTCTGCTTCTACATGAACTTTCTGAGTTTTCATTTGCCTGAAAATCCTTCTTTCATCATCATTCTTGAAAAATATGTTTTCCTCAGTTTGGAATTCTAGGTTGGAAATGTTCTTTCAGCTATTGAAGCCATCATTTCACTATTTTCTGCCTTGTGTATACATGCTGTTAAGTCAACTGTCAGTCAAATGAATCTTTTTTTTTTTTTCTCCAGCTGCTTTTAAGATTTTTCTCTATGTGTTTGGTTTTCTGTTGTTTCACTATGATGTACCCAGATGTAGACTTCTTATTGATTATGTAATTGACCAAGAGTTCCAAGGGCATGCTGGATGGTTTTTAGGAGTTGGGGAGGGCTGGGAGATAGGATCAGACAAGGGAGATGTATAGGGTTTATAGAGGACTAGACTGAGATTCAATATCTTAGAGCCTCAGTTGTTGGTTTTGTAAAAGAGGGTTGGTGATACTTACTTTGAATGTATGTATTCATTCAGTAAACATTTGTTGAGCACCCAGTAGGTACCAGACCCTAACTTGAGTAGTGGGGACACAAAGATGAGCCTCTGCTTTTGAGACTCTTCCACCTAGTTGGGAGTCAGATGTGCTACAGCCAAAGGCAGTACCATAATGGGGCGGTTCTACATGGGTTTGGGAGTGTGGGTAACAAAGGCTTCCTGGTTGGAGGAACTTGAATTTATCTTAAAGCCCGAGAAAATTCTCACTAGACTGCTCAGGAGAGAAGGCATTCCTAGGAGAAGGAACTGCATGATCAAGAGCTGGGAGGTGAGAAAGGGCATGGAGCATTAATGTTACTGACTTGTTTTGCATGGGGGTGCCCTTCGAAGGGCTTCTGTTTTAGGTGTTAGTCTTCCTTAGTCTTCAGGTGCTAGTGACTATAACACATGATGGAAATTCACACTGGAACTGCAGGGTGGGCAGGAGAATACCCACCACTTCTCTCTGCTTCTCTAGTTTCCTCCACCCAGCAGGGATTAGGTCACCTGAGTTCATATCTTACATTTACTATCACCTGAGAGAGACTGATTCCTTTCTTTTAGTTAAAAATATCCTGGGGAAGGGTACTGATTGGCTTAGTTGGGATGAGGTAGACATCACTAGACCAATCAGGTGTAGCCTGGGATGGGGTCTTATAAGTAGAGGTTGCTCCAGCCTTAGCCTTAGTATTGGTGCAGTTCCCAGGGGAGGGGAACTTCCTGGGTGCCAGTCCCACATGAGGGGTCCAGTGAAAGGTTAATTTAATTTAATTTAATTTAACTTAATTTTTAATTGTGATAAAATACACAACATAAAATTTACCATCTTAACCATTTTTAAGTGTATAGTTTAGTGGCATTAAGTACATTTGCATTGTTGTGCAACTATCCCCACTATCCATCTCCAGAACTTTTTGATCTTTCCAAACTGAAACTCCATATCCACTAAATATCAACTCCCACCCTACCTCCCTTCAGTCACTGGCAACCACCATTCTACTTTCTGTCTCTATGAATTTGACTGCTCTAGAAAACTTATGTGAGTGGATTTGGGCAGTATTTGTCTTTTTGTGACTAGCTTATTCACTTAGCATTATGTGCTCAGGGTTCATTTATGTTGTAGCATATGTTAGAATTTCCTTCCATTTTAAGGCTGAATAATATTCCATTGTATGTATATGCCACATTTTAAAAAACTATTCATCTGTCAATGGACACTTGGGTTGCTTCCACCTTTTGGCTATTGTAAATGCTATGAATATGGGTATATAAATATCTCTTTGAGATTGTGCTTTCAATTCATTTGGGTATAAACCCAGAATTGGAATTGCTGGATCATATGGTAGTTCTATTTTTATTTTTTTGAGGAACTGCCATACTATTTTCAATAGGAACTGTACCATTTTACGTTTCCACCATCAGTACACAGGGTTCCAATTTCTCCACATTCTCTCTAACCCTTATTATTTTTTATTGTTTTGGCAATTTTTTTTATCCTAATGGGTATGAGGTGGTATCTCATTGTGGTTTTGATTTTCATTTCCCTAATGATCAGTGATGTTGAACATGTTTTCATATGCTTATTGGCCATTTGCATATCTTCTTTAGAAAAATATCTGTTTAAGTCTTTTGTCCATTTAAAAATTTTCTGTTGTTATTGAGTTGTAGTAAAGGGTTTTAAATAGGGTATCATAATTTAACCTATGGTTTGGAGAAAACTGAGCCTGAAACTTTTGTAGTAAAAAGGCGAGAAGAGAGGAGGGCCAGAGCTGCTGGCTACTGAGAAGACAGTCACAGCACAGATGCCTTTACAAAGGCCCACCCAGGCACTGGGGCCCTTTTCCTACTCTGGATCTTGGGTGGCCTATGACAAAGGCTACACACATCATTTACTTGGATTCTGGGGTCTACTTGGATTCTAAACTTTTACAGACACAGGGATGGCTCAGGGCAATCCCATTAGGTCCATAGGAAATCTAGGGCCTCAGTCCTTGCAGTGGCCAAAACAGATTATGGTTTATAACCAGAGCTATAGAATACCTGTCTGCTTTTCTGCAGGATTGTCCTGGCTATAAGGATCCAGCTCTAGAAATTGTAGAAATGACATCGCGTTGGGATATGTAAAGGTAGAAACTCGATAGGGAGCCCTATCCCCTTTCTGACATCGGATGGTTCAAAGGTTATTGGGCTGTGGACCCAGACTGCCCAGTTCAAATCCTACTCTGCCACTTACTAGCTGGAAGAGTTACATACCCTTCTTGTACCTCAGTCTCCCCCCTCTGTTATGTGGGAAAAATTAGTATGCCTTGTTATTAAAGATCGAGTGAGGATTAAACGAATTAGTAATGTATATAAAGCATTAGACCAGTGCTTGGCTCAAAATAAATGTTGGCAATTAATGCTGTTATTTTCATTGATATCAGACCCTGTCGGTCTTCCGACTGACCGCTCAGCTGCCCACAGCTCTTCTGGTCCAGGTCAAGGCAATTTGTATCGTTGAGCCCAATCCTCTCTCCTGGTGGCCGCAGCCTGGCCTGTTTCCCAGGCCGCCGGCAGGGGGAAGCATTGCACCACGGCTGCCCCTGGGAGGTGCAGTTGGTTTAGCCTGGAAAGCCAGTCGCTGCGTCCCTTGCGCGGTAACCTAAGACTCTCCTGGGTGGGCACGAGAACCGGGAGAGAGAGATCTCTGCCCCGCTCGGGGCTCCTCCGGGCCTGGGCGCCCCACTGTCTTCTCTGGAACCCTACGGCTCACGTGGCTTTTCTTCGGCCCCATGCGCAGCCTGGAAGTGCTCAGCCGCGCTCTCAGTCAGTGCACAACCTCCCCAACTGTGAAATGCTGGTAACTGCGCAGTGTCGCTGGGCGTGGGTCAGGGAGGATGCAGAGTGAGGAGCAAGAGCTGTTTCAACAACCTGCACCAGGACCTTCCTTAGGGAGTAAGCTGGGCCTGGCAGGCCTCAGGCCTGGGAATTATTTGGGCATATGTGACCGACTTGAGGGGAAGTGTGGACTTGAGAGTGTGCGTGCAGGTTTCTGCTCATGGCTGTGGCTGGCTGTGTAGTCCCAAAGAGAGGGCTGATCTGGGCATGAGCGCACCTCATTCTTGAACCTGTTCAGTGGCTTTGCTTGTGCTAGGTCTGCTTCCTGGAATGCCTCCCCCTTTCTTCTAACCAAGCTTTGCCTTTTCAGAAGTCTTTAATTTGCCTTCTAGGTCTCTCAGGGCCTGACATCAGCTTCCTTGACCCCTGCCAGCTCCCCAGCATCAGTTCTTTTTCCATCTGGGCCTACCCAAGATCCTGTGTCAGACTCTGGGCTTCACACCAGGACCTGTCTGTCCCACCATGGCCCTTAGCAGGGACCAGGGAAGTGGCACAACTTTGCGTAAAGGAAGGTCCCGGCTCAAAGATTCCAGTCCTGGAATCTCATGGACTCCAAGGGTTTAGCTCTTGGTTCCTTTCCCTCACACTTCCTGGAGGAGCTTGAACACTGGCCAAGGGAACTCCACCTTCGCCATTTGTGAACACACCTCCAGCAGATTCAGGTCACTTTGGCAGGAAGAGACCTGCCAAAGAGCCACAAATGAAGAAATGTACACTTAAACAACTTTAAGGTACAACTTCTCATTTATTGAAATAAAAGAAAAACATTAGAAATTAATAATACCTAGTGTTGGTAGAAGTGCAAAGAAACATACACTTTTATGCATTGCACATGAAAATGTAAATAGTTTTTAAAAACAGCTTTTGAGAGCAATTTTGGAAATACATATTAAGGGATTTAAATTATGCATAACTGTTCTAGGCATTTATCCTAAGAAAATAATTGCATAAGAGCATTATTGATAATGGTGAAAACTGAGAAAAAATGTCCCACAGCAAGTGACTGGTTAAATAAATTTTGATAGATTCATGGAAGAGAACTGTAATTGGCTATTAAAAATAATGTTTGCAGGAAACAATTTCATGGCAGGGTAAAGTACTCACATTAAAATGTTCATTGACTCATTAATTAATTCATTGATTTAACTAACATTTATTGAACATCTAGACATGCCAGACATTATTCTAGATACAGGGAATAAAATTATAAACAAGATAGATAGTATCCTTTTCATGAGGCTTATCTTCTATAGAGGGGAAACAGACAATAAACAAGTGAAAAATTAATATCAGGTAGTGATTTTTATCTGCCTCTATTTAAAAATTATACCTGAGTAGAAAAAAGGACAAGAAGAAAACAATACCAAAGTGGTTATTTTTAGTTAGTGGTATCATTTAGGACTGTGTATAAATAACTGAAAACTTTCAGTCAAGGGCTTTATTGTCTCAGGTGTCCAGGGCTCAGAAGACCCACCCCTGTCATCTGGTGGCTCTCCCATCCTAGGATGAGGCTGGCAGTCTCATGCTTGGCTTCTCAAAGTCACAAGATGGCAGCCTCTCTTCTGAATCTCTTCTCCACATTCCAGGTAGGTGGTAACAGGGGAGAAGGGAAGAACAAAGTCTTTCTCCTCTTGAGATGCTGCCTTTTTATTATTGAGGAACAGCACTTCAGCCAAGCTCTCATTGGTCAGCAAGGGCCAGGCCAGCCCCAGCAGATGGGAGGTCAGGAAGAACACGGAGTGACTGTAATGTCCTTTTTTGTGTTTTCTGGCATTTTCTGAATTGAACTAGAAATTTAAACAAGCTTTTGCATAGAGGAAACAAAGAGCTTTTTATGTCTTAGGGCACAGGGTAAGGGTAGATTGCTATATGAGAAACCAGAGTAGAATGAATGCAGCTGTAGCTGGTCCTAGATACACCTGAGAGGTGCCTGAGGCCTTTCCTACTGATTTCTGTCCCCTTTGGTCTTGTGGGTCCCCTCAGGCTAGCATGGCTTTGAGAAGGTGAGGTGAAGTGCAGGTCCATGGCTACCCTAGTGAGGGCTGCTCCCTTCCACTGATGGCCTCCCTGGCCTGCCCTCACTCTCTCCATTTGCTGGTCTGCAAGAGGGGTGGATATGTGCAGCCTGGCTGATGCAGAGTTGGGCCCAATGGCCCTCAGGCCTTTCTCTTAAAACAAGCTGGAGTTTGTCCCCATGTACAGGCCTTGGTGGCCCATGTCAGACCCACCTGGATTCCTTATTGTGCTCATTTCCTGTGGCTGTCATATCAACTTATCACAAACTGGGTGTCTTAAAACAACAGAAACGTATTCTGTTATATTCCGAAGACCAGAAGTCTAAAATCTGGCAGGGCTGTGCTCCTTCCATAGTCCCTAGGGGAGAATCCATCCTTTGCCTCTTCTGGCTTCTGGTGGCTGCTGGCATTCCTCGTGTTGTGTCTGTATCACTCAATCCCTGCCTACACAGTCACATTGTCTTTTGTTTGGGTCTACCTTTGCCTGTCTTATATGGGCACTTGTGTTGGCATTTAGGGTCCACCCAGACAATCCAGGACAATCTCTGCATCTCAGTCACATCTGCAAAGATACTTTTTCCAAATGAGGTCACATTTATAGGTTCTGGGATTAGGATGTGGATGTCTTTTAAAATATACCTTTCAGCCTATCATACCCATTAACTGCAGTGACCTTACTGTTCTGAGCCTCATTGATCTTGTCTTGTACATTGGGGATGAGAACCCATTCTCACAGGGTCTTGTATGGATCACCAACCACATGAGCAGGTGACAGGAGGACTGGGCCTCTCTGTGGTTTAGCCCTGCCCTTCCTCTCTGATCTCTGAGGGCTGTTCCCATCTCCTAGGGCAGCTTCTCCCTCTCTCCCCTTTTGTCATTTGCCTCTCCTGATCCTGGAGATAAAGATGACCTGGGAGGGCCTGCATCCTCAGGACCTCCCTTCTGCAGACCCTTGTTCCCATCTCTGCCCATGTCTCCTTCTTACATTGCCAGCCCCCTGCAGGGAGGCCTGTGCACAGGCCTGGCACTTGGCAAGGATTAGACACATGCCCCTTCCCTTCCTCTCCTGGGGGCCTCCCCTTGGGGCTTCTGCTCCCTCCTACTCCCACTTGTGTTCTCCCACACCAAAACCCTGGGTCTCTCTGTTTTCCAGATGAATCTCCCAGAAGTTAGGGACCTTGCCTAAGGCTGCTCAGCATGTCAGTGGTGGATTCAGGGCCTGTGCCATCTCCCTGTCTCTCCTGAAGGAGCACTTGGCAGCCCCTGCTCCATGCTGAATCCCCAGGAAGGGTAGCACCTTTATCCTTTGGGTTTACAGAGTGCTAAATGCACCATGACACCCAGACAGAGAAAATCAATCACAATTTCATTTCATCACCGGATAAAAGAAGAGGTTTACAGGCTAGAAAACCTGCTCTTGTGAATGGGTGTGTGCATGAGCATGGTGACCAGATCTGTTAGGGGCTGCAAAGCAGGAGGGCTGGGTCTTGGGAAGGAGCTATTTGCCAGATGAGCCAGGGCTCCAGGCAGTTGTAGCTCCCCCAATCCCTGCTCCCCTGGGGAAGAAGGGGGCTCAGCTCTGAGAGGCTGCAGGCCCAGGCTGGTGGGAGTTGCTGGGCTATACCCAATTTAGAATGGGAAGAGGTGGGATGGATGGGCCTCTCACATTCATTTAACCAGGTGTTTGGGGTCTCCACTGTGCAAATCCCAGCCAGGTGTTCAGGCTGACACTTGGGTATCCTATTACAGATGTGGGGCAGGCTAAGTCCCCATCTCATCTGTGGACAACCACAGCCTCATCCCTAGGTAATGCAGAGAATATGTAACTGGCATAGTGTGTCCTACATAGAGCCAGGATAGGATAGTCTCCTGTAAGCATCCTGGTGGCCAGAGGGACAAGGGCCTCACCATTCTCTCTTGACTCTATTGTGGATTAGTGGCCCTATAGCCTTCCCAGGATGCCCACTGAAGACACAGAGGTTTTTATGACTGGCTGCTGTGAGATCACCCCAGTGCCTGCTCTGTAAAGAACTGTCTGGGAAGGAGTGAGTCGGTCCTCAGCATTTTCCGCTAGGAACATTCTAGCAACTTCCATCCTGGCTCCTTCACCAGCTCCTGTTCACATCTTGCTATTCTCCCTTCTATGTTTCTTTACGTGCTTTCTCATGCCTTTCCTCTTGCTGTTCTCTCTGCTTGGAATGTACACCTCTTTCTTAACTCAGTTCAAGGTCTCAGCTCACCCTGCAGGGATACACTGCAGCAGATGGCAGGGGATAGGAGGAGGCTTGGGAAGTGGCGGGAGGAGCAGGGGACCTCTGTGGTGCTCCATGTCCTGGGTTGGCAAGGTTGTGGCTAATGAGGGTGTAGGGATCTGACTTTGGCTCTGGGGATAGACATACAGGCCAGGATTTGGTTCCCTGCCACTTGGTCCTACCTAGGGAATCAGGAGCTCCACAAACACAAAAAACAGAGGAGTTGAAGAGCCCAGGGTCTGGGGAGAGAGGGGTGAAACCTCCCTAGGCCTTATAGCTGGGAAGCAGGGACACCAACAAGCATCCTGGGAGGGGCCTGGGCCATATTTGGGCTCAGGGAGAGATTTTTCATGGCTGTGGTTTTCAGCAGCAGAACCCTTTTTTTCCACATACAGTGGACTCAGGGCATCCATGTGCAAGACTGTTGGAAGTGGAGTAGGTCTAGAGCTCCTGGCCTCCTCTGAAGAAATTCCTAGATCTAGGCTGGAGGATGCACACATGGAGGGTCACTACTTTAGGTGGAGGTTGAGACACAGACTGCCCCAGGTGGCCTGGGACTGAGATGATAGCTAATGGGGGGGAGAGGGAGTCCTTCCTGGGAGCCCAAACTTCCTTCCCTTTTGCTTTCCCTTGGTATTTGGTAACACCTTTGTGTAAACTCTGGCCTGCCTCTTCTGGCTTTCGGAGGGGCCTAAGGAAGGAATAAGATCTTGCTGGACTCTGAGAGGCCAGAAGAGCCCTGGATGTCAGCATGCAAGCCCCAGATGAGCCTGAGCTGATGTTTGGTCCTGCTGGCTACCCTGCCTAAAGAGTCCAGGGACCAGACACCTGTGGTTCCAGCTTGTTTTTGTGAAGGCAGCAACTTGTCACTTAGGTGAGTTTTTAAATGACCCAGTTCTAAGCAGACTGAGTACCCCATCCTGGGTTCATTTCCAGACTGTATAATGAAAATAAAGAGAGCCCTTGCTCTGCAGAAATGAGGTGCTCCTATCTAGGGAGGAAATACTGTGTGCGATTTCCTTCCTCCTCATTGGCCCATGGGAGCGTGACTCCAGCAAGTAGAAGCCCTCCAGACCTGGGCTGCTGGCCATGAGTTCCTGCCCTGTGCCATGGGCAATGCTGCAGAAAGGGTACTTGGAAAAGGTTCAAAGGCTGGGTGTGAGCAGGGAGTGGGGACACATTCATGGGTCTTGTCCTGGTGGCTCCAGCAAGGTAGATGCAGGAAGGGCACCCTCAGACTACCTCTCCAGTCTGCAACCTCTGGAAAACCAAAGACTGAATAGAAGTTTGAAATAATAGAATGAGTGATGCAAAAATTGCCAGCCTGGGAAATTGAAAATAATACCCATGAGGCTAACCAAGAGTAAAAATAAAATAAAAAATATGGTAATATAAAAGAAGATCAAATAAAATAAATACGAGCTGAAAGATAGTAAAAATGAGATGAAAGAGTTTGACAAGAAGGAGTAAGGAAGACAAAGTAGAGGTGGGCAATTAACATATAACAGAAAAAACAAAGGGAGCTACTGAGGAAAGGTATGAAATAAACAATAAATAAGGTTTTTTTTTTTTTTTTTTTTTTCTTAAACAAAAAATATAAAAACTCCTGGTGAGTTAAGAGGGAGTTCCTGAGCTCAGATTCTGGCAGAGGGTGGGTTACTTGTAGCCCAGGGGTTGGCCCCAGCCTGGAACTCAGGCTGTAAGGCTCCAAGCCTGGCTCCCTCTAAGATGCTGGCTGGCTCTTCCCTGGGAGATTGAGACTAGGGCTTGGGATGGTCTCCTCTTGTATACTGGAGAGAGCTGGAATTCGATACTAAAGCCTGCAGAAAATACCCCTGGTTGGGCTCTGGTTTCTCTTGTTGGCAGTAACCTTCATGTAGGGCCTGGGCTTAATTGTCTTAGAAATCCCTGATGGGCTCTTTGCAGAGGAGAGAGAGGGTAAGGAGTCTTTTAGGATGTTGTATCCTGTCTAGACTGGGCGCTCTGTAGGAGGAACATGATCGGGGAGGGGGCACCTCTGTAGGGGTTGGACATTGGCATTCCTACATGGAGTGGGAAGCTTCTCAGGAATTGTGCCAGGGCAATAGGCTCCTTGGAGGGTCAGGACTCCGGCTGGCCCTTCCTTAATTCAGTTATTGGTGGGGTAAGAAAGAAGGCAACAGAGTAAGGAGAGGTGTTTAATTCTGGAATGACAAAGCTTTAAGTTACGATTGTGGTTCCCAAGTGGACCATTGTGGCCTCTCTCTTTGCCTTGATATTTCATCTGTAGCTTTGGTGGCAAGCTCCTGGCTTCTAGTAATATTCCAGTTGCAATTCCTGATGGGTCCAGTTTATTTTTTTGCACCCTCCTTCAATTTCCTCATGTGTAAAATGTGAATATCATCTCATTGGCAAGTGTAGGGTACTGAGCACAGTGTCCGCATGTGGTAAGTCTAGTGAGAATCAGTATAACAGAAGATCTCTTTAGAAAAAGCAATCATCTGTGTTGGCTGAACTCTGTGCAAAAGAAGGATTTATTGACTCAGTTTTAATTTCTGTGAATACACCTTGAGGAGCAAATCAATAAGACTGAGTTCTGGGTCTGCCAGCAACTCACCTGGAGCCTTGGACAAAGTCCCTCCTTTCTCTGAGTCTCAGTTTTCCCTTCTGTGAAATAGAAATGCATCATATGACCCAGAGATTGCTAACCTATATTCTCTAGCCAGGTTGTTACAGTAAGGGTAAACATGTTCACTGGATAGAGTTGCTTCCCCAGAAGCCTGGCAGGCAGCTTTTGCAGTCCCAGAAGTTATCAGGGCTTAAAGGGACTGGGCTGGTCAGGATCAATAAATAATTTGGGGCTTGATGAGCCTGATAAAGCCCCAATAATGTCCTTGAACCTAGCGATCCCAACTCCATTTGGCAGACAGGATTCAAATCGTCTTGCCTAGAGGTGGGTGTGCAGAGGGCCCCAGTGCTTCTGGATGGGCCTCTCAGCTCTAGGGGAAGTGGGATCTGTGCAGAGTGCCCCTAGTGGCCAGGCAAGGGGATTCCAGTCTGACAGAACACGCCTGTCTTGGGAGCATAGGAGGATGAGCATTAATTGATGAGCATTTGAGGATGGTGAAGGACCTCACTGTGGGAGATGGAGGGAAAGGGGGTATCCAGAACAGAAGGTGAGGTTGCCTCAAGCCTGGGGGGTTCCAACCTGAGTTGTAACCCTCAGGTTGCAAACCAGAGGGACCTCGTCATCTATTTCATCATCCAAACTACTAGAAATTCATAGAAGTTTTCCCAAAACTATCTCCCCCCTTCGGTGCTCCCCCCATCTCTCTCTCTCTCTCTCTCTCTCTCTCTCTCTCTCTCTCTCTCTCTCTCTGTTGGCGAGTTGCTTTCTTAATATTTGGATGTGGGTCTTGAGGCTTGTCCCACTGCAATCCTGCTACCTCTAAGAATAATATACATTAAAAAAAAACTACCTGGGTTAGAAGTATTGCATGCCTACTCTACTGACACTCTGCAGGGGCCTAAATAAGGGAGTCTGAGAGGCGGGTGGTCCTTAACCCTGTAGCTCTTGATCTCAGTTTTGAGTCCCTGACCACATCCACAATCCTTCCAAGGTGGACACAGTGCCACAGAAACCAATCCTTTTCTCTACAACTTTTCAGCCAGTGAATGGTGGAATTTTGAGGGAATGAGAATGGAGACATAGAGGGTTTGGAGAGATTGGTTGGAGCATGTTCTACAATTCAAGGCCCCAAAGACAGGTTTTTTAAGGATGTGCTTTTATGTGGGTACCACACTCAGTCAGGTAGCCCAACCTCCTGCAGGCATGCTCATTCCTCTATTCTCACCCACTGGCCCCCTTATCCTGGAAGTCACTTTGCCTACCCATGTGGTTCCTTTCAGTTCTCCAACCTAGCGTCTCTCCACCAGGCTGCCCCAGTCCAGCTGGGTCAGCCCTATCGACCACTGCAAGAACCACCTCACTCTTCTCCAAGCCTGGTCCCCTCTGCATAGCCTCTTTTCCTACCTTTCCAAAGTATAATTTGCCAGTGACTCCTCCGTAGCTCGCAACTTGGGACACACACTTGTTTTTCTTTCTGCCTTGGCTCGCTAATCAGCATTCAGCCCGGAAGCCCCTTTCCTTCTCCCCTGGTAACTCCCACTCATCGTTTAGAACTGTCACCTCCTCCAGGAAGCCATCCTTGGCTTTTCCTCCCAAGCCGGTTCAGAGCCCAGATGCGCCTGTGCATACCTAGCTCATTCAGGGTCCTCGCCACATCTTTTAATGATCTGTTTAGGTGTCTCCTTTCCCACTGCGCTGGGAGTTCCAGATAAGGGATGTTGCCGAGCTTCTCGGAATCCCGCGCACCCAGCACGTAGTCTGGAGCACAGCAGGGGCCTTGGAGCCAGGCAGACAACTGGGCCAAGGGGCGCTCCTGGGTTCGCGGGAGCGGCCACTTGAACGAGGCTCTGCCAGGCGCTCCCGGACTGAGCTTCTGCGGAATCCCGGTCCAGCAAGGCTCTGTTGTTTCCCTGAAATTTTGGGTGTGCCACATGGAGACCAGTCCGTATGGGACTTGGGCGGTGGGAGGTGAGGGTGGGGGGAAAGAGCTGCGCGTCCAGCTCGCCACCTCTTCCCAGGCTCGAGACCAAAAAGCTTAACACTAAATTGGTGGTGGCCGGCTGGAGGCATTCACTGGGCGGCGGAGTGAGCCCGGCTCTGCGCTGGCCGCGAAGAGCCTGCTCTCCATGCCGGCTCGCGCGTGAAGGCTCGGGGCAGAGTCGGAGTCTGAGCACGCTGGCCGCTTGGAAGGCTCCTCACGTCCAGGCGCCGCGGTCACGGCTGCGCCGGTTTCCGGCCATGAATTGGGCTTCAGAGCCCGAGCCTCCTGCCGAACTCCTGGCTGAGCGCGAGGCTTGCGGGGTGGGGGATGGGTGCCTGCCCAAGTCCGCGAAGCTAGATAGGGTTTGAGCCCACAGTCCCCGCTCTGCTCGGTGACGCTCCGCCGCGCCGGCCCCCGTTGACTCCCTCTGCATCCCGGTGCCCGGCTCAGCGCCCCGCCCCGTCTCTCTCCAGGCTACCCCTGGTCCGGCTCCGCGAGGGCTGTCTGCCCAAGGCGGGGGATACGGTCTAGACGCTCCGCGGCTGAGGTCGGCGGGCGCCAGGGAGCTCCGGAATCCTCCGAGGGCAGTTGGTAGCCAACCCTTCTCCATCCTCCCACCCCTGCCGAATGGGGGGCGCGAGGCCCAGGGCCGCTAAGTCTCTGCGCGCCGCAGCCCCGGCGAGTCCCGCCGCGGTGCCGGCCGCCGAGCGTCCCCTGGGCCGGGAGCGCGGAGCACCCGGCGCCCTTTCCAAGCTGCGAGCGGGCGAGCGTCGCGCGGCGAGGCTGAGGCTCCGCAGTCACGTGGTTGAGAGGAGGGCGGAGGGGCGGGAGGCGGGTAGGGAGGGGAGGGGGAGCAGAGCCGAGGGGGAGGGGGAGGGGAGGGGGCGTCCTCCGCAGTTCGATCCTCGCCTGGGAACAGACACACAGTGAGCCCGGAGCCGCCGTGCCGGCCCGGCCGCCGCCGCCGCCGCCACCGCCTCCACTCCCTCCAAAGCCGTTCGAGCCGCGGGAAACGCCGCCGCCGCCGCGCGCCGCCCCCGCCGCGCCGGCCCGGGCTCGGGCTGCCAGCGCCGCCGCAGCCGCCACCGGAGTCGGAGCGGGAGCCTGACCGCGCTGGGCTGGGCTGGGCTGGGGCAGGCGCCGGGCGCAGGGGCGGGCGCGCGGGGGAAGACGCACGGGCGGGCTCAGCTCTCCCGGGGAGCAGCCCGGGACTGCACCCGGACGGGCGCCTCCCGGCTCCGTGCTGCCCTCGGCCTCGCCCCGGGCCCGGGCGGATGAGCCGCGCGCCCGGGGGACATGGAAGCGCTGACGCTGTGGCTTCTCCCCTGGATATGCCAGTGCGTGTCGGTGCGGGCCGACTCCATCATCCACATCGGTGAGCTCGGCGGGCGGCCGGACCGAGGCTGGGTGGGGGCCTCAGCAGCGCGGTGGGTACGCGGTATCCAAACTTGGCGGTTCCTGGGTCCGAGGGGCTCGGCGGGCGGTGCTACCCCAGAGGGCCGCGCCGTACCGGCGGGCGGAGGAGCTGTGCATGGGCCGCACCGCGCTCCCGCGGGCTCCTCGCCGCTCCCCGGGGCTCCAATCCGGGCGCGGGGCTCCGCGGCCTCTGCCCACACTTAGGGCCGCGGCTGCGGGGAACCCAGGGCTGGACACGCGTTCAGATCCGCGCCCCAGGCGGGCCGTCGGCGGGCTCAGGCCAAACCTTCGGCGCAGCTCAGAGCAGCGGGGAACAAGGGGCGGACACAGCCCGTGGTCTCGACAAGTTGGCAGGGCAGAATCAAAAGAGGCCCGACCAGAACCGTGTGTGAATGTGGGTGGGTGAGTGTTGTCAACGTGTGTCTCCTGTATGTGCGCCTGGTACCGTGTTGGTGTCACTGCGAGAGGGCATTGAGGTGTGTGGGGGCCATTTGAGCCTGTGTTAGTGAGTGCACGACTGTCAGCCTGTTAGAGTGGACACAGTGTCTGCCTGTTTCCCCGGCGTGTGCCTGTATCTTTTGCTGTATGTGTGGATGTGTATCTGGTTGTAGCAACTGCAGTCCGGTCCTGGACAGTCCCAGAGTTTCCTGTGGTCCATGTCTTTGGGGCCGACAGACTGTCCGGGTGGTGGGAGCCGAGGAAAGAAAAGCGTGGGCGGGGTGGGGGGTGGTTGTGTGTGTGTGTGTGTGTGTGTGTGTGTGTGTATGTGTGCGCGCGCGCGCTCGCTCGCTCGCTGAGCGAGTGTGCGCTGAGCGGGAAGAGATGGATGGAGGGAGAGAACCGGGAGAGAAGACGAGATAGAGAGATGGAGGGGGCGCGCGAAGGGGGAGTATGTCGGAGTTGATAGCAGCATGGGAAGAATCCCAGGAAGTTGGGTTGGGTTGGGGGCAGACAACGGTTGCTTTGGGGAGGCCCTCTGCAGTCTCCTTTCCGGAAGTTGGAGAAGACCAGTGAACACAGAAACTGGAGGTTGGGAGGTGTGAGGAGGCAGGGATAATGGGACCCGAGGGGCGGGAAGTGGCGGGCGGTGTGGGGAGGGGCTAGGCCTCAGTTTGGTGAGCTGCATCGCTGCCCGCCCCCTCACGGGGTGGGAGGTCAAAACCTGCTTCGGGCTGGGGGTGATGATGGGTGGTGGGGACTTGAGTTTCACGATCAGCATTGCGGCTCTGGGTGTAACGTGGAACTAGGGCCTCTCTCCTCCCTCCCAGTCACCAGCTCTGGGTATCATCCGGCCCAGCCTTGGGGATCCTCGGGGCCTGGCGAGGTGGGTACGACTTCGGAGTTGCCCAGGCTGCCAGGCCAGGATCTGGCGAGTCGGAAACTCAGAGTGGACCAAGGCGGTGCTAAGCACGAAAACAGGCCAGCCAGAGGCCGCCCTGAAGAAGCCGTTGATGGTTCTAGAAGGCCCTTTCAAGAGCAGCTGTATCTGGCTCCTCAGCCCTGCTGGGCCAGAAAGCAAGGGGTCTAGGGGACAGTTCCCCCCCCCCCAAATACACGAAGGAAGAAGAAGTAGGGGAATGGAGAGCAGAAGGTGGAGCCCAAGGCATCAGGCTAGGTGGTTTTGCCTGTGAGTGCCAGGCTGGGACTGAGATACTGGTTATCCAAGGCCCCCAAGTAAAGAAGCCTTCGGTGGTAGGAAAGCCGCCCTGGACCTGCTTGCTCAGCTCCACTCAAAGGGGGATGTGCAGGGCAGAAGGAAGTCATCATTACATTTTGAGATTGGGGCAGGCAGGGGACACTGCCCTGTGGGAGAACTTTCTGGCTCTTGGGATGAGACTCATGGAACCATGTCGGGGCATTTGGGTGCTGCCTGAGGCTGCCCCACCTTGGCTCAGTCCATAGTTTGGGGCATGGTGAGATCATGAGGTGGGTTGGTTATATTGATTGTGATACATGTGTGTGAACTGGTGGCAGCATGTGCAATGTGCATGTGTAACTCATGTCAACTATGTGCACATGTGCACTGGATGTGTGGGATATATTCCTCTACTGGTTAACTGAGGAGAGCCTTAAACTATCCTGAAAGGCCAGTCTAGAACTTCCACCACCTGGCAACCAGAGATCCTGACAGCACCATGACCAAAGTGGGGGTGGGGGCAGGGTGGGGAAGGAGAGCTTCTCTTTAGGCCGGGTCTTGACCCCTCCTATCCTCCAGGTGCCATCTTTGAGGAGAACGCGGCCAAGGACGACAGGGTCTTCCAGCTGGCCGTTTCCGACCTGAGCCTCAATGATGATATCTTGCAGAGCGAGAAGATCACCTACTCCATCAAGGTCATCGAGGCCAACAATCCATTTCAGGCCGTGCAGGAAGGTGAGTGGCCACGGCACCCAGGCGGCGCAGCAGTGGGTTATGGGCTTGGGGTTACGCAGCGGGGTTACGACCGGCTTGGCAGAGCGGAGCCCTTTGTGCGCCTGGCAGCCGAGTTGCCACGCATCAGGCGTGCGCTCTCCGCCTCACACCAAAGCTGCGGCGCGGTGGAGTGCTCTGCGCTTGCGGGTCCAGGACAGAGAGCTTGCAAGCTGAGCTCCTGACGGGGCGTGTCGCGGGGCTGTGCGGCTCCTTTCCAGCGCGGTGGCGCGTGTATGAGTCCGGCGCTGGCCGCATAGGCGTGTGTGGCTCCGGGCGGTCTTTGTTTCTTTAGTGTTTGTGGGTGGGCGTGTCTGCGGGCCTGGTAGTTGTGTAGGTGCACCTCCCCTGACCTCTGTGGGCGGGTGTCTTCGGATGCTGCTAACCGAGGCGCGCCTGGCGCTGAAGCCCCTCCTGCTGTCCCCTGCTCACCGGGGCACAACCTGGTACGCTCCGCATTTTGCACCCTGATTCCCCTCAGGGCCTTGGCCCCACGTTTCTCCGCCGCGCTACTCCTCCGGGTTTGGAGCAGCCAGTTTCTCTCGCTGTACCCGCGGCGGGCAGAGGCACCTGGGCCGGAGGTGGGCGCTGTTTGACCAGGAAAAGAGTGGAGTTGGGCCAGGCCTGGTTCCAGAGAAATCCTAGCCTGGGCCACCCTGGTCCACAGCCTCTGCCTCAGGTCCGGCCGCCACCGGTGGGGGCAACAGGTGCGCTGGAGGGAGGAGGGCAGGGGGAGGGAATTGGGGTGTGTGTGTGTTAGGGTAGGGGCTTTCCCGTCAGCAGCCCCCTCTGCTTTCCCCCTGCTCTCTCATTCCCTCCTCTCCCACCTGCCTGATTCTTCCCCTATGCTGCCTCCTTCCTGGTCAGGGCCTAAGGCTCTCTCAGCTTCTGATATCTGCCCAGCTCAGGTCACTTTTCCTTTCCTCTGCCTTCCTCCTCACGTTTATGGGCTAGACTCTGAGCTCTCTCTCTGAGTGCTGAGAATAGAGGGCACAGCTGGTGGCACAGAATGTGGGGATTCCTCCCAGAAGGAGCTGGCAGGACAATGGGTGTAGGGAGGAGGTGGGCTGGCTGAGGCAGCTCCAGTCCAGCTTCCCCTCTGCCAGCCTGCTGGGACCAAAATCTTCCTGCTGCCACCTGTTCTAGGTTGGCTGTGGGTTTCTTGGGTACCTGCAAGGAAAGGGTGACTCAGTGAAGGCTCTGGTCTGGGTCCAGAAGGTCGGTGCTGGTGCTAGGGAGAACTTTGTGTTGGAATGAGGTCTTTTGGGAGTCTTCTATTCTTGGGTGCGCAAGGGAGGGAGAAAGCCCAGCTCTGGGGCCTGAAGGTCCAAGTATGTCCTGAAGTGGTTATATAAACCTGAGTTCTGAGTGTGTTTTGGGGTGGTGGTGAGTGGGGTGAGGCTGGTGTTGCCTGTTGTGGGGACTGCTGCTTCTAGCCTTCACAGATATCCACGATTAGATGTCCACTTAGGTCCAGGAGGGGAAATTCTTGTCCTTCTTGGCGTCTGGTCATGTCCCACCAGCAGTCTATGCCCCCATATTCCCCACTCTGGACTTCTTTTGTGTGCCCTCATGAAGGTGGGCTCCAGACAAGGGAGGGTGGGCTTCTTAGTCAAGACCCTAACTAGGGTGCGGATCTGGGTTAACCCAAGCTTTTCCATTTATGTGCCACAATTTTGATAGCACTTCCTGCTCCCTTGATACTGCCCCCACACATTTGTTTCTGTGGACATACATTCTTTGTGCTGAGAGTTGAGGACACAGTAGGGAAGCACATATTTCCTGCACCTAGGAGCTCATAGTGTGTTGGGACCCTGCCTGTGTTCCACAGCTTTAGTAGAGTTTGCCATTTGTCTTATTGTTGTAGATGTGCTATTTTTTTAAAGGAGGAGTCCCAAATCTGGACTTCAATGTAAGATCTGATTTTTAACTATTTCTAACTAATCAATTTGTAAACATAGTATAAGGCAAACAAAAATAGCTGTGGGTCATTCAACTTTCAAGCCCCAATGCAGCTTTGTCCTGGAGACATAGGGCTCCACCCAGGGACTTTTTCTGTAAGAGAACTTGTTTTTCTGGGCCTTAGTTTCTCTATTTGTATAACTGGAAAAATGTCCCAGGCTCCAAGGATGGCAGGCTGACATAGTCTCACCAGGGTGTGAGGGCAAGTGTGTGTGTGTGTACTTCCAGACTAGGCAGTTGGATTCTGATGGCTGACAGTTGTCCAGGTATTGACCAGGTGTTGTTGAGCTGCTTGCTGCCCAGAGAGTGTGTGTGCTGGTTAAAGCTGGCATGTGCTTTCAACTTAAGAGCTGTATGAGCAGAAATCCACAGTGTTATATCGTGACCTTGCTCAGCCCTTGCATGTCTACGAGAGATGGGAGGAGTTAGCCCCTCCAGGGCCTTGGGGAGTGCAGAGCAGTGCTCAGAGGTTTCTTCTCCCTAGCCTGGAGCTCTGCCATGCAGGCATCAGCTTGCTGGGTGTCCTTCCTTCTGTGCTCTGTGGGGTGCTGTCCATCTGTGGCTTGACCTGCTTGATGGATAGCTTCTCTCTCTCTTGGGCCTGGATATTCATTGCAGCAGGACGTGGGTGGTAGATACAGTTAAGGAGGGAAAGGAAAGGACTTTTTGTAGGGGAGAGGCCAAGGATGAAGGGAAGAGGTGGATTGGGGTTCAGTCTCCATCATGATATAGAGAGGTTCTCAGTGACCTTCCATGGATTTGGGTTAGAACTGATGCTGCCCTCATTTTGGACCAAGAGACAGCACCATGCAGGGATAAGAGCTTGGTTGTTGGAACCTTAGGAACCATTTTCAAATTCTGCTTGCCTCACTTGCAGTGTGACCCTGGGGGATTCCTGGCTCTGCTATGAGCTTTTGTTGCCATATCTGTTAAAAGGACCATAGTACTTGCCTCATGGGATTATTGTGAGGATTAAATGAGTGAGACATGTATAAATTGTCTGTGGAAAGCCTGTGGTAGGTGTTCAGTAAGCACTAATTCCTTCTTTTTTTCTTGACCCACCTGTGAACTAATCTCAGCTTCTCTTGAGGCTATTGATATTTTCAACTGCATTATTTCTTAAGCTAGTGAATTCCTTGAGAGCAGACCCTCACTGACCTTTCCATTTTTAGCTTTTTACTTAGCTTTCTCCCCCGATTATAAAAGAAATGCATTGCTACAATGAGCATGAATTAATTAAAAAATGTAAAAAGAGAAAGGGCAGGGCATGTTCATTATATGAAATATGGAAGGTACAGGAAAACATAAAGAGACAGGACAAAATCATTCTGAGGTCTACTTCCATTATTTCCTTCTAGTCTTCCCCCCGCCCCCCCCCCACACTGTATTTTGTAAATACTGAGAGCTCTCATTCTATCTAGTTGTGTATCCTGCTTTTTTATTTAACATATCACTGGTCCCTGCCCAGGAGATACTGTCAGCGTCTCCCTGAGTATGATGTTAGTGTCATTAAAGATACCTATAGGCCACTGCCATCATTCCTATTCACTTGGCTCTATGAGTTTTCTCTTGGCATTGAAACAAATTTAGTTACAAATATACTTGATTAAAAATGGAAATTTATTATTTTACAGTTCTGCAGGTCAGAAGGACAAGGGCATGGGTCTCATGGCTAAAATCAAGTCAGCAGAGCTGATTCCTTTTGGAGGCTCTAGGAGAGGATCCATTTCCTTGTCTTTTCAGGTTCCAGAGGCTGCCTGACTTCCTCACTCCTTCCTCTGTCTTCAAAAGAGCAATGGTAGGTTGGGCCTTTCTCACAGCCTGTCACTCTTACCTCACTTCTGTCATCACAGTTCTCTCTTGACCTCTGACTCTTCTGTCTACCTCTTCCTAGGACCCTTGTGATTCCATTGGGCCCACCTGCATAATCCAGGATAATGTCCCTATTTAAAGTTAGCTGGTTAGCAACCTTAATTAAAGCTACAACCTTAATTCTCCTTTGCCATGTAGCCTATTATATTCACAGTTCCAAGGGTTAGGATGTGGATGACTTTGTGGGCCATTGTTCTGCTTTCATGTTGGCACATCTGTCAGTGCCCATCATAGCTAGTGCATGCTTCACCCTTCCCTCTCTTTTGCACAGTTGAGTGCACTCTTACTTCCTGGGTGGCATCCTCTTATCCTAGCCAGGCTTGCTAGGCACTTGGGACCTATAGCCATGTCTACCAAGCTTGCTCTGGAGATGGCACACTGTAAGCCTGTAGACCTCTGCAGACTTACTTGTGCTCTCCAGCAACACACTGATGTCTTTTCCTTGGCCTGGATGATGCTTGTGCCTAAAGAAGTTCTTAGAATAATCTGCTTTTGAATAGCTGAACTAAATTTCTGTCGCTACTCAGGCCAATGACCTTCTTTTCTGCCTGGCAGATTTTTCTTTAGACCCCTCTATCCTCCCTCTCCTCTATCCCATCACCCACCTAGAGCCCAAGGTTGGACCTTGCAGAGGTCTGCCACATAGAGTTGCTTTTCCTGGCCCCCACAGGGGCTGCTGCGGTGATGCTTTAAGCCTGAAAGTGGCCGTGGCTGTGGCTGCAGGTGCTGATGGTTCCTTACGAGGGTTGGACTGGAGCTTGGGACCATCTAGTTATCTCTCTGGATTCCTCATAAACCAATGGCTGTGTAAAGGAATTACTGCCATCTTCCTTCAGCTGAACTCTCAGGCTTTAGAGTTCCCCTTCATTCTAGGGTTCCTCCTGTGTGTACACACACATGCATGCACACATGCGTATATACTCTCTCACTTTATAGACTATGCTCCTGCCCCACCAATGTCCTCACAGTTTGGGTTCTAGAGCCTCCCTTTTAGTATCCCTATTGCCATGGCCTTGCTGCTAGATTAGGAGGTTGGACTTAAGTGGGAGTGAGCAGATGGACATCTCATGCCAGGTGTGTGGGTAGGAAGCCATGGGTTTAGTGAGAAATGTGTCCTCAGGCTGCCCCTGAACTGCTGCTATTCTTGTTCCTGGTGACATGGGAACTTTAACAACTTTCTTGTTGGGGCCATTTCTCTAGGTTCTTCTTGGAGGACAGCTAAGGCTGTCCCTTGGCACTCAGAGCCACATCTTATAAAGTCAGACAGACTTTCCAAATTCTTGTAGATGCCATGTCGAAGTCTCTATTTTTGTTCTCTTCAGCAGCAACTTCCCTCTTTATTTGGCTTTTTCACTACCCTGAAAATGCTATCACCTAAAAACCTGGAACATTCACTTTGTACTGCTTGTCCCCAAATGATTTATAACCCAGTGTGATCCTTGGATGTGAATCTTTTTAGACTTGGCTACTCAGGGAAGTTGCCTCTACCCTTCAGTTTTATTCTGTGGTTCCCTTTATATCAGTCAGGATAGACTAAGTTATGTTGTAGTAACAGACAATTCCCAAATCTTAGTGGCTTAACATAACAAAAATTTATCTCTTGCCCATGCTAAATTTCTATGACTGGTCAGCTTAGAGCTTGGCTTATCATGGTCAGTCAGCTTGAATATTGCCAGTTGCTGTGTTAGAGGGAAAAGAGCTCTGGAGGGATATGTGTGTATGCACACATGTGTGCATGCATAGGTGTGTGTCAATTGCTGTGTCAGAGGAAAAGAGCTCTGGGGGACACATGTCCATGTCACTTCTGCTTAAAACTCGTTGGCTGAAACTAGTTATGTGGTCCCAGGCAAGCATAAGGGATCTAGGAAGTACAGTCCTATGATGTTCCAGGAATTGGGGAAAATGGAAATATTTGATGAATAACACAAATACTGCCCTATTCATGTCAAAACAGGCCCTCCCCCACCCCCATTTCCTTGGTGGCTCACTAAAACAATAGCAACCACAAAAGAAACAACCAACAACAGTTTTAGGTATTGGATCCTGGTTGGGTCAGATCCATGATTCCCATCTACTCCCCTTTGCCCACTTATTTGCTTTTCTTTCTGCTGCAGAAAGCTCTGGGTAGCTCTTTGGTGTGGCGGGAAGTCAGGAAGCCGAGGTCCCTAGCACAGCCAGGCTCTCACCTGTAGTTTTATCTATGTCTGCCAGTTTTGCCCTCTGTAAGCTAGGGCTTGGACAGGCGCAGCTCTCAGAAGACTTGGGCTAAATGCTTCCTAAATAATGAGGTGAAGATTGGCATCCAGGCTCAGCCATTTTCAGGGCCAGCACCAGTGAGCCTCTACAGCTAGACTTCGGCCAGTCTGCACTTCCTGTGGCATCGTCAGGGCTCCCTGTAACCCTGTTCCCCCTACAGACTTTCCTTTTCCCCACTCCCCCAGTTCCCTTCTCACCTCTGCCTTCCTAGACAGCAGGAACTCTCTTGTTACAACATTGGGCTAGGCAGAGACTCATGTCTCTGACATGGACTGGTTTATGACAGCCCCTTTCTCTTGGGGTCTGGCCTTTCTGACAAGGATGAGGCCTAGAAAGGCACTAGGTTTGTGTCCAGTATTGTGTCAGTTGGGTTCTTGAAGACTTTCCTCTCAGCCTATAAATAATCAGTAGCTGCCAGCGGGGGGCCCAGGCTGCACCTCCTCTTCTGGCCAGATCCGGGACATTTGGCCCAGTCTCCCCAGTTTGCTTTCCTCACATCAGTCCTTCACCAGACCCAGGAAAAGGCAGCCAGGTACTGCAGCTCCATCTCTGCCTGCCTTGGGCCTGGCCCCTGCCAGTGCTCAGCCTGGGCCTCCCACATCTAAGTACGAGAGCAAATGTGGTGCTCAGGAGTTGGAGCAGAAGGAGACTTGTTGCTCTCACTCACAGGTGGGCATTCCCATCCCTTCTCTGTTCTCTGACTCTGGACAAGTTACTTCGGCTTCCTTGGAAGGTGGGAATGACAACACAGAGGACAGCTGTGAGGATCAGTTGAGGAAATGTACTAAAATGCCTAGCTAAAGGCCAATGGGATGGTTGTCACATTACCAGCCTGGGTGGTCCCACAGGGCTCTTGGTTTCCTGTACTTCCTGACCTGGGGCTGGGCAGGCTCTCTGAGCCCCTGTACCATTTAGGAGAGCTGGGAGTTGAGTCCCAGCCTTTCTGGGTACCTTAGGGTAGCAGAAAAGGAGGTTGGTAATGACAACATGGCTCCTATGGAGGCTGCCTGGAGCCCCCTGTGTGGGCTAGGGCTCTGAGAGCCTGCGTAGTATCACTGTGCAATATTGCCGTCTTGCTGCAACCTCACTGTTCTGAATGCACAGCGTGGCTGGAATCTGGCCAGCCTGGCCCTGCCCCCAAGAAACTTGCCACAGGGCAAGCATAACTTGCTCTGTTGGAAAGGGGTCAGGCAGCTCTGAGTTCAAATCCCAGCTCTGTGGCTATTAAACTGTGTAGTTTTAAAGGTCACTTGCCCTCTCCTTCAAACCTCAGTTTCAGCATCTGTGAAGTGGGTCTACCTCAGGGTTATGGGGATGGATCTAGAGAGGTGATGTATACCTGACAGGAAGAAGGCTGTCAGCCAGCAGCAGTCCATTGGGATACTCAGAAGAGGAATGCTCAGCCCTTGCGCTGGAGTTAAGGGCGTGGATGGTAGGCATTTGTCCTCCACGTGTTCTGGCTATTATTTGTTTTGTCCTCCTGGACCTCTGCCAAGGGTACATGACACCCTTTGATGATACCAACTTTCAGGTCAAGGCAGAGATGTGGGCCCCACTGGCTGAACACCGTCATATCCAACCCTTGGCTGTAGCTCTTGGCTCATCCCATCGATGTGCCAGCCCTGGGGTGGCCTGAGCCCCTGCCAACTCTGCTTCAGCCTGGCCTGGCTGGTTGGTTCTGCTCTTGCCTTCTCATGCAGCTCCTCCTGCTCTGTGTGAGGGTGGAGCCTAGAGGTCTTGCCTTGGCTCTGCTCCTAGACTGGGGATGGGGGTTTTCTTCTGTCCTTTTGTCTGAGCACCCAGAGGCAGAGGGAAAGAGAGGCTACACTCTGGGCCCTGGTCTGTGCTCCCCATGCTTGTCTCAGTGGTGCTTGTCATAGGGGCTGGCATCAGGTGCTGAGATGGCCCTGATTTGGTTCGGTTCTTATTGCCTTCCCTATCATGGCTGCAGACATCAGATACTACTCCTCAGTCCTAGGTGGCTCCCGGGGCACCTGCCTTCATTTGTCCCTACCCAGAGCTCTAAAGAGTCCAAACAACCTGGTGGGCCACTCCAGTCCTGTAGGCTGCTATCCTGGGCTAGAGCTCTGGTGGGCTTGGGAGCCTCAGTCTCCATGTGTATGAAATGGTGATAACATTGTCCTAGGCATTGTGTCCTCTAGGCCAGGGCAGGAGAAGGGGCTGAGGGAAGGAGGAGCAGCTGCAGGTCTAGGGCTAGAGAGCATGGCAGCTCTGAGCTGGGTGGGGTGGAACGCTACCCAATACACTCTGCCAGCACTCCCTTGGTGGCTACTCCAGGGGCTGGTTAGCAGTGCCCAGGTGCAAGGATGTAGCTGGCACCCCTGCCACATTGGCCTCTGAGGAAGCAGGAGTTAAGACCCTCCTGTTGAGCAGGGGCTGGAGGGGCTTTGAAGCTCTGTCGTTGTTAATGATCAAAACCTCATCAGGAGAACCCCCCTTCTCCCTCCCTTGCCGAGTGGGCTTAGGGGTCCAACTGTGTCAGGCTACTTAGCTCCTGCCAAGAAAATTAATTTCACTAAAAGAAGGACAACAGGTCTGTGATGAATATCAGCACCCACTGATCAGTACTAGTGAGAGCTCCAGCTGAGCTTCTAGATGGCGGGGTGAAGCCAGACGGGGACTGTGGGCTGGCTCTGTCCTGGCCATGCCTCTGGGACACTATATGAGTACATGAACATACAATGTACATGCCATTCTAGGCACCTGCACACAGTGGGTAGGCTCCCACCAGCTCACCCCTCAGAGTACATCAGGGCATCTTCCTGATACCCATACCTGGCCAGACCCCTGGGCTTCTGGCCTGCAGGGTGATGTCTGTGCTCAGCATTTGAGTCCTCGTGTCTAGCCCCAGCCAGATGTCCAGCCTCATCTCTGCTGCATGCTGTGGTGCCCTTCCTGTGCCAGAAGAGAGGCCCTTGCTCTCCCCCTGACTGTTTCTACCCATTTGCTCCTATGCCTCAGTTTCCTCATCACCTCATAGTCTCAGTTTGGTACGCCCTTCAGGAGGCCTTCTATGGCTGCTCTGCTCCCTTAGCTGGGACCAGGTCTTCCTTTTTGCTCTGTCCTGCATGTCTCCCATTGTGTCTTAGTGAATGCCCGTGAGTTCTGTGAGCTCAGGCACCATGAGCTCTGCATACCAGGTACAAGCAGGAGCAAGTGTTTTTTAAGTGGTTATCTGACTGTACCTATGGCATGTATGTGTGTGGGCCTGCTCACACATGAGAGTGCGTGCCTATATGTGCCAGTGAGCTCACAGACACAGACCTGCAGATGAGCTGAGACCCCAGTGGGTCCAGGGATCATCTCTTTAGAGAGCCCCTCCCTGGAGGAGCCTGTCAGGTGGGCTGCTGGGATGTGTTATGAGGACCTTGCTGGGACTGTGGCAAGGTGGCTGAGCTACAGCACCCTGGGGTATGTGCCCCTACTTTAAATGTAGCCACAACCCACACCTTTACCCTCAGATTCAGCCTCCCCCATGTGGGTGGGTCTTTCCTATCCCTACACACCTATTGTGGGCAGTGGTCTCTGCTCCCTTCTTCCAAATGGCCCATTTATGGCCACTCCTGAGCTCTGTCCAGGTTCCAAGGGTAGAGAGGAGTCCTGGGCTGGCAGTCCCATGCCCCAGGCTAGCTCTGCTCATCCTTCTGTCTGGTGAGGACACTGCCCTAGGCTGACCTGGGAGGCTGGGCCGCCAGGGCAGTACTAGATGTGCTGGGAGGGGGCTACCTTATCTGCAGGGGCTTGGGCAGTGACTGCCCCGCTCTGAAGGACTAATTGAGTAGAAATCCTCCACACAGTGAGGCAGAACTTGGGCCTTGCCTAATCTCGTTAAGAGGTCCCTTGACAGTCTCATTAGGCGGCTGGCTGCTTGGAGAAGTTTATCTCTGCCGGAGTTGGGGGGCAGTGGTTAGGCTCTTGGAGGCTGGTCCTAGGATCAGGCCCCCACCTAGCCGCCCTTCAAACACAGGCTTAGGAAAGACATGAGGCTTCGGCAGTTCCGCTGGCCACCAGTCTTTATTTAATTGGTTATGGTTTGTTGGATTTAATTGCTTTAAATTATTAACTTCAGCTGGAGAAAGTAGGTAGGGGGTCAAGGAAGAAATATGAGCCTTCTTATGGGGTGTGAGGTGGGCCAGAGCTAAGAGGATGGTTTCTAGCCTGGTCAAGACCATTTTCTGGGGGCACCTTAGCAGGCTGTGTCCAGCAGTGAGGACCTGGCCTTCCTGGCTGCCTTGAATGCTATAGTGACAGAGCTGGTGTGTCAAGGACAGAAAAGTAAGCTAAGAACAAGAGAAAAAGTCAACCCAGGGCTGTGGGAACAAATGTGGTGCCTAACTTAGCCTGGAGTTGGAAGTGACTCCTGAGCCGATCTTAAGTGAGGAATGGGAGTTGGTCAGATGAAGAAAGCGAGGCAGGATCAAGGAGCAGCTTGAGCAAAGACTCAGAGGTGTGAAATGGCGGATCTGTGAGCTGTCCAGGGTTGTTGGGCATAGGTGGAAGAAGAGGGTGCTGACAGATTGGTGAGGTCTGCAGGGATCCTAGAGTTCCCTCTCTGTGGTCCTGGCAGAAGTGGCTCAGTCTTTGGGTACTGAGCCCATAGAGCAGGAAGGGACAGGCTGTTGACTATAGAGGGGATATCAGGGCCCAGAGCCATGTACCTAGGTCTAAGACTTAAGCTGTGAGGGGAGAGACGTATGGGGATGAGAAAACCTAGGGGGACAGGCAGCTCCACCCACTCCCTGCCTCTACAGGCTCATATTAGGTGGGCTAAAGGGGGTGTGTATCACCATTGGTTTCCTTCATCACAGCTCTGGACATGCTCCTCCAGTTCAGACTGAAATGCATACTTTTGCTCCACAAAGAGGGATCCATGGCTCCACAAAGAGGGATCCAAACTGTTATTTGGTCCATCCCCTGTCCCGGGCTCCTTGGTTTTCTCACCCCAGACACTGGACTCTGGAGTTCTTAGGAGAGGACAGGTAAGCCAGGCATCAGTAACTCTGATACTGGGGTCTCCAGAAAGGACCCCTGCTCACATTGGCTGACATGGGGGCCAACCTTTTTTCTTTATTTGGGGGTCTCAGCCTGGATGCTGTGTACCCTGAGCAGAGCTCTGAGCTGAAGATGGCTTATGTTCTCTTTGAGGAATATTTCTCTGGAAGGAGCATTTCATCTTACCTTATCAGTAACATGAAGCAATAGAGTAGTGGTATGTGCATGTTCAAATTCATAATTTTACAGTAATTAAAAAAACCCCTCTAGATATTGGTTTTCTTTCCATTAGTGAGATGGTGGCATGCAGTAAAGCCCACTGTCTTTTTATAATCAGATTTAAATTGTTTTAATTATATAGCCCATATTCTCCCAGTAACTTACCATCTCTGTGAGTTAATGGGCTTTGAAATCTCCCTTTGTTGCAAATACCGTGGATACAGATTTTTTTTGTTAAGTGATTATTTTATATATAGAAATTCAGAAAATTAGTTATGAGGTAGCTTCAGATGAATATTGGGAGGTTCTATTATGTTAGAAGAAGGCAAATAAAGGCAGAAAACTCAGCCCAGATTCCTGAAAGGAATTCTGAGCATCTCATCTCCAGAACAAGGTTTTAAGAGCACAAGTGATGTACAGAGCTACCAGTTTTGGTTTTGACCACAGCAGAGAGAACATTCATTTGTATGCTGTATTAATTTCTCTGTTGATCCTTTAGTGAGGACATTAGAAGGGGAATGCCCATTCATTCATTCATTCATTCATTTACTGAGTACCTACTGGGGGCTTGGCCCTGAGCTTGGGGAGACATAGCAAGGAAAGCCATGATCTTTATTCTTGAGGAGCTGATGCTTCCCAGAGAAACAAACATTTATACATACTATTCTCAAATAAGACCTTTTCAGTGGTTGGTGCTTCCACAGATTGGACCGTAGGACAGGTCTGCAGCATGTGGGCTCACCCTCTACTGATGCTCACTAAATGCTGAAGAGGATACACAGCAAGGAAGCAGTGCAGGCCCCCTGGGGCTTCTTGGAGGGTGGGCTGGGCTGACCCAGGGCACTCCTCAGCCCTGCCCTCTCTACTCTGTGCTAGGGGCCTGGCCCTGTCTCAGGACCCCCTTTGGTGTCTACTAGGGCCTGGCCTTGGTCAGCTGACCTCTTAACTGGATGGGGCTGCCTTAGTCAGGCTGCTGGAGTTTCTAGAAAAGACTCTTGGGTCCTCATGGCCATTGGCTGAGGATCTGAGTGGTGTGTGTGTGTGTGTGTGTGTGTGTGTGTGCGCGTGTGTGTTGGGGGCAGGTGGGATTCAGCTTCCTTGGTTCCTCTGGCCTGGGCCTAAGGCACCACTGGAATTAGAACCTGACTGACCTTAAAGTGCTGTGTGACTTTCGTGATTCACTGCCCTCTCTGTTCCTGATGCTGACTGCAGCAGCGTGGATGATGGTGCCTCTAACATAGGTCTCAGGAGACATGCCCTCCACTATGAGGGCAGTGTGACTCCATCCTTTTCCACTACTCTCTTCTTGTCCCTGCTTCTGGAGTACACACAGGCATTTGGTGCTCAATTAGCTAAGGGTCTCTTGACAGTGATGTGGGAAAAAGGCTGGAATTTTCTCAAGGGTTCAGGAGTGAGCAGGGTGGGCAAGGGTAAAGGTCTAGCTGCCCCTTGTCCACACCACCCCTCCACTGGAAAGGCCTAGAACAACTCTTCTTTACAAGCCATCCCAACATAGAACCTCAAGATCAGAACCCTCCTCCCAGCCCATGAGAACTTATAGAATTAGTGCCCTTAAATCTAGACCTCCTTGCTAAACTCAGAAACCCCAGCATAATATCCAAGGCTAAGAATTCCCACCCTGGGGTCCAAACCTCTAAATTGACCCCTCAGAATAAGAACTTTAGACTCAGAATTCTCTAGCCTGAACACCTACTTTGGAAGCCTCCCAGCCCAGATCCTCCAAGCTAAAGTCTCCTGCGCCCTAAACATTCCCATCTCTCCTCTTGGTGTGGTCAGATCAGTGGCACGTTGTTTAAAATCTTTGCCTTTCTCATTCCACGTTTTATTTCCCCTGAAGTTAGTAACTAACTTTTTGCTGGTCTGGTGCTTCGTTTTCCATGCATTTCTCCCTGATTCATCCCATACTGTTAGCCAGTCGTCTGAATTCCCTCTTGCTTGGCTGTTCACATCAGCTGTGGTTTCCATTCCACCACATGACTGATATGTCTGGCTGCTGCAGGGGCTCTCTCCCTAAAACTGTCTGTGAGACTCACTCTAACCTCTCCAAGTCTCTGCTCAGGATGTCACTACTTCTCCAAGCTCTTCTCTGACCTCTGTTTAGAATTTCACCCTGTTCCCCGGGTCACTCCCTGGCACTTGTGGTGTCGCCCTGTTTTTCCCCATGGAACTCATTTGCTTCTAATGGGCTATTATTCATCTAGATGATTGATCTTGTTATTGTTCCATTCCCATCCTGAGTGGGAGCTGCAGGAGGGCAGAGAGTGCTGTCTTTGGGTCTCCTGTGTCTGGTACAGTATCCAGCATGCAGCCAGAGCCCAGTCAATGCAGCCTGCATGAACAACTGAGTACTTCTGAGATGGTTGCCAGACCCTGGTGCAGAACACTGTCCTGTGATCTCCTGAGAGTTCCCCACTCCCTCCTCCTGAGGTCATCTCCCTCATGAGGTCACCTCTCATCTGCTGACTCTCAGCCTTCCTCTTCTACTCTTGCCCTCTTTTATTCTCATGGATTCCTCAACTAGGAATCACTGCCCATCAGGTTGCTCAGTGTGGACATCCCCTAGGGACAGCTTTGGGTCCTCATGGCCAAAGAGAGAACTTCTTCCCTGATGTGTGTCCTGAAGCACAGTTTTGCCTGCCTGGCCTAGCCTTGGGGAGCAACTACTGCATCCCTGGGAGCAGGAGGTTAATTAGTGCAGCTGGAGCCAGCTCTGGGTAATTACCAAATCTATCCCTGAGGGCAGGCATGTTCCTGTTCCAGCCCTCCTGCATGGGACTCTGTGGTGCCCCGGTCCAGTCTCTTCCAGCTTGGTGGCTTCTTCCACTCTATGCTTTTGCTTTCTCCTCTTTCTCTGCCTTCCTGTGCAGCTCCTCTCAGAGGCATTTCTGGAGGGCAGGACTCCTGGGAGGCTCACAGATGTTCACTGGTGTCTCATCTGGGCCAGGCGCTGTGTTGGGTGCTCAGAGAGGTGGTGGATGTAGCAGGTACGTGGAGCTTGCTGTTCAGTAGAGAGAGAGTGTGAGAGACTTTGGAGGCAGACCAACTGGGTCTGAACCCCAGCTCTGCCACTTACCAGCTTTTGACCTTGAGTAACTTACTTAAGCTCTCCGAGCTTCACTTTCCTCATCCATAAAATGGGGATAAACATAGTGTGTGCTAACCAGGTATTTGTGTGAATTAGAGTGGAAATAGGATGCTAAGAGGTGCTCACTGGGATGGCCTCATACCCATCACGTGTCAGCGCGCCAAGCACCTGCTGTGTGCTGGGTGCTGTGAGGAATGCAGGGGTGACTCTGACCTGGCTCAGAATTCCAGGAACTTGTCATGGAGGGGAGAGGAGGAGGGGGAAGGACAAGATGAGAGCCATGTTGGATAAAGTAGCAGAGGAGTAGGACAGAGTTGAAAATTTAGGTAGGAATGGTTCTGGGGCCTGTGGGGCCTTGAGGGTCCCTGACAGGGAGGCCTTTTAAACTGGACTTCAAGGATTGGTCTGAGCTTGGGAAAAAAGGGCAGAGGAGGTAGCTTGTGAGTGTTGGGAGGGCATCATCATGGGGTTCTCATGGTGGGTGGACCCCTGACATAGGAGGTAGCAGCAAGCTTCCTAAATGAATGCCAGTCAGGGCTTCTTCAGTTGTGTGGAACAAGGATACAGCTCACCCTAGCCTTTGACAAAAGGGGACTCCAGAAAGGCAAGATCTTGGCTTTTGGTGTGAATTCTTTGTGGCTCTGGTTGATTTCATTTTTTTTTTTGCTGGCCTTCCACCATATGTCATTCATTCTTCCTGTTTAGCAAAAGTGGCGGGGGAAAGAGACCAGTTACCTTTCTGCTCCAAGGGAGAGGTCCTCACAGGACTCTGATTGGCCCAGCTGGGGTCATGTGCCCATTCATGAGCCAGTCAATACTGCAAGAGATAGGAACATCCTGATTGGCTCAGCCTGAGTCATATGTCCATCCATGAGCCCAATCAGTATTACCAGGGATGGGGGTATCTTCATTGACCAGCCTTGTGCCTTACTCCTCTCTAAGACTGCATGAAATTGGAAAAAACAATTCCCAAAGAGAAAGAGAAAGTCAACAGAATAAGGTGAATGAGTAAATTCACCTTATGCTCTGATCATTCAGAACTGTAACTGCCCTGCCCACCCTGGGAGCATTTTCGCCTCCACAGGTCTCCTCATGGGCCTCTGTTGTCTTCATCATGCTGTTTTCAGGGCAAGCCCAGGCCTCCCCTACTGGTAGCGAGTTCCCTTCGTTCAGGACAGCACCTGTCTTTTTTATAGCTCCAGGGAGAGTCTCAAAGTTGGGTCAGTGTATCCCCTGGTCAGGGGCTTCTGTAGTATTGTAGTTGGGGCACAGCTGTGTTTGGCAGCTGCCTGCCCCTTAAAGGACAGTGTCCCTGTGGGGATGCCCTGGCCACGCCCTCCTTGGTACATGAGTCAAGGATCAGAGGCTCCTATTCCAGCCGTGCCTTGGTAGCCTCTGTCTTGTCCTGCCCATGCTCAGTTTAGAGGGGTAGGCTGGCTTGTTGGAGAACTCTTTTGTGGGGGCCAGGCTGCATTCCTGGTGGTTGGGCTTGTGGTCATCCATTGTTAATTGATGAGTTGTCAGATAGAGTGGTCAGGCAGTCAGCTGGGCTGTGTGACAGGGTCTCTCTAGAATGTGTACAGATGAATGGGTGACACTCACATGAAATAAAACAACTGTCAGAAACAATTTATAGCCATGTTTCCATGGAACCAGGCCTGGTTATGACTTTGCGTGTTGCCTCCTGGCAGATGAGGTTTGTCACCCAATCATTGCACTTTGGTGTCTTTTATGAAAGCCAGCTTTGCAGCTGTGCTAGACAGGGACACCCCAAGGATCCAGGCACTCAGAGGATGGTGGGGGGAGCCAGTCCACGTCTAGGAAGGCATTAAGTCAGTGTGGATGGGAAGCAGCCCTGGTTGTCATAGTGGAGAGGCCAGGCTGTGAATACATGCTCAGATTTCCTCTTTAGCTTTCTGCTTGGGCTCTAGAAGAAGACCTCCTTAGCCAGCGAGCTTCACATGCTGTGACACTGCCTCAGGAGTGCCAGTGTTCCTTGAGGCCCTCAGTCCCTGCCCTCCTGTCTTTGAGGTGTTACAGTTCTTTCATTCAGTCACCAAACCCTTTCTGATACCTGAATTTGTACTTGGCCTGGGTGTAGGGGCTAGAGCTCACAGTGGACATTAACCTTTAGTACCTGCATCTGCCATCCTGAGCCCCACTAATGTTTTCTTGATGTGCACGTGTACATTTTATTGTAAACACAATGAAAAATCTCCTTAGATGCAATATCAGCCTAATAACTCCAATGATCAAACCACCCAGGAGCACAACCTAGAGCTGTCTATGACCAACACAGTCTTCAGAAAGGTAGACTAGCTACTTGTCTCCAATCAGGGCCGACATTTTTGATCAATTGGTGTGATGTTCATGTGACCCCTGGATTCCAGCCCTTTCACTGACTGGAAAGGCCCCACAGACATCATGATTGGCTGAACCTAGGGAAGGCCTTGCTAAGGGTTTGCTCTAAGCCAGGACTAGGCCAGAGCCAGATGCCTGCGCATCCTGTCCCATCTTATCTTCACAGTCCTCTAGGGGAGGTGCCCTCTTGTCATTTGGGGAGAAGTGGTCATGGGAGGTATAAGGAATTGAGAGTCAGATATTCCAGAGGGCTCTCCCAGTTCTCCCCTGCATGCTATTCACTTGACATCTCTTAATGCAGCCCCCAACTGTGTCGAGGGCTTGCTGCATGTTGGTCTCTGTGTTAGAAGCTGGGGGTGCAATAATGAATGAGAAAGACCTCATGAGATTGTATCATCATTTCTTTT
>CM053506.1:52669517-52689102 GCA_028627145.1 Eidolon dupreanum | reverse complement strand
TAGTGGTTAGTCATTTATATAATTTATGAAGGGATCCTACCAATAAGTGTAGTTCCCACCTGGCACCATATATAGTTATTACCATATTATTGACTGTATTCTCTATGCTGTACTCTACATCCTCATAACTATTTTGTAATTGCCCATTTGTACTTTTTAATTTCTTCATCTTTTTTTGTTCATCCCCCCAAAACCCCTCCCATCTGGCAACCATCAGTTTGTTCTCTATATCTATGAATCTCTTCCCATTTTGTTTGATTGTTTATTTTGGTCTTTGGATTCCACATATAAGTGAAATCATTTGGTATTTGTCTTTTTTCTGTCTGACTTATTTCACTTAGTATAATAACCTCTAGATTCATCCATGTTATTGCAGATGGTAAGATTTCATTATTTTTAATGGCTGAGTAATATTCCATTATACACACACACACACACACACACACACACACACACACCACAACTTCTTTATCCAATTGTATATCGATGGGTGCTTATGTTGCTTCTATATCTTGGCTATTGTAGATAATGCTGCAGAGAACATAGGGGTGCACATATCTTTTCAAATTAGTGTTTTGGATTTCTTTGGATAAATATCCAGAAGTGGAATTGCTGGGTCATAAGGTAGTTCTATTTTTAATTTTTTGGGGAAACTTCACACTGTTTTTCACAGTGGCTGTACCAATTTTTAATCCCACCAACAGTGCACAAGGGTTCCCTTTTCTCCACATTTTTGCCAGATAAGTGTGTGTTTATTGGAGTAAAGCATATATAATAAAATTTATCATTTTAACTATTTTTAAATGTACAGTTCAGTGGCACTAAGTTGTTCACATTGCTTTGCAACTATCACCACCATACATCTCCAGAACTTTTCCACCATCTTAAACGGAAACTCTGTACCCAGTAAACGACTCTCCATTCCCCTGCCTCCAAACCTTGGCAACCACCATTCTACTTTCTCTATGAATCTGACTACTCTAGGTATCACACAACAGTATAATCATATATAGTATTTGTCTTTTTGTGACTACTTTATTTCACTTAGCATTGTGTCCTCCAGGTTCATGCATTTTTTCAATGTGTTTTAAAATACCTATTCTGTCCTCCTTCCTCCCTGAAAGACCCCCATCCTCCATGTTTGGGAATCAACAGTGCTCTCAGGAGGTGGCCTAGGCATCTCTTCTTTTGTGTGCAGAAGGGCTTTTCCCTTTTCTACCATCCATCCTCATTCACTTAGTGATTCATCTCAGAGCCAGAGCCAAACGAAATGGAATTTCATTCCCAGCAGGGCTGGTCTGAAAGTTTGTGCTCATAAACTTGCTTTACAGTAATCCATACACTGAGTTTTCGTGCTCTGCCTTCTGTGTTTCTCTTGCCTCTGCCAGATGCATTGCCACAATGGGCCATGGGACCCAGGGTGGAGGGGAAGCCCCAGGAAGCTCTACCAGTGGGGTGACAGCAAGGAGGTATGGTTTAAGTATGTAATTGCATTTTTATTACTTGATTATTGCTGCTGCTATCACTGAAGAAGTGAGGAGCTCCCAGTATAGCTGCTTCTAACTAAAGTTCATGCTTGAATATCTGACCCTAGGAGGAAATTTGATAGAGTATGAGGGGGTGGGAGGGCAGCACCTGTATCACCGTGGGCACCAAACACAGCAGTCCTCCTTAAAGCCATCAACAGTGTCTTTGCCCCTCTCTCATTGTCCTCCTTAGTAACCTCCGCAGACACCAAGACTTCCCACCTTCCGGGTTATCTCAGGGAGCTCTCTGAGGAGCCCAGACCATGACCATTTTATAGCTGGGTAAATGGAGGCTCCTTGTCCAGTGTTACAGCTCGAGTTCATTTCTTGAGGCAGGTTGGGTGCTTCATCCATAGGAGTGAATGGAGAGGTGTGAGCAGCTGGAGGTCTGGAGTGAGAGCAAAGAGGCGGAGGGAGGGGGAATGCTGATTACTCTTCCTCTGAACTCTTTCTCTCACTTCCCTGAGGCTCATCCTGAGCAGGCCTGGAAGGGACAGTAGAGCTATGCTAGTTCAGGCATCACCCTCCTTCCTGCCCTGTGCAGGGGCTGCCCTGGGAAATGTGGGGTGAGCCTGCTGGGTGGTAGTAGACGGAGTCTTGGTATGGTCCTGGAAGCAACAAGCTGGAGACTCAGACTGGATTCTCTGCTCTGCGATCCTGGCTGAATGACCTGGAATCATCTACTTAACTTCTCTGAGCCTTGTTCTCTGTTGCTGTAACACTTCCCAGGTTGTGGTAAGTTTTACTAGGGTTGATATATTAGTCTAGTCTCTGTGCTTCTATTCCCAGCACAGCTGTTAGAGTGAGACTTGTAAAACAAAGCAGATCATATCATTCTTTTACTTCTAACTTGCCATGGCTCCCCATTTCTCTTAGAGTTGAATTCCATGAGTCCCCCTCATGATCTGGTCAGCTTTTACCTGTTGTGCCTCATCTCCTCCCTCTCTCCCTGTGCTCGCTCTGCTCCAGCCACACTGGCTTCCTCTGTGCTCCCTGAGCACCCCAGGCATGGCCCAGCCTCAGTGCCTTTGCACTCCCTGTTTCCTCTTCATGGAGCGCCCTTTCTACGACATCCACATAGCTTCCTTTCCTGCCTCTTCTGAGTGTTTGCTCCCATGTCACCTTCTCTTTCAGGCCTACCCTAATCCCCTATTTTAAATTAAAGCCTTCTTCCCAATCCTGATTTCCCTTTCTCTGCTTTTTCTATAGAACACTTATCACCTATATATAATGTTCTATATGTGTGCATTTTTTATGCCTTCTCTCCTGCTAGAATGCTTGGTACATAGTAGGTGCTTAGTTGAGTGAATGAGTGAATGAGAGTGTCTAGCAGGTTGTCCTGCCTATGATAAGTTCTCAAGAAGAGAGAGTTCTTTCCTCTCCTTTACTCCTTCTCTCTGCCCGTGACCTCAGGCCCAGTCCTCTTGGCTCAGGCATGTTCCAGGGGGTGGATAGGCAGGACAGGCCTGGTTGGGTTATTTTTTCCTCTGCCTCTAGTACATCTCTGGGACATCAGAAATGAGGTTTTCACAGCAGAAGGGGCAGCAATATGGGCTTTACTCACAATCTGTCGGCCTGTGTGGCCCTGATGTGGGCTGGTCCTGGCAGGTAGAGAGCAGCTCCTTGGAGAAGCAGTGGAGCAGAGCATAGGGGTGAACTAGGGACAGAGGGGGCATTTTCCAGCCCTGGTATGGCTTCTCTGTGATAGCTATGGCCATGACCATGTCCGAGTTAAATGCAACATGCAGAGTTAAAGCCAGAGTGAGACGTGATTTCTGGGGTCAGTCTTGTATCATTATCAAGAGAGACTTTGGTAGACAGCATAGGGACTGGCTGCTTAGCTCCTTTGTGTCTTTTGGGCCCAAAGCCCCTGCCCCCTGCCTCTCTCACCCTGAGGGTCCTATCAGTGCCTGGCTGTGTTGACTCTTAAAAGGGGGCATAGCAGTATAGGGAGAACCACTGGTGCCCACAGCAGTGGGGGCAGGGCGGCAACACTTGGCACAGCACTAAGGTGCTGAGTCATTGCTAGTACCTGCTGTGTTGAGGTGGACCATGGCCTTTCTCAGGCCTCTGAAGAGCAGGCCAACAGTGGGGTGAGGTGCCCCAAGCACACAGGGCCTTTCTTTCCACTTGGGAAGCCCTGCCTGGCTATTCAGACTATATGAGCAAATGAACATACTGTAGGAGGCCTCCTGCTCCCTAAGTCAGAGCCAGGGAAGGGGGCCTACTTGCCATCGTGGCCCAGCCGGGAGCACTGGCTGAGGTCTCTGGGTACAGGGTGCCTGCCGCATGTGGCCTATGCACCTCTCCTTGCCATCCTAGCAGAAGCAGGGGGTGAGGATGCCAGATTAGTGCTCCCAAGGAAAACAGCAGTGTGGAGAATCCATTTTCAGAAGGTGAGATATAATTGTGGGTAACTGAAAACAGTGTTAAGCTATTTGTCATAGTTCTTACAAATGTTTTCTCCTTGGGTCATTCATAACACTCACAGGAGCCCACAGCCCACAGAGCACCCCCTCACTGCATTCCTCTACTCTTTGGAGTCTGATTTGTTCAGAGTGGGTGGAATGGCTTGCTGGTAGGCCAGCCCAGTGGGCAGGGGCATGTAGTCCTGGGTGGGGAAGGCTTCAGAGTCAAGGGTCTGAACATTGTGGAACAAGGCCCGGCCTGATCTAGCAGTGAGCTGCAAGCCCACTGTTAAGAATCAGGGAGTGAGAAAGTCAGAACAAAGGGACAGTTTTGCTCACTTGAGCTGAGCCCTGAAGCCCTGAGCAAGGACATAGTGTGAGCTGGGGGTGGGGGTGGGGAATGTGTGTCTGCCTTTTGCACGTAGGCCAAGGATGGGGACTCAGGCAGTTTTCTTCTGAGGGGGTTTAGATGTGTAGTGTTCTTTAGCGAGTGTACCTGGGGCCACCTCTGTCAGAATTACCAAGGCTAGACTTTTATACAGTTTTCTGCCTCCACCAGTCCTAGCTTCTTGGGGAAGGGCCTGGGGATATGTAGTGATTCTTGTGATCCTTGTGCACATTGTAGTGTGAGAAGCACTGGCTTGGAATAAGGTGGTTCTGAACTCTAGCCCTTCTCTGTTTCAGAGAAAAATATATAAGACCAAGACAGGTGCCTTATCTGGAGGTTGAATAGGCTAGTTTGGGGTTTCTATGTTTGTGGTACCCATAAAGATGACCTCTGAGTGACAGAAGCTGATGTCCAGGAGCACTCAGGTTTCATGTACTCACTGCTGGGTTCTTGCAGGCTGGACCCTGAGTGCCAGTCTTCCATTGGATCCAGCCCTCCCAAGCCTGGAGGTCTTACCTGTGCGGTTCCAACTTGCCTGGGGACAGTTTTGAGAGACTTCCGGGTTTAGCATTGGGAAAAGGCTCTTTAATCTGGTCTCAGGAGTGAGCAGAGTCTTAGGGCACAGGATGGGCCTGCCATATGGGGCTACTGCAGCTCTGGAGACTCTGGAGGGCAGTGCCTTTTGATTGGATTCACTTGCAAGTCAGGGCTGTGAAGTCCCTGATATGAAGCAGCTGACAATCCTGGCTTATGGAAGTGTGTGAGGCGGGTGGAGAGCGAATGTAGTGTGATCCTGCCAGAACATGCTGGAGGCACGGAATCTGCCTGGGGGATCAGGGAAGACTTCAGAGAGTGCAGTGCCCAAAGATTATTTGGGGATGCTAGCTGAGTAGAAGTTCCCAGTGTGGACCAGAGTGGGCAGGGTTGCTGTGGGCTGGGTTTGTGGCCAGTACTAGCCCTCCATGTTACATTCTATGACACATTTGCTCAGTCTTAGGAGAACAGCAAAGGACAGGAGGTAGGCCAAATGTGTAGCTAGGTAGATAACGGTGGATGAGTGAATGTGTAGATGGATGGGGGTTGGACAGATGAGTGGATAGAGTTGATAGATAGGATTTAGAACGGTGGGAATGTATGTATGCATGGATAAGTGGTTGAATGAATTTATGGCTGGTTGGCTGGCTGAGTGGGTGGGTAGTCAGTGGGAGGATGTGTAGGTGGTGGGCTGATGGGATTGGAGTTGGATAGATAGATGGATAGATGAATGGATTGGAGGATGAAGATGCCTGGGTGGCTGAGTAGATTGATGGAGTACAGAGGGGAGTAGAGAGGTGGATGGGCAGGTGATTAGAAGGAGATATATAAGGGTGACTGAAGGAAAATATGGATAGGTGGGGATATATGTGTGGGTAGGTAGAAGAATGGGTGGGTGAAGGTAGGATGAATGGATGGATGAATCTACAGGTGGATGGTTAATGGGGGTGGAAAGATGGGTTTCTGGGTAAAAGGCAAATCTGGTAGGTGATGAGGCTAAGTATATAAATCCAGGTCTCTTTTGGGACTCAGGCTATAAGTGTTCTAAGAGACGTTGCCCAGCCTCACACCCACTAGGGGAAGCAGCTCTGCATTCTTCCCGGAGCCACACAGATCATGTTCCTACCCTGAGTGTTGCTCTTTTCCTTAGCCATCCTTGCCTGATGGGTGTGGCTGTCTGCAGTTTGAGAGTCCGTCTGGGTTGTGGCTGTGCCTGGTCTGGGTGACAAGGTAAGAGCCCTGATATGGGGCCTGGATGACAAAGTTGAGGAGAGAACATGACCTTTGCTTTATGAAATCTCAGCTAGGCACTATACTAAGCACTTTGTGCACATTGCCCATTTCATTATCCTTACAACTGAGGAGGAGACTAAAGTTAAGGGAGGGTGAGTGACTGGCCCATGGTCATGACAGGGGCAAAGCTTGGAGGTCCTGCAGACGCTAGAGCCTCTGAAGTAGACATATCACCACAGGATCAGATCAGCAGCGGGTCTGTAGGAGAGATTGGGTGGAGGATCCTGACTGCAAGCCCACGCAGAGGTGGGATCCGAGGAGGGCTTCCTATGGGATGAATGAACACAAGGGGCTTGGTAACTTAGTAATGGGGTCCTGGGTCCTCTGTATGGGTTCTACCCCCATGTGGCCTTTCTGATGCTCCTGCATGAGGTCTTAGGGGACTGGGCCAGGCTCCTGAATGGTAGTTCCATATTATAGCTCAGCATGGAGGGTTGGGCTGCTGGCATACCTGTGAGAGGTGCTGGGCGAAAGAACTGTTTGCCCAAGAACCGTGACGGCTTCAGAACTACCTCCTCAGGGCTCTCCTGGTGAATAGCAGGATCTTCCTGTAGCCCACTGACCCTTTCATTACAAGGGTATCCCATCACAATTTCCTAGGCCTGGCAGAAAACATCCCCAGAACTCTTGAAACTTCCTTGCCCTTGTCTTTGGGCCAGGTCAGGGATTTCTTCTATGTCTTCCCAGGCTGGGTTCTGTAGGTACAGCTGATCCCATCCTGAGGAGTTAGGGGCGCAGATAGCCATTGGACACAGGGAGGACCCAAGAGGTGGGAGGAGCTCTGGTCTCAGGGATCTGAGCCACCTCCATGCCACCTACCCTCATCTAGAGCTGCTGACTTCAGGGCTGGGACAACTTTGGGATCTTTCACATCCATGCTCACGTATGGCTTATTTTATGGTGGGTTTTTAGGCTGGGGGAGTCAGTTCAGACCCTGAAACAGCCAGTCCCATCTCTTGGGGGAAGAGCCCAAGGAGCTGGGCATGGAGCCTCAGGAGTGAAGAGCAGGAAGCCCCCTTGTTAGGGAGGAAGGAGAGAGGAAGCTGGACCTGAGCTGGCCTTAGCTAGGCAAAATAAAGCAGAAAAACCAGAAAAGTAATTTTACTGCATTAGGCAAGAGATGGGAGAGAGTGTTTACGGATCATTTAGTTTTCGAATGGTGATAGGTTAGTGGTTAGATTAGCAGGAGGCCAGTCAACTCAAAAGGAGGGAATTAATTTATGAGATTGCAAAGGGAAATTGTTTGCAAGAAATACAGGGGTTTTGTTGTAATAGCATCAAGTTTAGTAGAAACAACAAGTGCTGGCAGGGCTGGCTATCCATCAGGGAGCCAGCCACAAGGAGTGTAAGTCTGTGGGCTGGGGATGTGGGGGTAGTGGAACTCCCCAGCTGGGGGACAGCTCTGTTCTCACCTGCTCCCTAGCCTGGAGAAGGCTATTCCTGTCCTGGGAATTTTCTGTGCTTGGGCATTGAGGTTCTACAGCCTGGAACCTGTACTAGGGGTCAGGATTAGAGGTGGGAGGTGGTGCTTGATGGCTGGGGTTGGGGAGCAAGAACTCAACATCCATTTATGACCTTGGGCCAGTCACCCACTAGTCTTGGGAGATCATTGCTTCCTGTGCCAGGTCATGCTACACTGCACCTCTAGAGGAGAGACTTCCTGGCCATGGAAACCCAGGGAAGGAGGCTCCTAGGTGGCTCTTTCTGCCCCTGTGCTATACTGCAAGATTAGGGGACAGGGGACCTGAGCAGGGTGTCCCAGAGGCCTGGAGAGTCCTTTGTTCATTACATAAACATTCCTATGCTCAGCTCATGTGCTGAAGAGAGGAGTAAGGCCACAGGGACTGGGCTCCAATTCTAGCCCTACCACCTCATGGCCAAGTGACTAGGGCAAGTTGTAGAGCCTCTGAGAACCTCCATATCCTCATCTGTCAGCATCTCAGAGTTGTTGTGTGGGTTACCTAAGAAGATGTGTATGAGGAGCTTGGCATGGTGCCTGGAACATGGTTACTGCTGGGTAATGGCAGTTGCCAGTATAATTACTCTATTATTAATGGCAGGGAAGTTAAAGAGAGCCTGCCAAGCTGCAGGTATTGGTGCCCTCCCCTCACTGCCCAGCCTCAGCCTCGGTCTCCATCTGCCACAGCATGGAGATGCCTCTTGCCTGGGCTTTTCCTCATCCCAGGCCCTGCCTCCCATCTCTCTGCCTCTCCCTCCGCCCTGTATCCCTGCTGTAGCTGAGCCTGTTGTGCTTTTGCCACAGCTCCTCATGGTACAGTGGAAAGAGCTCCTGACTTAAGCATCTTCTGCCCTGGTTTCCTATCCTGTGAAGCTGCTTGAGGTCCAATTGCTCCTCTGAATGGAACACCAGAGTGAGTGGGCCACTGCTGATGTCACAGAGATTTGGTTGCCCACAGCCCCGCCTGCAGGGGGTACAACCTGCACACCATTCACTGCAGTCTTAGTGGTGCCCCTTGGGGGAGCAGGTGACAGCCCTGAGAGCACTTAATTGTTTACAAAGGGCTCAGTCTCCCAGGTCACCTTGTGAGATGTGGCCAGTGGTGACTTCCAGGTAAGAAAATGGAGGCCAAAAAAGTGGAGAATCTTGTCCAGATTGCAGGGCTAGTAAGTGAGGGAGCCAAGAATTGAACCTTTTTGCCTCAGCCTTGCCCATGCCACTAGTTCTTCCCATCCCACGGCCTCCAGGCTGAGCGTGGCCCTGGAGTCTGGGGTCTAAGGTGGGCCTTCCTCCATGATTTGTGGGGAGGCAGAACCAAGGCCTCTGAATCCACTGCTAGAAGCAGACAGAGAGAAATCTCTCTCTGGAGAAACAGTCTGGAAGAGAAGGAAAGCAATCACTTTCCCTTTGCTGACTAATGAGGGGTGAGCCGCCTCCTTGGGAGGTGACGAGTGGGCGCTCTTGTTATTAGCTCTAGCAGAGAAAGGGACAGAGTATTTAGAGCAAGGTGGGGGAACCAAAAAGTGCATTTCCTTCGTTCATGTCTCAGCATTGCTGTGGAAAGTCATTTTTCCAGGTTGGGGGAATTTCTTTTTTGAAAGTGAAATGACTCTGATGTTATCTGAGCTTGACGGAGCTAAACCACCTGGAAACATTAGGAGATAGCTTGCTTTGTTTTCACCCACATTTAACTTAACAGTAGCCAAGGCGGTCTGAACTTTTTGTGAAAGTGCCCCTGTCAGCAGAAAGAGCCTGTACAGTGGCACTCGGCCAGGAGGCACTTTGCACAAATTACAAGTGCTGGGAAATGGAGGCCAGCCCAAAGGAGAAGCTGGGCTCTCCACTTCTGTCAGTGTAGAGCAGGTACCCTGAGCTCAGTCACTGGGGACCCTTGGAAATGTAGACCCAAGGGTTGCAAAACCAGATAATTAAAACAGATTGTGGTTCTTCCAGTGGGTTTTTAACTTAGCTTCTGAATCCCAAGCTCAGGTTGCAGGGATGGAGGGGTAGGAAGAGAGCAAAGAATCATAGTGCGTTTCTTTACTCTGGTGGCCTGGTATTGTCAGGAACTGGAAGGCCCCTGACACCTCTCTGTGTTGGGTCAAAAGGTGTTATCTAGGTATTTGCCTTGCTTGGCTGGGTTGAGAGGTGCATGTAGGGAGCAATAACATCTTCAGGTTTTGACAGAGGGAAGTTTTATTGTGTGTGTGGGGTTACACTTCATGCATATGATGGAACATTATCGGAGCCAGCATATGGGTGACACCCATATGCTGTGACTGGGTCTCCCAGCTGCCCCAGTTTTTCTCCCATTCCCTGATGGAAACTGAGTGATGCAATGCAGAGGGCATGATTTTTTTCACATCTGACAGTCTGAGTTTGTACTTACTGGCTGTGTGATATCAAGGACATTTCATAACCTCTCTGAGCCTTGATTTCCTCACCAGTGAAGAGAGAATATGTGTCTAATGAGATCTTGGGAGATAGCACAAGATAGCAATATATGATGTCTTAGCTCCCTGGCTGGCACAGAGGAGGTACTCAGAACATGTTTGTCACTCCTAACCCTCTTCTTCCCCCTGGTCCTGCGCTGCCCCTTCCTCTTCCTCTTCCCCACTCATCCTCACACTTTTCCTCTTCCATCTTGACCCACTAGGCTTTTTCAGGATGGTTTGGCTAGAAATCTGTCATTCTCACCTTCCTGTACCCTCTGCTGTCTGGGATGGAGAGAGATCTTAGCTCAAAGATAACAGGCTATTACTGTGCAGATTGCTTCATGGTGTTAGCAAAGCTGGCCAAGTTGTAAATTCCTCTGACTTTGGCTTTTTTGGAGCTCCAGAAATAAATGTGGGAACATTTCAGTCTCCAGCAGACTGGAGTGCACCTGGAGTCTCTGGTACAAAATGACAGAAGGGCAGCAGGTGTGTTTGGCTGGGTTTGAGTGGGATCGACTGCCTCTTCTGGAATTTCCAGCCTTTCTGCAGAAGCCACAAGCTAGGCAGTAGGAAGTCTGGAGTTTGGACCCATATGTGTCCTTCCCCGAACACCAGACACCTGGGTCTAATTTGAGGGCACTAGCAGGCTCATGAATCAAATTGTTATTGGAGTCCTGGAGACTCAAGGCTCATTAGGGGGGCCAGGTACAGGCTGAGAGCTGATGGAACCCTGTTCTTACCACTGTGCCCCGACCAGAGCTGGGAAACACTTCAGGCCCTGGTGAGAGTTCTGGAGGATGTGGTGGCACCAAATCCAAGCATATAAAGGCTTGTGCAGCACCCCAAGATATAATCCATTTAGGAGGGAATGGTGGGTAAAGATGTGGGGCTTTGAGTTGTGTGTGTGTTTACAGGGGGAACTTACTAGTGGTTGTGGCCCTGGTTAGTAAAATCTGGGCTTGGCAATTAGGGAACAAGGGTGTGAGGGCTGTCCCTAAATTGTTCTGGGTCAGGGCAGAGCCAACAGGAGAGTGGGATGAGGTGGGGGGATTGCCCTGTGCACCTGGGTTCTGGCTCATGTGATAATAGAAGGGATTTCAAGCTGTGCAGATGGTGGAGCTGAGGCTACTGGCCCTGGCAGGTAGCCTCAGGCCAGCCTGTTTGGACCTGAGTGGGTGGTGGTAGGCGTGAACAGATCTGACTGTGAGTTATGAGAAGATGGGGGAGAGGACATAGTTTGAAGTTGGCTTTGTCCTAGATGTGGGGAGGTAGAGTAGTGTCTCCTCTGTCCTAGATGCGTGCATATCACAGGGCATGAGGTGGAGGGCAGGGTTTAGAACTCCAGAGGCTGAGCTCATTGAGGCACTGGCTTCGAGGATGCACTGGAGAGGATGGTCTCTCTCAGCAAGGGGGCTTTGTAGGAGGAGGACCTTCAGTGCAACCTTTGTGTGCAGAGAGCACAGATACATTTCACAAGGAAGGCTATTGAAGGATATTGATCCCACTCTACTTATTGGACTCCCTTGGGGTAGGTTCTTTGATGCCTGTTACCATGGAGGCCAGAGGCCATGCTGCTAGTAATTCAGGCCCCTCATTAGAGTCACCAGGAGAACAAGTGCTGCCCTTGCCAGTCCAGGATTCCTTTGAGGTAGGGGTGCTGTCAAGTAGAACAGATGAGGCAATGCAGACTTCTCCAGTTCTTTACCTAGTTGAAACCATGCACAGAGGAGACATGACAGGTAGGGATCATGCCCAGAGCTCTCCAGAATGCAGGCTCAGTTGGTTCTTTTCATGGATCACCAGACCTTCACCTTTAGACCCTCTTTCTTTGTCCACTGCTAAACTGTTCCACTCCACCCCACTACCATCCCTAGAGTAGTTCTTACAGGACCAAATGTTCGTGGTTATTTCCTTTACTATGGCTTTGTTAATTATCATTCATTAGCATAAGGAAAGGATCCCTTTATGGGCGACTGAGAATAGAACCTGCAGGTTTTTGTGTCAGCTGGGCCCTCTTTTTCATTTTGTCAAATCCAGCTGTGTTTAGGACTCTCAGTGCTCTTGTGATCTCAAGAAAATTAATGCTCTGTAGCTTCCCACCTCTTATCTCCCCTGTGGCTTTATAAATCCTAAGTTCTAAGACAGGTTCTCCTAAATCCACTAATTTACTATATCATTTTTCTACTAATGTAAAGTATAGACTGTTTTCAAACATAAATAACCAAATAGTTGTATCTTTAGAAACCCTCTAACAAGTATATTTTATGTACTTACTATTGAACCCAATACATTCTCCTTTTCTAGCACAGCAGATTTCTCTTTTGATCAGGAGGGTTTATGACTTGTGAACTATGACTCAAGGTCACCACTCTACAGCTGGGCATTTTGTATTTGTATTCCACTAATGCATTTGGGTATAGACTCCCCAACTTGTCAGAATGTGTAGAAGCAATAGCCTGTTTGAACCAAATATCCCCAGATTCCGAGGTGACTCTGGAGCTGCTGCCCAGGGTCAGGGCCTCACCCCAAGTAGGCCCTAGTTCAGATTGGGGGGTGGAGTGACCCAGGTGACCACTCAGGTGGGCTCAGTTCACAGATCTGTGAAGATAAAGGTAAGCTACTTCTCGGGCAGGGGTTCTAGCTGGAAAGTTAAGTGTCTGGGGAGAACAGAAAAGAAGGGCAGATGGCAGGAGGTGAGAGAAGGCCTGGTACTTGAATTTTGGATGGTTAAATTCACTCCAAGATGGCAGCGAGGTGTGAGCATAAAGAATGGTGATTCTTCCCCTCCAGCTTTGGCCAAAGCACACTTTAGGAATGCAGGTCAGGACCTCGGACAGCACCATGGCAGTACCATTATCCTAAGCACTTCTGAGTCCAGACAGCCTTTGGGTGCCCTGCCCTCTCTCTGGAACTTTTAGTTGTTAGGGAACCTTGGATCTCTTTATGTCAACATGTCTCTATGACTTTGGATCTCTTTCAGGGGAGGCCCTTGTTTTCTAGGTTAGGAAATGGATCTCCTTTCTCCTGGTCTTTCTCTGTTCGTCTTTCTTCTTCATTGCTTTTACTGTTGGCTTCTGGAAGCCAGACAGCACAGGAGAGAAAGAATGGAGGGTTGAGCCCAGCCACTGGAGTCTTACCATCTTGGAGACCCTTTGGTTTCTGATTCCAGGTTACCACAGGTTCATACTCAGGAGTTTCTGGGTTGCTCTTCAGTCTCTCTGCGATTTGGAAGTCTTTCAGCAGATGAGGGAATGCCAAATGTGATTAAGAGCTATGTTAAATCAATGAGAGGAAGGTGACTGGGGAGGGTTACTCAAGCAAACAGGCTTCTTCATTGGCCTTAGCTCAAGAGACCCATAAGACAAGCCACCAGGGCCCTTTAACATGCACAGCCAGGGCCAGAGCAGGAAGCCAACTGGGGCTCGGGGCTCTAGCAGGAGGGGCCCCCAAGCTGGGCCAGCTGGAGTGGAAAACTCTCCCTTTGAAGTTTTGGGGAAGAGGCTCAGCTCCCATTTGTTTGTCTAGAGATTTTCTCTAAGGTCTAGGTGGGATGATCCTTGAAGGGATTTCCTATTCTCTGCATTTGTGTGTGAGATGGAGTCAGCATTTCCCTTGGCTGGGAGATGCCTGAGGAAGGAGCATTTCTAAATATAGTCAGGGTAAATGTTGGGGTACTTACAACTCCCCAAATGTTGGTGGTAGGCATTGAGCTAGAACACAGGAGCATGCATTTTGAAGTCAGAAACACTTGTTAGTAAACTTGGCTTCTTACTATCTTGTTGCAAGGTTTTTGGAAGGAATCAGGTTCCTCAACTGTAAATGGGGACAGTGTTGCCTACCTTACAGAATTGTTGTGAAAATTAGAGACAAAGTATAGGAAGTGCTCAGTGGGGGTCCCAGCTCCCTTCTCAGAGGATCAAAGACCTTGTGTCACCCTCTTTCTGAAATTCTTAGAGGGAGCCACTGCTGTCTTGCCCTGGGAAAGGACCTCACTGAAATTCCCAGTTCCTGTTGTCTCTGAAAGCTGATGCCTGGGGCTAATGAAGTCCCCTATCCCTTCCTTTCTGCCTGGGAAGGCTGAACTGAAGAGCCGTCCTCCATGCAGAGGTTCTCCCAGTTTTGCAACTACCCCTTTCACTCCTGCCCTACTCTCACAGCCTAATGGCTTCTGATCTAGATGTTAGATATTCTATTGCTTCCTAGGACAGGAGGAAATGAAGTATGGGGAGAGAGGTCTGAGAGTCACATGGTTATAAACTAACAGCTCTTTCTTTTGGGTTTTATACAATCATAAAGCCAGGATTAATCCTTAGCCATGTCACTTCTAGTTACTGTAAGAGGAATAAAGAAAGGTTTTTGGGATACATCTCAGGGCAGGCACAGCCCCTGCTTCTCTACTTGCCTCTCAGCAGCCCCATAATCTTGACCAGTGATAGGATCTTGAGGGAGAGCTTGTCCTAGGAGATGGCATATTTGTCAGGTTTCTTCAAAGAAACAGAACCAATTGCCACGTATTTCTCTCTGTCTTTTTTCATTTATCCACAGAGAGGGAGAGGGAGCAGGAAAGGGAGAGGCGGGAGAGGAGCAAGAGAGAGATTTTTAAGGAATTGGTTTACATGGTGGTGGACACTGGCAAGTCCAAACTCTGCAGAGCCAGCAGGCCAGAGACCTAGGGGAAGTTGACATTGCAGTCTTGAGTCTGAAGGCAGTGTGGAGGCAGAATTTTTTCTTTTCTGGGGACCCCATCTTTTCTATTAAGGCCTTCAACCGATTAGATAAGGTCCATCCACATTATGGGAGATAATCTGCTTTACTCAAGTCTAGTGATTTAAATGTTAATTACATCTAAAAAAATACCTTTGCAGCAACATCTAAACTAGTGTTTGACAAAACCACTCTAGCCTATTGCTAGTCAATTTGACATATGCAATTAACCGTCACAGATGGGTACAATATCATCCAGTGGTTTATCAATGTAATCCATATTTAAATCCAAGAGGCTCAGATCTGAGGCACCCCACATCTTGATAATAGAAAGAGTGTGGGTTTCGAGTGTGCCAGTCTGAGTTCTCATCTCCATGTTCTTGGCAATGACATATTATTTTCTCCTTCTTTGATCCTTACTTTTCTCATCTTTAAAATTAAGACTAATATCCTATATCTTTTAGGAGTGCTGGAGATTGACTGAGATTATGGGTATGGTAGGGCCAGGCACAGTGTTCATTTCCTCCCAATTTTTCTTACTGCCTTTAGGTGCCTCTTCCCGAAGCCATGGTTACTTGCCACGTACTCTGGGCTGGGGAAAGTGGACAAAGTTGCCTGCTGGGTCCATGTCAGGGATCTGGGAGCATTTGGGACCACTTTGGTAGCAGAACTGTTGGTAGGGAAGGGCCAGAATTCATGAAGAGCTGTATGTGGCAGCTGAGGATGGGACATGTGGAGTGTGAGTTCAGGTGTAAGAAGGGATGAGGAATCCTTTCTGCCGCTATCTTCTTCATCTTCATGAGGTCCCTACTCATGCCATCCTTTTGTCTTGGTAGATCTTAAACATTGCAGCTTCTAGGTTCCCAAGAAAGATCATGTGGTATGCCAACAGGCAGAGTGCATTTTAAAGCAGGTTATTGAGGAGGCCAAACATGTAGGAAGGACAGAGAAGTACAGGGGAATGAGCTGGGGACTGGGTCCATAAGACCTATTCAGGGCCTCTTCTGAGCGATATAAAGAGCAGAGAGAGTCACTACCAGGGTCAGAGGCTCCAACAGCCTGCTGGGGAAGAGTGGTTGATAACATTTAACATTGCATCTTCCCATAGCACCACCAATGGGTGCCCTGTACCAGCATCCCACTGGAAGGAGAGGAAATATTGGAGATGGGAAAGGGCTCTGTAATGAGAAGTAATGATCTGAGACTAAAAAGGGAAGAGTTTTTGGGTCTTTAAAAGGTTGAAAGCTGTGAGGTCAATTAGCCAGGAGATAACTTGCAGATGCAGGTCTTAGAGGGGGTGTCCAGAAAGGCACCAGCATGGGCAGGAACAGCTTAGTACGAACCTCATTCCCTCTCAAGCCAGCATTGGAGTGCCCAGAAAAGAATTCAAGGGAGGCCTCTCAAATACCTCCCTGTGGAATGATGTGGGATGCTGGTGGGTTGAAATCCCTACCCCTGCCCTTATGAGCTGTTTGATGTGGGGCAATATGATATCCATTAGGCAGCTCAGTTTCAGTACATTTTCTGTAAAATGGGGATAATAAGGCCAACCTCTAGAATGATGTGAAGATATATGAGGGAAACAAATACCAATGACTCTCAAGAAATGTGTGTTCTTCTCTCACCTACCCATCCCCCACTCACTACCTACCTGCTGAGCCTAATCCCTGCCAAGCAGAGAAATCACTTGAGCTGATTCTACTTTTTGTTTAGAAAATCTCTTTAATGAAGTAAAAGATTCTTTTCTTTTATTTCTAATTTGTGTTATATAAATTTTTCATACATACAGAGAAGTAGTAGAATAGTGTAATGGACACCCACATAGCCACCACCTAGATTTAATAGTTGTTAACATTTTGCTACATATCTGTTTTATCTATTTTTTTGAAAATATTTAAAGTAAATTACAGACATCAAGACATTTCATTTCTAAATAAGCATATATCCCTAAAAATGTAAGGATATTTTCCTATACAGTCATAATACTATTATAATGCCTAGCAGAATAATCATAATTTCCTATTATAATCTAACAGTCTGTATTGAAATTCTCCCTAGTGGTCCACAAAGTATCTCTTAGAGATGATTTGTTCAAGTCAGGATTCAATCAAGAACTATATATTGCCATCAATTATTATCTCTCATAAATCTCTTATTTAGGCTAAGGCTTGTCAGACTTTCGTGTGTGGATACGATTTACCTGAAGTTCTTGCTAAAATGCAGATTCTGGCTTGAGGGCTGGAGAGGGGCTTGAGATTCTGTATTTCTAGCAAACTGTTAAGGGCTGCTGCTGCTGGTGGTCCATGGAATACACTTTGAGTAGCAAAGGTCTAGAACAATTCTCCCATATCTTTTCAATGAGATTTACTTGTAGAGCATGGGCCAACTGGCCTTAGAATGTTTCTCTTGTTGGATCTAGCTGGTTGTTTTTTCATGGTGTCATTTAACTGTTCATATACCATCATAGGACTGGAGATCAATGTGATCCATTTGTGAGAGGAATACATCATTGGAGTGCTGTGTGCTTCCTATTGCAACATATCAAGAGGCACATAAAAAACATCAAAGGTCCTTGACAGCTTGGGGTTCTAGCAAGTGTTATTAGATGTGAGGGTAGAGATTTGGGGAGGTAAAGAAAGGGTTCATTAGCTGAATCAGATTCTCAAAGAGGTGTTAGAAGTTTTTACTCACAAAAGATACCCAGGAGTGCTTCTCAAACTCTCGAGGGACATCAGAGCTGTCCCTGGTTCACCCATCTGTCCTCGTCTCCTCACCCACAGAAGTGCTGTTGCAGGGTGAGGACCATTGCCTTTTGATGCTGATATGTCTCCCAAGGAGGCATGTTTGCACCTGTGGACCAAGTTCCAGGAATTTGGTCACAGGCACTGCTGTTTGTATCCAGGATCTGCCTGTAGGGCCCCTGGTTGGGAATGATCTATATCAGATGCCAGGATGAGAAGAGAAGTTAAAGGTCCATGATATAGAGCTGTGCAGAGTGAGGTGAGGCTTTCAATAGAGAAGCAAGGCTAGGCCAGGAGCCAGGGGTGGATGGGAAGTACAGTCAGGGCCAGTCAGGGCAAGTGACTCAGGAGAGAGATGGCGAGCCATGCCTTGTGTCTGAAGCCCATTTTTGGTGTGTGAAGACAGCCTTGATGGATTAAGAGGCTCCTTCAGGTACAGAATGGCCTAAGACTCCAGAATGTGTTTATTGAATCAGAATAGCTGTTATCCCAAAATTGTGAACAGCTGCTCTCTTTAATAGCACTGAGACTTTAAGAAGAGTGAAGAGCCTGGTCATAGAAGGGGATCCTGGAGTTGGTTATCAGTGATGATTGTGAAACCCTGGGACCAGTCATGTCAGTGGTTTGGGCAAACACCATGCAGAGGCAAGATGAGACAAAGGACTGATGTATTGGCTCTCTCCTTACAAAGTCTCTGGGGTCACTGCTGTCCCTTTTCTTGGAAAAGTTGGACTACGGGTTGGAATGGTACTACATGTCTGAGGCTCAATCTGCTGGACTGGTGGGCCCCTTGAGGAACGCATATAAATCTGGGTGAGATTCAGGGTGCTTCCCTCTTTAAAGAGTTGGCAAAGCTGGAGAGAAAAGCACATGTGCGCAGGCTCAGGGGAAAGATAATGCTGCGTAATTTTATATCTTCTTTTATGCTCTGGCTTAGCCACACATCATTAGCACAAGAGGAAGGAAAATGAATGGAAATGAAGGGCATCAGTGGCAGAGACAGATAGATGGGGCTGATTGATTCTGAGTTTTTCTTCAGTGTATCCTGAAGGGGAAAGTCGATGAGATGCCCTGAGCTAGAGTCAGCCAGGGCCCTGGCAGCAGGGCCAAGTTTGGGCATCATGACTCCTGAGACATAGGTCTGTGTATCTCCAAGCTCATCTGTGACGTGCAGCTTGGTCCCCATGGTGGTTTGTCCAGGTATCTCTTTTTAGTTCCTGTGGGGGGTTTATTTTACTTTTCAAGTAAGAATTTATTCCCTTTGCCTGCCTTGCAGGGCAGGAGGAGTCTCCAGGTCCTGTCCACATTTTAGCTCTGCAGAATAGACTAATGATAGAGTGGAGCAGGAGTGCCATGCCCTCTACTCTCACATGATTGCTCAGTGTCACCAAATTCTCTAAGATTACCCAGCTGGTTAATGGTAGAGTTGGAATTTGTACTCAGTCTTCCTGTTTCTAAAGCTCCTGCTCTTCCTGCTGCCCCATGACACTATGGTTCTGTAGTCTCCCATCTTCTTCTCCTGGCTCAGGCTCCCTGTGCCCCATCTGGACTCTGAGCCCCTTTTCCACCTGGGGGTGGGGAATCACTGCCTTCACAGGGCCTCAGAGGCTCTGCCTTCCTACTCCAAAGTTACTACAGCTTCTTTCATAAGTGTTTGATGGCCCTGGTAGGACCTCGAAGAAGCTGGTCTGTGTGGTCCCCTGAGCAGGACCAGGTCAGAGGGTGAAGCCTCCAGGGAACCTCATATAGGAAAAGGCTGTTTCCAGGCAGACTGGGTCAGTATCCTGTTTGAGTCACCTAGGTATCATATTACCAAAACCAGCATGGCTTTAAACAATAGAAATATATTCTTCCCCCAGTTTTGGAGGCTACAAGTCTGAAATCAAGGTGGCAGCAGGGCCATGCTCCCTCTGAAGTCTCTTGAGGAGGATCCTTCCTTGCCTCTTCCTAGCTTCTGTTGGCTCCCAGTAGTCCTTGGCATCCTGGGGTTTGTAGATGTATCCTTTCTGTCCCAGCCTCCATCTTCACAAGGCCTTCATGCCTTTGTGTGTTTGTGTGTCCTCTCATCTTATAAAGACAGCAGGCCTTATAAGGATT